>JAWWMS010000031.1:392491-410703 GCA_035048045.1 Chlorospingus semifuscus
GGGTGAGGGGGGAGTGGGCCCGGCGCGCGGGCCTCGTTACCGGGGTGCGGGCGGCGCCGGCCTGGCCCTGGGGGCGTGTGGGGATCCGTCCCCAGGCCCGCCCCGCTGTCCCCGGAGCTCTGCCGGCAGCGGGACCTTACCCGGGCTCTTCTTCCCCTGCAGCCCCGGGGGCGGCAGTCGAGGCGCGGCGGCGGCGGCGGCGGCGGAACGGCCCGGCCCCAACCCCAGCCCCAGCCCCGTCCCCCGCGGGTGGCAGCGGGTGAGCAGCCGCAGGCGGGCGGGGAGGACGGCCGGGAGGATCGACGTGTATTTCATAAGGTGAGGCTGCGGCTGTCAGTGAGCTCCGTGTGGCCTTGCTTGACAGGGCCACAGAAATCTGCCCAGGCGTCGCCCTCAAAAACTGGTTTTGTCCTTCGTTTTGGGGTTGTTTCGTGTATTATTGAAGATTTATAAGCAAAGAGCGGTAGAATGAGAAAGTCATTGCTAATTTCCTTTCCTTTCCTACTACAGCCCTGAAGGGAAGAAGCTGAGGTCAAAACGAGCACTTGTGGAGTATTTACAGAAAACTGGGGAGACAGCACTGAAAGCAGCAGATTTTGATTTTGCAGCTCCTCGAGGGAGCACACGCTCAGGATTGAAGGGATATGGCACAGGAGCTGCGAGGACTGACCTGGAAAAGGAGGATTGTCAGAGCAAAGCGCAGGAGCTCCATGCACAGAATGGTGCTGAGGTTGGAATTCAGAACATCCAGGCTGGGAGTGGACACCTGGAAGATGCTACATCTACTGTGGAAGGCACAGGTTTTGTAGTGGTAGGCACAAACCCAGAGGAGAATTTGAAAACCAGAAGAAAGAGGGCAGGTGGGAGAAGCGTTCAAACGAGGAAACGTGAGAAGGACTCAGAAAGGAGGAACCAAGGTGACACCAAGAGCAAGAGGCAGAGAAGAGTCCCTAACACACAGGAGACCAAGTGTGCTCAGAACAAGAGGGGCCGTAGGCAGACAGACACACATGGAGCTGACAGCCAGGGAGTGGGTGAAGCAGGTGCTGACCCTGTGGGTGCAGGGACAGCTCTGGCAGCAATGTCCAGGGCACAGCTCAGGCCAGTGCCTGGCTCACAGAGGGAGCTGGCTCACCTGCCAAAGGAGGGGCCGTGCTCCAGTGACACACCTGCTGCAGGGTCTGAGGAGAAACCCTATGGACTGGAGACAGGCCCAGTGGTAGATCCGGAGGCTCTGGGTGAGCAGAGTGTGCAGCCTGACACCGAGGTGGATGCTGAGCTGTGGCACAGGACCAGCCTCGCAGCAGTCACAATGTCTCCAGGTGGGTGTGACAGCAGAGGGTGATGCCAGCCCTCACCTTCTGTCCAGGCCGCTCCTGGCTGTTGAGGCCACGTGTTCTGCTTCAGGTCAAGCTGCTCTGACATCCAAATCTCATTTTTATCCAACAGCATTTAAATTAATGCAGACTTACTCAAAACTGAAACTTACTGGGCTAGGCTCTTAAGCTGTACAGTGTCAGGCAATAATCTGAGGAGATTTAAGGTACATTTGTGTTTTGTACATGAGAAGAATTCCTCCTGTTTCCATCACTGCATAAAGCAGAGGTGGTGTGTGAAACATGACAACAAAATACTTGCTGCTTTTTCTTAATACTGAAGTTTATTTCTTCACAGAAGAGTCTGTCCCACGAACACAAGTGGAGAGAAGGAAAACGAGTCCCTATTTTTCCAGTAAATACAGCAAAGAAGGTATTGTATTTAGGGAAATACATTTTTTTATGGAGAAGGGATCGGATAGCTCAGGATCAAGGGATGATGTGGAAAATTCCTTGCAGCTTGACACTGGCTGCAGCTGTGCCAAGTGGGACAGTCCCCTGCAGCCGTGTAAAGGCCGTGTGGGAACTGCTGTGGCTCCCTCTATGCACAGTGCCTCCACAATAATGCTTCAGAGGTCTTCTTTTTTTTTTTCATTAAATAGGTAAAGCCATCCTTTGCTGTCTAATAAACATTCCTGTGTTGCCCCTGTACAGCCCTCAGCCCACCCAGAAGGAAGGCCCTCAGAAAATGGACTCCTCCACGTTCTCCTTTCAATCTTATCCAGGAAACACTCTTCCATGATCCATGGAAGCTTCTCATTGCCACCATATTTCTCAACAAAACTTCAGGTAAGTAGAGTAGCAGGAGTAGGTGTGTAGATGTTGGGAGGTGTTACAGGGCTGAAACAGCTGCCAGTTTTAATGGCGTTTATGAAATAATTGATTTCTTTTAACTTGTGTCACTGTGAAATAATAATCCTTAGTTGGTACCTTACCTTGGAAAAGCTCACTTGAGAAAGCATATGGATAGTGCAGAAGGAGAGCCCCATCCCAGCCTCCCGCTCACGGGATTCTTTCACCAGGGAAAATGGCCATCCCAGTGCTCTGGGAGTTCCTGAAGAAGTATCCTTCTCCTGAGGTAGCCAGGGCTGCAGACTGGAAAGAAATGTCAGAGCTGCTCAAACCTCTGGGCCTCTACGAACTCAGAGCCAAAACCATCATCAGGTTCTCAGGTGGGTTTTCCTGACATCTGGAACCATCTTGGTTATGCTGGCAAAAGACAAACAGCTTTGATGCAAACGCTGCTCTGGGGATTGGGTGGGTTGGTGTCTATTTTGTGCAGCATTTGGGATCCATTGGTGTCACACAGGCAAAGCTGCTGATCTCAGTCTGACCTGGGAGGGAAACACCAGCCACGGTGTGTTCTGCAGGAGACCAGAAACTGGTTGGAGTGGAAGAGACCCAAGCACCCGCAGCACTGCTGCTGTGTTTGAGCACTGTTACAGGGTGACTCTGCTCAGGGTTGCTCTGGTGACCTGCAGAAGGCCCTTCCACCTGGGATTTTTCTGATTCTTTACTCAGAACCTGCCGAGGAGAATTTTGTTCAGATGAGAGAGATTATGATTAAAACTCCCACAGTGGTTTGTTGAAAAGCAGTTTAATGTGGTATTCACATTCTCTGTTCAGAGAATGTAAACACCACAGTTTAAGATTAACCCGTGAGGATTCACGGTCTGTGTGCACCAGGAAACACCTGAAACTTTTGGTTTTCATCTGAAATGTGCCGAAGTGAAGTCATGTATCAGTGGCACAGGGTGCTCCTGTGTGCAGGCAGTGAGGGCAGGTGTGTGTGTGCAGGTGCTGAGTGCTGTGCCCTGCCCCGCAGGTGAGTACCTGAGCAAGGCGTGGCGCTACCCGATCGAGCTGCACGGCATCGGCAAGTACGGCAACGACTCCTACAGGATCTTCTGTGTTAACGAGTGGAAGGAGGTGGGTGGTGCCCTTTGGCTCTCACTTGTGCCCACCGACCCCCTGGCACTGGAAAACCAACACTCACAATGTTGGAGCGATGAGATATTTTAAGGTGTTTTAGTAAATATTTTACCTTTTCCCTGTGTCTCAGGTGCAGCCACAGGACCACAAGTTGAACGTGTACCACACGTGGCTGTGGGAGAACCGGGAGAGGCTGAGCATCGACTGAGCTGAGCTGGGGCTGACCTGCCCCACCACCTCCCCTCGGGTGCCCTCACAGCTCTGGGTGTAAATATTTGTGTAATGTCATGGCTGGGGTCATTGCTATTTTTTTAATAAACGTGTCCCTGTTTTGTAGTGCCTGTCTCTTCTTGCAGCTGCCTCCCCGGGCTGGGGGCTCGCTGGGCACAGCCATCCAGTGCCCACCGTTACCTCCCCCGGGCCCGGAGCAGTCGGGATCTGATCTCGGTGCTGCTGGACACGGGCTGAGGGGGAGAGCGTGTGCAGGGAGCAGCCCGGGACGGATCAGACCCGGCTCCGTGCCCGCTGCCCGGCCCTGGCCCGGCCCCCGGTGCCGCCGGAGCTAGTGGCGCCTTCCCAGTCTCATCCAGGGACGGGCCCCTTGTCGCTTCGGCAGGAGAGGGCCCGAGGCGGGTTCTGGCTCCCGGAGCCGGGACCATTCTCGGGCCCTCGGGCCGTGCCCCCCGTTCAAGGCCTGCGGAGCCCGAGCGGGCCCGGCCGGCCCCACGCGCCGCCGGGTGGCGCTCTCCCGCCCGCCCGCACTGGCGGAAGCAGCTGGCGGGCACAGCCTGCGCTGTGACGCAGACAGGTCCTGGCAGCCCCGTAGCAGGCGCGCTGTCCGTGGCGGTAGGCGGGAAGCACCGATCTGGGCGCCCCCGCCGGACTGAACCTCCCTGCCCGGTGGCACCTCGCCGCGGCGGCGGCCTGGGCTCCGCGCTGCCCCGCCGGTGGCCGGTGCCCCATGTGCGCGGCCGCAGCGCCACACGCCCCTGCCAGGACCGCCCGCCTGTCCCATAAGCGCTTGCGCGGAACCCCTCCCTTTCTCGCCCGGCCCGCGGTGGACGCGCCATCGGCACCGGTGAGTCCCGGCCGCGCCATCCGGGGCCATCCGGGCCCCGGCGCTTCTGGCACGGACTGGTTTCCTCCCTTTCCCTTCCCCTCCGCCGCATCTTTTCCCCGTGGCGCGGAAAGCGGCTCCCGCGGGCCGGCACCGGTCCTTTGCCTGCGGAGGATGGGCAGGCGCTGGGGGCCCACCCGTGCCCCTTCCCGGGCGGCGGAGCCGCCGCGGCCGCGCTCGGTCACCTACCGGGCCAAGGCCTCTGGAGCGTGGGCGGGCGGAGCCGGGGGGTCTCGGTCGCTGTTGGTCTCCACGGCGTGCGGCGCCGGGCTCCGGGCAGGAGCATCGCAGGGCCGCGGGGATAACATCGCGGCACCTCCCAGGATCGCATCTGGAGAGCTCCCAGTGCTCTGCCAGCTTCGGAGGCGGGAGGAAGAGCCCCAGCAGATGAAGACCCATTCCCTCACCGGCCCGCCCGTGGCCCTTGGGGGAAGGCAGTCTGCGACACGCGTGGGCCGGGGAGCTGCACCGCACCTGGGCACGCCCCGCGCTCACCCCGCTCTGTCCCGCAGCCACCATGCCTGCCCTCAGGCCTCTCGTGAAGCCCAAGATCGTCAAGAAGAGAACCAAGAAGTTCATTCGGCACCAGTCTGACCGCTATGTCAAGATCAAGGTGAGGAGTTGCTGCAGCTTCCCCAGGACAGAACTGTTGGGGTGCCTTTGGTGTAGGTGGTGAAGGAAACCCCAGCTGGATGGTGCCAAGCTGCAGCAGCTGGGCAGGGAGTGTGGGGGCTGGTGTAGGCAGTCCTCAGGCCAGCTGTGGTCAGGGTGGTCTCGTTTTGTAACTGCATTTTCTGCATGTGTGCAGCGCAACTGGCGCAAACCCAGAGGCATCGACAACAGAGTGCGCCGGCGCTTCAAGGGACAGATCCTGATGCCCAACATCGGCTATGGCAGCAATAAGAAGACAAAACACATGCTGCCCACAGGCTTCAGAAAGTTCCTGGTCCACAATGTAAAAGAGCTGGAAGTGCTGATGATGAGCAACAAGTGAGTGTGTGGGGGCTGTATTCCTGCCTGGGAGAGGTGGCATGGTCGGGGGAAACAAGGAAAATCATTGCTTTGAGAGCATAGATGCCATCACCATTCCCTCAGTGAATGGCTGCTGGAGGGTAGGGGCACAGAGAGGCCTTGGGGCTGGCAATCTCATCCCCTTGGCAAAAAAACACAACGGTGGCAAGCAGGGCTGTACCACATCACTGGTAACCACAAACAGAACTGGAGCTCTGGGTCAGACCTGGGCACAAGTCTGCTCCGGTGCTTGTTTTTGCTACAAAGTAGTAAGAACAATAATTAACAACGGCCTTTGACTGAGTAATTCACAGGAAAAGCTGAGCTTTTCTGGAGAGGAGCTCCTGCTTCAGGCCAGTGAGCGGTGGGAGTCATGGTGCAGTGCCCGTGCAGTGATGCCCCCGAGCCCAGCTGTGCCCGAGTACTGTGGGCAGGACAGCTCCAATGCTGTCCCATGGTGGCCTGGCTCCAGAGGGCTTTGCCTCAGCTCTGGGTGCTGCTGGAGCCAAGGCCAACGCTGTGTGTCTCCAACAGGTCATACTGTGCAGAGATTGCCCACAACGTGTCCTCGAAGAACAGGAAGGTGATCGTGGAGAGAGCCGCACAGCTCGCCATCAAGATCACCAACCCCAACGCCAGACTGCGCAGCGAGGAGAACGAGTAGCAGCCTCTGCAGCACAGGTGTATTTAATAAAGCCTCGGTCCAACTTGGGTTCTGTTTTGCATGGGCACAGGAGGGGCAGCAGCCTGTGTTTGGCCCCAGGGCTCTGCTGTCACGGGCACTCGAGGAGCAGTGTCATGGTGATGGTCAGTGAACTCGGGGTATGCAGCTTCAAAGTGTATTTTATTTTTTATACCACCCAGACAACAGATGTCCTTTCACACAGCACTATAAACACTATTCACATCAACCACTCTGTCAGAAGAGAAAAAAAAAAGCACAGAGCAGTTCATGGCTAGAGCAATGTGTCATGATTGCCTCATCCTCTAGTTGGCTGTTAGAACCTTTGTCTCTTAAGGCATTTTCTCTTGCACAAAGCAGGATTTGAGCACAGCAGCCACTATGGGCTGTGTGCTTGCACCCCTGACTCCTGCCTGCCACCTCTGAGCCCTGTGACTGACACTGACCAGCAGACCCCTGTGGCTGGTAACACCAACACCAAGGTGCTCCAAGGGGAGAGAGAAGTCAGTGTTAGTGCAAAGCAAAGCTTTAAGCAGGGTTTGTCACTGAAATAGTAATCATCTCTCAGGGAAGATGGCTGAGGTATTTTGCAGTCAAAACCATAAATATGAAAGCCAAGCAACAAAGCTTCATCTTGCCCAAATGTCAAATTGGAGCCCCAGGAGGAGGGTGGGGGTGTTGGGTAACCCCCCTGCCCTGTGCAGCCTCAGCAGCTTGGCAGGTGCAAGTCTTCTTTCCCAAAAGGCCTGTGGGATGAACTCATTACTACATGGCTTCCAGTTTTTAGCCATGTTTTTTAGTTAAACACTATAAATACATTCTTGGGCAATTTAAGCTAGAAAGTGCATGTGCAGTGATTAAAAACCTTTGTAACTGCAGTAAGGAGTATTTGAGGAAGCAATTTCCGTTGTTCATGGAACCACAACTGTGACTGCTTTGTGCACCCCTTAAAACTTCCTGAAGAAACGGGAATATTCATCTTCCAGCCCCTGGCCTATGTGAGGCTGTATTCCCTGATCTCAGGTCTCACTCCAATTCTCTGAGGTGTCCGACAGGAAGGCAGCTGGATCAGGCCAGTCACGTCCAGCTGTCAAAATGAACACACCATCCCCAGTTTCTCCTGGGGCTGCCCAGGGACTTGGACTTGGCTGTGGCAGAAGAGCAGCCCAGTGGCAGTTGTTCTTCCCCACCCAGCTGGTGTCTGGCTGAGGTATCCCAAGGCAGGAGGGTGGCGGGGATAAACATCTTAGCTCATGTCCATTGACTCTGAGGTAGGGAGGGAAGCAGAATCTTTCTGAATGCTCTCAAAAAGTGATGCCATTTCAGGACTGGATCTGATCTGGGATGAAAACTCGGCCATTGCTGGGCTTTTCTCCACCTCGGGGATGGTCAGGAGAGCAGCCACTGCCCGCATGGCTGAGCGCTTCAGCTCATCCTGCTTCTCAAACTCCTGCTTCACCGAACCAGCTTTCACCTGCAAATCCAAAGCCCCGTTTTCAGCTGGCATTTAGAAAAACCCATACAGGCACACAACCAACACAGCAGCAAAGCCCAGCAGAGAATTTTCCAGCTGGGGAAGTGAGGGAAGCAGGTGGCTCAGCAGCACCGAGGGAGAAGGCCAGGAGCCAGGGGCAGCTTCGGGCAGGACCCACGCTGATCCTGCTCTTACCTTTGTGGAGCAGGTTGCCCGGAGGGGCTCGATGAGCCGCTCGAGCCGCTGCAGCACGGCGTTGGGGCAGAGCACCGAGAGCCGAGCCAGCACGATGAACGTCAGCATCTGGCCAGGAGGGGAGACAACATGTTGGTGCTCTGGGGCACCCAGCTCTGCTGGCAGGCTGGGCTGTGCCCGCAGTGTGCTGAGCTCCTCTGCACTTGTGCAAGGGGCTCTGCTAAGAGCTGCAAGCGCACCCTGGCAGCCAGGGGCTGGAGCTGCAGCTGGTCCAGGTGCGTGCAGTGCTGCAGGTGTCTGCAAAGGGCTGACAGCCCTGGGGACGCTGCACCACGGGGCTCTGGGGATACACAGCCCGACTGCAGCCCAGACCCCACACAGAACATGACAGTCAGGGCACAGCACCTACCCGAATGTCATAGTGATCTTTCAGCCCATCCTCCACGTGGTTCAGGTAGTCATAGATGTCCAGCCGGTCCAGGCAGCTTTCCAGCAGGGTGTACATGCACTCAAAAGCGGCTTTCCTCACATCCAGGCCATCGTCCACTGTGTGCTTGAATGGCCCCATCTCTACCTGAACCAAGACAAACAGTACAGCTGTCACCAAAGAGCAGACAGCAGCAGCTCCATCGGGGCTTTGCAGGCTGCTGTGAGTCACCGTGTGCCCCCCGCTGAGCCCAGTTACCTCCCGGATGAGCTCCCTCCGCACTTTGGTTTCATTGTACAGGCTGGGGAGGACTGAGTTCAGTAAATCCCGGATTAAAGAAGGCTTGTTGTGAGCAGCAGAATTAAACAGGGCTAAAGCCACACGGCGAACATTCAGGTCTGGATCTTGCAGAGTTTGTAAGAAGTCACCTGTGGGATAAGAGCACATCAGTCAGTCCTGCAGCCAACAGGCTGCAACATTTTTGCAGTAATTTAAAATATATTGGGATGTATTTCAAGGAGGCTGGTTATGAGAGCATTAATGGCAAAATAACTAGTAGCACAGTCTGTCAGAGCCTTTTGAGATGCTTTCTCTCCCTCCATTTGGGATACAGTAAAGAAACATGACTACCCTGCATTTGGGCATAAAAACAAATGATGTAACTCTAGCTCCTCTACCCTAAAGTCAAATCAGAAGCTTTGTTATTCAAAGAAGTTGTGGGGGATTTTTCCTGCTTAGATCCCATCTGATCAAACTTCTCTGAAACAGAAGGGCCAGTTTTATACAGCAGATGCTTTTGTGGGCTCCCTAGACATCAGACACTCCTTGTGTAGGTTATACTTCTGAAGATCCTTTTTGTGGGGTGCTGGAATTCTGAGTTTACATGCAGAAAGAACTTAAGCACTCTAAAAAACAACGGAACAAGCCCAAGAGCAATGCATCAGTGCAGTTAGCAAGGACTCACAGTAAGTGTTGCTGTTTAATCCCAAAAGCTGAGAAATACTGATAAAAACTAACTGGACTAGATGAGGTTCACACAGGAATGGAAAATCCCTGAGCTGCTAACAACACCCAACCTCCCATGCCCGCAGCTCACACCCCTGTCCAAACCAGCCTACCTATGCAGCCTTTCAGGAGAGCATCAATAGGCTGAGGCTGGTCTGTAATCGTGAACTTGATGGCAGTAACCACCGTGCTCCGGGCATGTGGGGAGCCTGCAATGAAGAGGGGAAGAAAACAGTGAAAAATATAGAGAGAAAATCACTGCTGTAACTCTGTAGTACATATTCTGTCCTTGATCCTGTTATACATCTGTTATAAGGGAGTAGAGGATTCTTCTTATCAACTCTGTGTTTGAATCCACTCTTGCACAATCGCCTTGTGTAGTCCCTGTTCCCTGCACCTTCCTGCTCTTGTGCGGACCAGTGCTCCTGAGATCCATCTTGTTACTTGCTCTCCTTTCAACTGGCTTTGCTCCCTGTTGTAGCCACAAGCAGTATACAAAATGAATTCCCATCAGAAGGCAGCATTTCCCTGCTCTGGTCATTGCCCTACCCGTTACCTGCTGACAGCTGTTTCCTCAGCCGGGGCAGCAGCTCAGCGGGGTTCACCAAAGTCAGCTTCCCCAGGCATTCCGCCACCACGTTGCGTGTCCCCTCCTCCGTGCACTCACAGTGCTTGAAGAGCAGAGCCCAGATATCCTCCACGTAAGGCGTGAGGCTGTCAGCTGGGGAGCAGCTGATGACTTCCTTCAGGGAGTGCAGCAGCAGGTACTGTCGCTTGGGCTGGCTTCCAATCTCCTTCAGCATGAAGGGCAGGTACTCCTTCAGATTGCCAACGCTGACGTTCCCCAGCGCGTAGGAGGCGGCGGATTTCACCTCCTCGCTGGGGGAAGAGAACGCTTCCAGGATGACGGTTCTGAGCTCCCTCTGAGCACTGAGGTTCGTGGTGCGGCCCACCTCGGCCAGGAAGAGGAAAGCCAGCACTTGCACAGCAGGGCTGGACTTGGGACTTTTCACATCCTGGACAAACTGGTTCACTGTCGCAGGGGCTTCCTTGGGGCAGGCTGAGGACAGGGCTGCCACACACTTTGCGATGGAGTGATACGCCTGCTTGTGCAACGTCAGCGAGGCCCCGGCCGAGCCCGAGGAGTAAACGGGTGCTGTCAGCTGCCTCACCAGCTCCGGGTAACCCATGGCAGCCGTCTTTGTGAGGACCAGTGCCTGGAAGAAGTCGATGATGGCGTTCAGGGCCCCTCCTTGAAGCAAAGGTGAGTGGACAAGCTGAAAGATTTCCGCAAGGACAGAGCCACTGATCTTGGAGATACAAGATGGATAAACCTTGGCCAACGTCGTGAGGAACATGATGGTCACCTGGGACACGTGCATGTCATTCTCGGTTATTAAGACGGGGAGCTCTGTTAGCACAGCCTCAATCATGGCAGGCTTGAGGCTGTCACTGTAGTTCTTCACCAGGATGTCCAGAGCATTCAGAGTGCTTAGTTTCAAGGCACGTTGATTCTTTCTCAAGAAGGAAGCTAGAATGGGGAGACCTTCCCCTAGGATGGGTCTCAAATCTATTTTAAGTGGAGAACTAGCAATTAAGGTTAATGCTTTGACTGTTGTCAGTCTGGTGATTTCATTTTTGAGCCTCTCCAGAAATATCTTCAGGGTTGGCTGGAGGTCAGTGCTTAAATGGTCTCCCAAGTTGTAAATGATTTGTCCCATGCAGGAGATGGCACGTTCCTTCACCTCCTGGTCAATGTCAGCTGCCTTCAGCCGCTTCAGAGTACCAGGGAAAAGGTCCTTCACATAGGGCTTGGCATCAAAGGTGTAAGCTTTGTCCAAAGGCCTGATAACTTTCACAAGCTGCTGAGTCACCAGCAGAGCTTCTGACGTGATCTTATAAAAGGGGTCTCCAATACAGGTGACAACAGAAGGCAGCAGGGCTTTGACATGAGGGTGAAATACCTCTGGCTGGTGGTTGCAGAGAAGGACATGGAGGAAGGACAGTGTGTCAATCCGCATGTTGGAGGAGCTGGATTTATCCGCCAAGGAGAAAACAATACCTGTGCAGAAGAAAATATGATGATGTCATATTTTTCCCAAAGAAGGAGGTTCATGGATCCAGCAAGGGACAATCACAGGAGACTTTTCTCATATTCACTATACAATCACACCAAAAACAAGGCGGGAGCCTTCCAGCAGTGGGATGCTTCCTAAGCCCACCAGCCAGAGAGCTCAGAGAGAAATGTGGTGGTGCAAATTAAAGAATCAGTCAATATAAAGAATTTTTTAAAATGCCACTGCATTTTGCAAAAGGAAGTGGCATTTGTATTTCTGATCTCAGTGTGGTAACAGCACAATTCCAGCTGCTTTCAGAGGCTGGAATAGGCCCTCCCAAAAGCATCTTGTCAGGGGACTGTGGAAATGAACTTGACATTTTTATCCTGGCTTTCAGTGCAGAGGCCAGAATTAATCTGGGAGCTGTTCAGCACATCAGCACAGAGCAGAACTTCATGTGTTTGTCCTAATGCTGAGCAGAATAACTCACAGAAGTAAAACTGGAACACACAGGCAAGAAGCACCTGTGTTCAGAATGGATTTTACCAGCCCTGTTGCTTCACCCCAGACAGACAAGCTTACCAGGGATAAGTGCAGGTATATGATCTGCCAGGCAGCCGGGAAGAACACTGGCCAATTCTGTCAGAAGGCTGAAACAACCCTGTCTTGATTTTATGCTCTTTTCTTTGAGCTGCTTGTGCAAGGCCTTGATGATGTTGGGAACCTGCAGTTTGGAGAAGTAAATGAAAAGGGGACACCTCAGTCACCCCAGCTGCTCTCAGAGGCTCACTCTGGTACATTTCTACCACAGTTTATTAAGTGAGTTTCCCGAGCAACAGCTGTAGTAGGGTACCAGCCAGACATTTCACCCAGAAGCCACCCTGCCTCAGCTGCACACATGCCAGGGCTGGTGGAGGACCAGTGCTGGCTGTACTCCCACGTTCCTGTGCTGTGCCAGCCCAGGAATGGCAGGAGACAGACAGTAAACAGCCAGCCCTCTCTGGATCCGGGGCCCTCTAGATGCCTGCCCCAGGGCCCCTTCAGCTAGCCACATTCCCAAGGTACCTACTTGTCATTGCTTTGTGGTTTAGCCCAGCCACCACCTGCTCACACACCTGGTTCTGAAGCATTGTCAAGGGAATATCATCCTTGCCAGAGGCACCTGAAGAGTGCAGCCAGCTCTGGGTAGGCAGTGTTTGCTTCAGCAAGGAGATGTACGCATTGAAGATGTCAGCTTTGACATTCTCCTCCCTCTCTTTGAACCTGCTTATCAAGGCTGGGGAGAGAGTTCTGTAGAAGTCCTGCAGGAGGTCGTGCCTGCTGCTGACAATGGCCTCCAGGCACTTGGCTGCAGCCCTGCGCACCTTCCAGCTGATGTCGTCATCGTCACTGTACTCGTCGTCGCTTTCTAGAAACAGCACAAGGGGAAACAAGTGCAGTTATGAGAAAACTGGAGTTAAAGGATCACTTGATTCTCAGAGCTGCCCTCTCCAGGAGGAGAAAGCAGGAAGGGGAGAAATGTTAACCGCATGTTCTGCTGAGCACAGCCATCCTCACAAGCAGGCACCTTGCTCTTCATCCTCCCCATTTTCAGTTTCCATCATCTCTTCCTCTTCCTCCTCATTATCATAGTTGTAGTTTGGGTCAAAGGTAATGTACTTCAAACATAGTCCCATCACACTTGAGATGTGAGGGTCCATTTCCTTTGGGCACCTATCACAAATGAAAATTTTAATAGTTAGTAGGAGACTAAGCTGTTTTAAATATCCAAATAATATTAATCTCAAAATGATCACAAAGTGCTTCACAGACCATTTTGATAATATGAGTTAAACCGAAGATGTTCCTTCCTGCTGTACATGAAGCAAGGAACATCTTTGCTTCATGCACAGCAGGAAGGAACATCTCCTATGGGGAGGATGCAATAATTTTTTAATGGCAAATAAATAAATCAATTGCCTTCACCCTGTTGGGAGGACTGAGTTAAAACCAGAAGATTTGGCGAGGAGGGAATAGTTTTACTCAAAGTAACCTTGCTACCAGGAAGGCTAAAGATGCCAGTGAGGGAAAACTCAATTAATTATACCTAATGTTGTTCATCCTCTGTCTATTTTCAGAAGTACAATTCCTGTGGAGAGATAATACACTCTGACAGACAAGCAGGAAGCCTTTTGTTAGAGTGAGGCAGGCAGCAAGCCCCCTTGCCCTTCTCTCAGCTGGGACAACTAAGCCAAACACCAAACAGAGCCTGTGTCCCCATGTGTCTCTGTCACCCAGTATAATTAGCAAGATAACGAAATAAACCTACTGTTGGCATTTCAGTTGTGGTTTGATGGTGGCCCTTGGTTACCTGTATGTGTCAATGCACACACACAGATCCTGGTTGAATCCTCCCTTCCTTGGGAAAACACCTCAACAGCTCTGCAGGGCTCCTTTTTCAAGAAGTAATTTTTGACCAAACAACAGGAGAGCTGCAGCTCAGCAGTTCTTCTGCCCAACCCCCTTGCTGCCTCCAGCTCCCTCCAGGCACCAGGAGCGAGGCAGTTCCCTCTGGCTAAGGAACACTTCAAGGACAAGGAAAACTCCCACTCCTGCAAAACCAATACAGAAGGACAGCCTCACATGCTGAGGTAAAGCAGCTCATGATTCCAGTCCAAATCTGCATGTGCAGAAGAGATATCATATGTGAACTGTCTTCCCAACAGGAATACTTGCAGGAAGGCCCTCCTTCGAGGATGCTGAACGTATGGATATCTACACCAGGAGGACACAGATGCCCTGGATGCTGCAGAGGCATTCCCCAAGGGCACACACCTTCTCACAAAGGACTCAAAGGCCTGGAAACAGTACTCTCGCAGCTCATCATCATCCACGTTACAGTACTGAACTATCAGAGGAATTATCTTCTCCAGGTGCTCTCCTGAGAAAGACAAAGCAAACAGCAGTGAAAATCCATTCTAGCCTTCACTCACCTGGGCAGCTGAGAACTCAGCCAGCTGTCCCTTCCTGTGCCTGGTAGAGCATTCCTGCCCCAGACCTCATGGGCAAGGAGCCAGCAGCCCACCAAAACCAGCTGTGCTGGTTTTCAGCAGCCAATCCCTGCTCCCTGTCTGCAGCCCCTTGTTGGTATTTCACTCACAGGAAGAGCTGTCATTAGAGATCTCTTCGAACCTAATCTCAACTCTGGCAGGTCTTTTACACAAGTAATACAATATGTTGCCATCCCCCATGTCATTTAAAAGGGGGTGAATCCACTGACCTGGTTCACAGAGGTGTTAATTCAAACCAGACAAGAGCTGGAACACCTTGAGGGGAAGACCATAGTCACTAGCAAAGGGCAGCCAAAGAGATACTCTGGTGTCTCCTTTCCAAGTGACGATCAGAGAACCAGACCAGCGCCACAGAGAGGATCACAAGCAGAAGCGACTAATACATTAAGAACAATAAGCACTCTTCTTTTACCACTAAGAGGAGCTGCTCTAAAATGCATGTACATTTCCCAGCATCATTTCAAGGTGCTCATCCTACCTATGCGGTGCCCAGCCTGCCTGCTGATGCCAGCCACACACTGAATGTATGTCCTGGTGGTAGATGTGGACTCGTTCCTCTTCAGCTCTGCCAGCAGATGCTCTGTAAGCTCTGAGAAGATGCTTCCACTGCAGGTCAAGACCAGGTGCCCCAAGGCAATGATGGCCCGTTTACGTACTGCCAGCCTGGGGCTCGTCAGCTGGGGCAGCAGGCAGGTCAGGATGTTGGAATGGAATGAGTAGAGTGTTCCTCCCAACCTGCAACGAACAGAACAGGGAACAAGGTGAAAGTCAAAGGCTCAGAAAAAATCCCTCTTGGCAGCAACAAATCTGAAAATCCTTCAGCTCTGGAGACTTCATGCACATTGTGGGGAGGGGGAGGAGAAGGATGGGTTTGTCATTTTGGTCTCTGAACACTGACTTGGTCTGTAAAACACAGGGAGAGGCATTTTGTCTCCATCGTGGAGGAGTTTTTGACTGTGTCCTTCTGGATGACCCAAGGGTGTGCTAATAATTTTCTGCATGCAGATGACATACGACACTGTCACTCTGACTTATGCAACAAGAGGCAGCCAGGAAAAAAAAAAAGCTTATGTGATGGGCTCACAGGGCTAAAATAAACCTCCCAGCCTCCCTCACCCTTCCACGTTTGTGTGAGCTAAGCTTCTGTGCGATCCATCACCAGAGGCACTGCCATTCCCAAGCACAGAAAGGCTTGGCATGTTATCTCTCATCCCTGCTGGGGACCTGCTCTACTCAGATATTCCCTAGGAGCAGCCAACCAAATCCTGTGGTTTTAAGTCCCAGTAATAGGATTAGAGAAATAAAGAAATCAAAAGCAGACATATCCCTGCAGCCCCTTTCTATGCACAGCTGCCAGAAGGAAATCCTCTGGTACCTGCTCAGCATATCTGACAGGATGTCAAGAGCTTCCAACTGCACGGACACATCCTCCTGCTTGCCAATGGCTCCTGTCAGCTGGGCTGTGATCTTTTTGCACACATTTGCTGTCATGGTGGAACCTGCAAGAGAGATATTTTTCCCTGCTGTCAGTTAACACTTTTTGCTGCTAGGATCCATTCAATTCCTGGTACGCTGAAAAAAGAAATCACCACTGGGAGATCTAATCAGGACAGATTCATGAGATGGCTGCAGAGGAAAATCCTGTTGCTGGGAGCCTCAGGTATCCCCTGAAAAGCTGATGCATTTTTGGGATACACAGTTCCAAATACAGCTCAAGTTTTCATTTAATTCTGCCTTTCATCCCATTGGTACCTCAGCTCTACTGTCCCTCTCCTGATTTCACAGACTGTCCTCTGGCAGGCGAGTAAAGAATCGGTAACTTTTAGGCTCTGGACTCTACATTTTCCCCCGTTTACCAAAGGCTGGGAGTCCCCGTGGCTCAGTGACAAATGGGGACAGCCAGTGTACCTGTGGCAGCTGGTGGCAGCTCAGCAATGACTGTTTTGAGGCCGATGCTGGAGATATCTCGCAGCTGCTCCTTGTCCGACAGCATGTTGGTGCAGAGCGTGTCCACGATGGTCTCCACCTGGTACTCCTTCACTTTGCCCACCAGTGGGCCCAGGCTGCAGGATGAGAAGCCAGTCAGGATGAAGGGCCCAATCCAACTGTCCACGTCCTTCAAACCGTCACACTGTTCCTTCTTAAAGATCCTGGCCACCTATCTGGGAATGACTATTCCGCTCTAAGCACCTCCTTAGGCACGGGAAGGAAATTTTCCTGGTTCCAGTTTGCGGCCTCCTCATTATCACACTCTGGATGGATCAGAGATTGCAATGAGATGGACTTACTGCAGATACCACCAGAGATAACGAGGCAAAGAAGTTGAGAAGCTGGTCCTCTGCTCAGTGCCCAACTGTTTTGCTTTAAAACCCAGAATAAACCAACCCAAACCAGGCAGAGAGAGGAGCAGGGCCAAAAGAAGCCAGGACAGTGGGAATCAGAAGGAAAGGGCCAAAGATAACAGGGAAAGAACAGGGATAGAAGGAGCACATGGTTGAAAAGAAGGGAATATGAATAGGATCCACAGCAGGAAAAAATAGAGGAATCCAAAGTTGTCTTTAAATGGCCCACCTTTCTGGAGCCCTGGGGTGAACTGAGCCATTCAATGGCATTTCTAGACTGAACACGCCCACTTAGCCATGCTGGGGAAAGAGATGGGAAAGAACATGTCAGCAGCAGGATCCCTTTATCAGAGGATTCACTAATAGAGGAACCTGCTACTTTTGCTCACATGGATTAAAAAAATATGGGAATGGTCAAAGGCAAAGCAACAGCACAGGCTGCACTCAGAGTCAAGTCAGGGAAAAATCCAAGTGCATTATAACGTTCAATTAAAACTCCCTTGAAGAGAAGGATTTGGACCTGAAATTAAAGCCCATAAGGGCTGTACATGTTTAGTACCATTGCTATCAAAGACAGTTCCATGGAGAAATTCAGCACTGGATTTCAAAGCCTGAGAGAGGTCAAGAGGTTGATGAGCAAAATTTTTAAGTGTGCTTTTCCCTGAAGAAATAAAATCCTAGGGCTCCGACTTCCACGTGGTAAGGCTTATAACAGGAGCACTGAAGTACTTCCAAAATCATCTCTTGCTGCTACAAAGGTATCTGTGTGCTCACCCCTTGTGAGTGTCTACACCAGGAGAAAGTGCAGTGCCTGCAACAGAGGGCAAAGTCCCTTGCAGAGGAGGTTTGAGGGAGGTGTCAAGGGCCAGGCTCTGCTCTCACATTCTCTGCAGTCTGTGATGGCTTTATTGGTGCCAGGGAACATGGCTATTACTGTCTAAGCTCTTACCATTTGACAGCAAGGTTCTGTACTTCCCCATTTTTGTCCTCCAGCAATTTCAAAAGCATTTTCACAACTTTTTTCTCGCTGTCTTCATCTAGTTTAATGGAGTCTTTCTGCAGTTCCATCATCAGGTCATTGGTGGCCATAAACCTGAAAGGACACAGGGAGAAAGTGGATTGGCTGATATGCAGACACAAATGCATCACCTTTGCATCATCTGGGCAGAATCTGGCAACTGGTGCTTGTATAAAAACACACTACCAAAGAGTAACTTACAACACTGTCCTAAGAAAAAGGAAAATTAATATATTACAAGTAGATAACTACCCAACAGGGGTCAGGTAAACAAAAACTCTAAAAGCAGCTCTCAGCATGTGTATTTTTTTCTCAGTGACCAAATGAAGATGGTTAATTATGCCAGAAAAATATCATGATGGCTTTTTTCACCAAATTTTCACCTGGCCTAGGAAAAGCAGTCTAGGGTCTAAGAATTCACCTGGCTCTGTTCTTTCTGGCTAACTTAGCACTGATAGTATGACCCCAGACATGGACAAGTCCTTTCACTTTCAAAAATGAAAAAATAAAGTAATGACTCCATGCA
>JAWWMS010000031.1:413165-438741 GCA_035048045.1 Chlorospingus semifuscus
GGGGCCGGGGCCGCCGCCGCGGTGAGGCGGGGGGCGAGCGGGGCCGGGGCCGGGGCCGGGGGCCGGGGCAGCGGGGAGCGGGGAACCGGCGACGTCCCGGTGCGGGGCCCGAGCGGCGGTGTCCCGTCGCGGCCCGGGGCACGGCACAGGGTACAGCGGACCCGGCTCGGCGGCCGGGGATGGCTGAGGCCGTTCTGTTCCTTCTCCCCGCAGGTGTCGGTCATTAACACCGTGGACACGTCCCACGAGGACATGATCGTAAGTGTGCGGGGAGCTGCTCCGCCGGTCCGGCGGCTGCTGTGACAGAGCTGCTCTGGGGCTCTCTGTGAGCACTGAGCGCGGCACGTATGTGCTCGTGAAAGAGCACACTCGTGGGGTGTTGGATGCAGAATGCTGTCTGAAGTCCTGATCTTGCCGTTTTATACTGTGTGGAGAGAAAAACTTGGCTGGGAGGAAAGGGGAAATTATTTTAAATCTTAATTTTCATGTGAGGGCTTGTTTCTGCCCTTTTTTGTGAAATAATAGAGATATGTGTATATTTGCTGGTACAGACCTTCAGCTGATAAAAATGGTTTTCCTTTAAGTGGATGTGTCTGGGAGTAGATGTATTAATATGGGTAGGAAGAAAGGTTTCAAAGTAATTTGTTGGAGGAAGAAACCCAGTTAGATAAGCCTAATTCTTCAGGAAGTATTTCTTCACAGAAAAGGCTATCAAGCATCGGAAAGGGCTGCCCGGGGAGGTGGTGTAGTCACCATCCCTGAAGGTGTTCAAGAAATGACTGGATGTGGTACGAAGTGTTCTGGTCTAGTGACAAGTGACAACTGTTGGTCAAAGGTTGTAGTCAGTGACCTTGGAGTTCTTTTCCGGCCTTAAATATTCTATGGCTTGGTAATGGTGAAGTTTCAAATATAATTAAGAGCAGTATTTGTACACCCACTTTACATTTTAAGTAACAGAAATACATAACTTGTCACTGCTTTGTAGTCAGCATGAATTCCCTGTCATGAAAATGCTGTGGTTGTTGCTCAGAATTCCCTGGATCCTTCAGTGTAACATTTGTATAGTGACTGAAGGAGCAGCTGGGGAGGCACGTTGCTTGTGTGGCACGCCTGGACTGTTTAAGAGGGTTCCTCTGTGCCCGGGGCCGGGTCAGCAGCCCGGGCACGCCATGCTGAGCACAGCTCTCCTCTCTCCTCCAGCACGATGCACAGATGGATTACTACGGCACCCGCCTGGCCACCTGCTCCTCAGACCGCTCCGTGAAGATCTTCGATGTCCGCAACGGGGGGCAGATCCTCATTGCCGACCTCAGGGGGTGAGATGGCACAACACCAGAGCATAATCAGGGCAAAACCTTGGTGCCTTGTCCTTTTGCCCTTGGGCAGCACAGAGTGCAGGTTGAATTCCAGGGTGAACTCCTCCAAGACTGTGCTGAAGAACTTCTGAGAGCTGGGCTGGGGATAGAGCTCCAGTGGGAAGCACAATGGGGCTTGGTCATTCATTTAGTACTTTGCATCTGTAATTTTCAAGAAGTAACATGGACTGATACAGGTGTGAATTGTTTTCTGTGACAGTGAGAGCCCTGTGTCAGGGCACTAACATTGCCATCTTAGCATTACTCATTCCTCATGTCAGATCTCTAATCCCTCCCGGAGCAGCGATTCACAGCAGTGGTCTGTGAGGCAGCTGCAGTTGGAAGGGGTTTCTCTCAGCTTTTCCTAATGATGCTGTTTCTTGCAGGCACGAAGGTCCCGTGTGGCAGGTTGCCTGGGCTCATCCTATGTATGGGAATATCTTGGCTTCCTGTTCCTATGACAGGAAGGTTATTATCTGGAAGGAAGAAAATGGCACTTGGGAAAAGACCTACGAGTACACGGGACATGATTCTTCAGGTATGGAGGGCTGGAGTGTGGAGCTGGGAAGGGAGACTGAGGATGTGAGGGGATTTGGGTAAGACTGAATAAATCTATTAGTGTTGAGGAAGAAAGCCTCTGTCAAAAAGAAAACGATAAAAACTGAAGAGAGAGTAAATGTGTTCAGCTTTGACAGGACATTTCCCTAAGATTGTATTGCTGGGTAAGCCACTGTTGATTCATACCATGTGTCTGTAGGTGTTGTTATACAAATAAGTCAACTTTGAAATAAAGATGGCAGGGAACTGAATTCTTGAAGAAAATACTGCCTGTTTCCAGTTAGAAAGACTGCATTTTATCATGCTGTATTTTGTTTTAAAATTGAAACTGTTGTGTTCACATGATTTACCCTCCCAATGCAGATCTGTTACTCAGTAAACAATGCTAATTGGCTGGCTTTTGCTGAAATTTGACTCATTCTCAGCTTTCAAAGCCCCTTGCTTTTGGTGACCGTGCCACTGATACCAGTCAGTGAATTGGTCAGTCAGTTTCAGGTAGGCCCTGTGCTGTAATCTGGTCTGTCTCACCCTTCCCAGTGAATTCTGTCTGCTGGGCACCCCACGACTATGGACTGATCCTGGCCTGTGGCAGCTCTGACGGGGCCATTTCCTTATTGAGCTACACGGGCGATGGGCAGTGGGAAGTCAAAAAGATCAGCAACGCACACACGGTAAGTCTGGTCCTTTGGAGCAGCCCAGAGTTCCCAGAGCTGCAGATAACACCAAGGTGATACCTCAGAGACTTGAGTAGATAAATACTGAAATGCAATGAAATTATGTGAAACATCCAGACCCAAGAATAGTTTCAGTTCATCCAGAGTAGGCAGGTATACTTTTTAGTCTTTAAAATGAAGTGGAAATATGATGAAGTTCACTAAACAGCACTGGCAATCCCTGTTTATTGGGCATTATTGTTAAACACAATGCTGAAAGTTACCTGCTAAGAAATGGCCTTGGTCCTAAGAATACCTGCACCAGCTGGAAAAAACTGTGGGACTCCTGTTTTTCTCAAAATTGTGGAGATTTTTGTTTCAGCAGAACATAATAAGCTAATGGCAGTGGCCCCCAGTAGAAAGAAATTCAGCTTAGGACCAAAGGTTCCTTCTACTCCTGTATTCCTAAATCTTAGCAACTATGTGTGCCTTTTGTCTTTGTGGTTTCTGTCTCTGTCTCCCATATTTGCACATCCAAGATGAACTATTTTGTGTGCAAATACCCTTACAGCTACCTCAGGCTTTCTGAGTAAGTGCCTTAGTGAGGCTACTCTGCATCTGGATTTCTTATTCATCCAATATTCATCCAGCATGCAAGACTTCAATTTTTCTGAGATGGGTTTATTCACCATGCTCAATAGAGAGTATGCTACATGTTCTTCACCCCCTCAGCAGCCTCTATCTATTTATTTAGCTAATTAAAGTAATCAACTTTTAACAGTGATGCTTTTCCTTAACTAGATTGGATGTAATGCAGTTAGCTGGGCTCCTGCTGTTGTACCAGGAAGCCTTATAGAACAACCCTCTGGTCAAAAGCCGAACTACATCAAAAGATTTGCATCTGGTGGCTGTGACAACCTGGTCAAGATCTGGAAGTAAGTGCCCTGTCGCCAGATAAAACCTGACACTTTAGGCTTTGAGTGTCCCTGTTAGTATCTCAAGTAATATTTTTGGCTTCCCTATTGTATCATCTTCGAATTACTGTTTTAGAGAAGTGTTTTAAAAATGGAAACTTAGTAATGCACAATATCTCCCATGGTTCTTGCAGTTTGTGCCAGCCCTGTGTGATCTTGTCTCCAAGGGTAGCTTTGTAATGGTCTTTGGTTACCACTTTGGTTGTAGCAGATTTCTGACAGTAACTGGAGGTCGGAGCCTCTTTGCCTGTGCTGCTTTCTGTCCCCTGGAAGAGATTTTGTCAGTTCAAGCCATAGAGGTTTTTGGAGAAGTAGGGAACACTTGTGCTTTGTATTGCATTGATGAACAAGAGTTTGAATGCTACAATCCAAAGCCTTCCTGAGCAGGGCATGAGATGATAGAGGATGCTGCCGCTGCCCTTGTGATGATATAGTTGTGTTTTCAGGGAAGAAGAGGGTCAGTGGAAAGAAGAGCAGAAGCTGGAGGCTCACAGTGACTGGGTACGAGACGTGGCCTGGGCTCCTTCCATAGGGTTGCCAACCAGCACCATTGCTAGCTGCTCACAGGTGAGGTTTCTTTGGAGCGACAGGGGCAAGCACTCGGGGTGCTCACTTCCACGAGCTTCCTTCCCCGTTTCTCTAGTGAAGGAACTGTAGGGATAGAGCTGCTCTAACACGTCGTCTTGGCCATCCTTTGCTATATTTGGGTCTCTGCATACGAGCCTTTGACTCCTGTTCTTCCCCATCTCAGAAGCCCAATAGAAGCATTTCTGGAGAAAGGTTTATGGGTGTGTGTGCCTCTGTACCAAAGACTGGCTTCTGGTTGGAAAATCATGAGCAGGATGATCTCACTGGGAGGAAGACCTTCCAACTAACGTCGTATTTAGTGTTTTTGGATCAAATTTACTGAACTTCCTTCTAAAGATACTGTTTTCTAATAATTGGCATTCTTAATCAGCTCTGATGTCATCAACCTTTATATTGTCTGTTGTCTTGTTGCTAATCTGTAAAAGGTTTTTTTTTAACATCAAGAAGACTGATTAGTGAGCTCCTGCCATGGGAGTAGAAAACAAAATCTCATTCTGGGGAAGTATTTCAGCTGATAATATGTATTTTGGGGGCTCTTCTCTGGTATTTGCAAGTCATTGTTTGTTGGTAGTTTTTCTCATCAGAGCTGTACTCCTGCCTTGCCTTTATCCATAGTGAGGAGACAGCCCCTTGCTGTGCTGAGCACAAATCCATGCAGATACATCAAGGGTGGTGTGCGAGCTGTGATTTGGAAATGTAGCTCCAGGGGCAGTTCAGGGTTGTGTTTCTTGTGCCCAGCCTTGGTCTCTGTGCTTTTGCAGGATGGCCGAGTGTTTATCTGGACGTGTGATGATGCCTCTGGGAGCTCCTGGTCACCAAAGCTGCTGCACAAGTTCAATGATGTTGTCTGGCACGTGAGCTGGTCCATCACTGCCAACATCCTCGCAGTGTCTGGAGGAGACAACAAAGTGAGTACTGCTGCCTTGGCTTTTGCCCTGTGCAGCCTGTTTCCAGAGGAGCTGAGATGAGACTGTTGTCACATGTTTAACACAAGGCTGTCATAGAGTCTCCTTTGCTGCCATGGGGACATTTTTTCTTCTGATTAATCAGGAGAGCAGGAAAACCATAACCTTTGGAAACCGCTTGCACTGCATTCTGAGACCTTACCGGAGGGTAGAAATGCAGGCTGAACTTGATTTTGTGGGGTACTGACAATTCACATACTCTCCTCATATAACTGCAGGCTATCACCAAACCCATGCTGTGATAGCTACAAGAAAAGGGGAAACAGGATATGTTTAAAGCTGAAAGCTGTTCCTGCTCTGTTTTTGAGGTGACACTGTGGAAGGAGTCGGTGGACGGGCTGTGGGCGTGTATCAGCGACGTGAACAAGGGCCAAGGAGGGGTGTCTGCTGTGACAGAAGGGCAGCAGAACGAGCAGTGATGCACCATGGAACACTCCAGCTGCAACAAGTGATCACTGTCCCTGATTTGCAGTGTGTCTTTAGCTGGATGAGAACTGATTTTATCTAAACTGGACATGAACATGGGAAACAATTATCCAATTCTATGAGCACTCTATTACTGGGAGGCTACAATATGTTGATAATCAGCCTTAATTGACATTCCCTTAAATTTAAGATAAACAGTATAGCCAAGTACTGTGCCTGATACTACTCCTTGATACTGTAGGAATTATTCCCTGCTTTTCTGGTTTAGGGGTCAAATTTGAATGGCTGTGCTGTGGTCAGAGTTCACACACTTCAACAGAACAGGGGGAAGCTGTCAAAACAACAAGGTGTGATACTCCTTGATGCATGGGGCAAGTACTCTGTGCCCTCAAAGACCAGAACTTTGTTTCAAGTGAGGAAATGGGCTGGAGTTCTCGGGTTAGCTGGTAGTGTGCTAGCTAGCCCTGCTGGTAACAGTGATGTTGTACTTGTGTCTTTCTGAAAATAACGTGCTTGGTGAAAGTCTCTTTGCTTTCTTGAAGATGAAAAGGAGTAGTGGAATGCATATGTCTTCTGCTATACAATAATCTCAAACTGGGTTATTTAACCAACATCAATAAATCAAACCATGGTTTGAAGATTTATTTTTTTTAGTCACACTTCTGTACTGTATCTCAGTTGTTTGGATTTTTTTTTGTTGAGAATACCGACAGAATAAAATCTTATTGGTTAAAACCTGGTGTGCTGTATTAAATAATCTTATCACACGACTGCCTTTTCAAGGCAATCTGCAGTGTGTCTTCAGCCAAGCCACAGTCACATCTTCCCATCCATGTAATTAGTTTTGCAAAAGTTTGGCTTTTTTGGTGGGTTTTTTTTTCCTGTAATGGTACATCACGAGACAAGGCTTTACAAAGCCGTTGCTCTTCCTTTGGTCTTGGCAATTCCCAGGGAGAACGTAAGCAGTGCCAGCTTCCCTCTTCTGCTCTTACAACTTTACTCGTCATGAGGGAAGAAAGAAGGACGTGAACCTATTTGCGCACTTTGAAGTTATTTTTAAAACCAATGTTAGCCCGTGGAAAAGCGGAGCCTCGGGTTTGTGACAGTTCTGCCCGGCCCGCCCGCACCGCAGGAACCTTGGTAATTAATTTTACAGTGAAATTCTTCTCTAGAGCCATCAGAAAGGAAAAAAATCAGCTTTTTGACACTGAATGAAGACTGAATAAACATGTTTGTACTAACAATTGCTACAGAGAGCAAAGTGACCTTGAGCTTCTTTTGCCCAGAGGGTGGAATGAGATATATTTTCTGTCCCATAAATAATGAAAAAGCAGGCTAGAAAGAGGAATTTTTCAGGTTTTTTATTCAAAAAGCTATTAGTAAATGGTAATGCATAAACTCTTGTGAACTGCCAAGTTACATAACAGTGTTAAGGTAAGACCACACAGTGTCTTATATGTGCCATACTAAATACTTAGGTAATCTGTAAGACTACCTAAATCACCTCAGAATATTTTAAAACTATCAGGGTACAAGACAGAGAATAACAATCCATCTGGTGACTACAGGAGAACAAAAACCTCTAAAGCACTTTCGTGAAACAGAACTATGCACAAACTACATTTCTCAGTTTAAAACTCTCGGGTTTGCCACTCAGCTCTGGAGCATATCCATGTGCATTCCTTTCTGGAGAAGACAAGCATTTTACCACGGGTCTCCCAGAATATACCAGTGAAAAACAATGAATATTACATTTTCAGTGCCATAAAGTATCTTGAAAAATCTGCAGAATTAAGTAGTTATTGACCAATCTGAGTATACAATGTTTCTTACGTCAGTACTAATCTTATCTTGGTTTGATTCTGGTAAAATAAAAATCACATGTAAATATAAAGACAGTATCCAAGGCACTTATAATTAAGGAATTTTACCAGTTTTTAGTGTAGAGAATAACTTGAGAAATGTGTAGATAACTCCAGTACTCAGGTCTTTAGCTAAAATACTTTTACTTGCTCATAATAATACATACAATCAACTAGGTACTGTACAAAAATAGAAGGGGTGAAGCCTTTATGTAAAGCTAGGAATATATACTAGTACACAATTCCACTGAAAATAATTACATATAATTAATTTTATTTATGTTCCCTAAACTGCACTGTGAATTGCAGCCATTTCTGCACATCAGGCCCTGTTCCCCATGTTCAGGAGGCAACTCACCTGTCTGTAAACAGAGCTACATACTCTGATAATTCTTTTGGTCCCTCATAAACCTGTTTTTCCCTAGACTGCACACAAGTGGAATATGCTAGCAATAATAAAAATAATAAATATCATAAAAACAAAAGTGATACTTTCTTGAGGGGGCTTTCACTTGATCGTAAATACACCAGCATACAAGTTTCTATTTTTTCTTTTGCATGTGATCCCTGGGCCTGAGACTGAGGCTCCTACTGCTCCTACAACTAAGGGATACCCACAAGGATTCCTCTGAGAATGCCTGGTGAGTGTGGAACCATCAACAAGTCCTCTTACTAGCTTATATTTGACCCATTGCCAAAATAAATACAACAAATTATGTTTCAAGTGTCCTATAAAAAATCAAAGCTATTTTAAATTAAAATCTTTTCCCTAATCCAAAATATACAATAGTTACCATGTGAAGTGCAATGAGAAACATTTCCATGTAAAGGACACTTAGAAAAAAATAATTCCCAAAAATACCCCTATGAAGTATTAAACATGGTCTCAGAGCTCCCAACAGTGAACTGAAAGGTTGGACTGAAGTGGTGCCAGGTGTATGTGGAGGGAAGCTCAGAGAGTGGAGCAAAGTGGCTGAAGTTAATTACCTACACCTGTGGTCAGTGCAGTTCAAACTGAGGTGAAGCTGTACAACATTCTGAGAACTTGCACAAAAACCCCTCTCAGGTAATGCAGTGGTTCTGGGTGTGTGGACTAAGATTGTACGGAACAGGAGAGAGCCACTGGCAAACCTCCCAGCAGCTCTGAGGATTCCTGTCTGGGCAAACAGCACAGGGCATTGCTGCCTGCCACTGCTCAGCGTTCGCTCTGCAGCTCCTGGGACTGTGGCTTAACGACACCAACAGACGCTTCCTGAAACACACTGCAAATCAATCACAAATTATTACGGCACTTGCATTTGCCATTCCTTTTCACATTGTAGATGAAAAGTGGGACTGTGCTTTAATCTGCTATAGAACAGTTATTTTCTGGTGCTTCTCTATGTGGTACTTCTTGTTTCCTTCAGTCAGGGCTAGTGTTCCTGATCGAAACCTGCTACCTAATCTTACGTGAAAGGTGCACTTTTATCATCTTTCTAATGAGGACACAGTCCTTGTTTCTTCTTCTGAGCTGGCCACTGCTAATTAATCCATCCAATTTATGATTCAAAAAGTTCAGCACTGTTTAACTTGTCCTCTTCATACAGCAAAATATTTTCCATGAGCTTCTTTTTTTGATCATTTATCTGTATTTTCCAAGATGTCTCTCT
Organism: Chlorospingus semifuscus; assembly: GCA_035048045.1. Classification (NCBI taxonomy): domain Eukaryota; kingdom Metazoa; phylum Chordata; class Aves; order Passeriformes; family Passerellidae; genus Chlorospingus; species Chlorospingus semifuscus. Next base: position 422,196 of record JAWWMS010000031.1, read on the forward strand.
GGCTGAAGCTGAAAAACAAAAAAGGCCCAAATACTGAGGGAAAAAATCCATGTATTGTCTAAGGAATAGATGATAATTTTAAATTTAAGAAAAAGCAAGCAAGCAACCAACCAACCAGCCAAAACTGGCTTAGGAAAAAATCTGAGAGAAACCTGCTAAATGTTTTGTAGATTTATTAGTAAATTCATAACCAAGGAGAAAAGATTTACTGATATGTGTTTAAAAGTAGGAAGTGGAACCTAAGCAGTTCTGGAGGAAGGAGTAATTTGTCCCTATATTGTCAGAGGAGGGCACTTTTACCTTGCGGAGCACACGAAGAGTCCAGGTCTGTGTTTCCCTGCACACAGGGGCCCTGTGCAGCAGCTGCTGTCTGCAGGGTGCCATCGCCTCTGGCGCACGCCAGGCTTCTCTCCTGCAGTCCCTGGGCAGGCTTCCCCTGCTTGATCCTGTCACCACAGCCCGACCCTTCTTCTGGGTTGGTACACTTGTGGCTAGGTAACTCCTCGGAGGATTTTTCTGGAGGATTCCATATGAAACTGCTGGACTCATCTGATTCACAGGGCACCCGTGACATGTAGATGCCGCACGTGTCGGGCGCCGCAGCTCCCGCGGAAGGCGCGCAGGGGCTGGCGCTGCTCACCACGGCTGCCTGCGAGCTCTCCTCTCTACTGCCCGCTGCTGAAGGCACATCCACGCTCACACTGGCTGTCTCATCATCAGTTTCTTCTGGAGTGTTCATGGAGAATCCACAAGTGCTGCTTCCACAGATGTAATGCTCCTTTAATTTGTTTTCAGCCATTTCCATAATTTCACGTACCTGTTTTTAACAACCGAATCTGTGAATGTGCAATAATTGTTGTACCCCTGCTAACACATATTCTCCTATGTCAACACTCACAAAATAAGCATGACATGAATGTTGTAGCTTTACACCCTGATGACAAGGTGACTTAAATCTTGGTCATGTATTTAAAATATTACCTCTGCTATGTTTGAATTCTTCTTTCTCAGGCAAAGGCAGATGGCTGATGCAAAATCAACAGCCACCTCTTCCAGCAAGTGCCCTGCTTTTCTGTCTTGGTATTTGCAGCAGATTTCCTTGGCAGCCAGTTTTTCCAAATTTTTTCCTTTGGAGTCTGAGCTTTCTTTTGCTGTTTGAATTTCGTCAGCAATCATATCTTTCTGTTCAAAGGAAGGAGATGCATTAGTGAAGGCAAAATGAACACAAGCATTTATTTTTGTCTGAATCTCTGAGAATCAGTATTGCTGTGTATTTGTCATTGGGGTTCCTCAATGCCTGGTTTACAGACTGAAAACCTTTAATAATGTCTGTTCATGCAACTGACTGAAATGTTTGTTCTCACAGGAGAGAAAAAGGCCAGTGGCTTTCTCTGCATGTGTCCAATGTCGAATTCCCTAAAGCAGGGCAAGCTCTTCCTGGCTTGTGCTCATTTATATAGGAATGCAAAAGAGCCAACACTGTGTAGAGCAGCATTCTTACGCAGGCCTTTATAACACATGTTAAAGAAATCAGGAACACAGGATCTTTGATTTTCTGAACCCCTCTGGACACTTCTGAATTGCTTGCAGATAGTGGGAATACTGCTGTTCTCCCTTCCAAGGCTTCAGCCAGACAAGAAATCAGGAGCACATGCCACAGAAGGAATGCAGGTGAAGGCTGCTTTCTACAGATGGTTTTAATGCATTCAGTGAGTTTGGCTCTTCTGATTGCTTGTGAAAGTGGTTCATGTAGCTCTAACCTCAGCTTGGGAAACGGGTGAGGACATCAGTTCCAGGCATGGGCACAAGACAAACACCTGATAAACATCATGATGAGCTTCTGCAGCTCCTGCCTACCCAGGTTTCCCCACTCACTGTGGCTTATACCACCTCCTCCTGGCACACAGAAAATATGCAGCAGCATTTCAGCACAAAGCCTTGTCTCCTAAATATTTATTTATTTTGCAGTCTCTCCTAATGCAATTCAGGCCAGCACCCATGAGTGAGCATGTGAAATGGGAATATCCACTGTGCTTCTGTTCTAATGGCAGGCAGGCTACTGACATCCATAGAACCAGGATGTGGCACCTAAACTTCCCTTCTGCAGGACATGTACAGCAGACAGCAAATATCAAATTGTATTTAAATAAAATTAAAATTATTTTTATGACAGCGGCCCCATTAATTTCTATTGGTGTTCATTACTGCTGCTTTTTCTTACCAGATAAATCAGGTGTCTGTCTTCATCCAGTGCCTTCATCCCAGTCAGTATCTCTGCTAAGACCTAGAAAGTATATTTGAAGATAAAATTATTTGTTCAGAACGAACTATAATTTTAAAATTAAGTTTCTAACTAAAGAAATATTGAACTTTCAGTGCATTCTGATATTATATTTTTACTTCAGATGGCTTAACAATGCCAGCTCAGGGCATTTATGAGACTTTAGATCTACCTCCAGAGCCAAGCCCAGATTTTATAGTTCAACAGATATTACTGAAACAAAGAATAAGAAGAAAGTAAAGCTAAATGTAGATAAGAAATCATACTGAACAGAGTAACTTCCTACTTAAATTGAAACACCTGGAGATGGGTGACATCATAGACCATCAATTATTTTAGCTGAAACTATAAATGAACAGGCAATGTTTGTAGAAGTTCATGTGGTGAGTCTGCCAGAATTTTGAGCATCTAGTTTGTTTTAAGCCATCAGCAGTAGTACTTTATTTAAAATAAAAACCACTTTTATTTCTTTTATTCAAAAGATTCACCTAATTTTGCCACAAACTGAGATATATTTGCAGTGTGAACAATTAAAACCAGGATTTCAACACATTATAGAGCCCGCAACTATAATATGAAATTGCCAGCAAAACAACCATATGAGGTACTCGCTCTCATATTCAATTTCTTCTCTAGAAACATCAAAAAATAAACCAGAGCACGAAAAAAAGGCAACATACCACACCACAGCTGAATATATCCACTTTTTCTGTTAACTGCCCATGTCTGACAAAATCTTCTGGCAGGTAAGTAAGAGAAGCTTGCAGGACTTTGGTTTTCATCACGGCATATTCTGATTTTTTATCAGAACAATGCAGCCGCAGTCCAGAATGCCCAAGCTTTGGTGTAAAGTTTTCATCCAACAGGACATTTGAGCTGCAATAGTGACAGACAAATAACAATATTGGTCAAATAATTATTTTATCTTGTGGCAAAGAATTAGTTTTATACTTTTAAACTTAAGCACTGAAACTGTCAAGCATTTGGCCTCCTGCATAGCACTGAAAGGATTAAGAATGTTAGAAAGCAAGAAGGGGAAAAAACAAGCACACAAAAATTCAAAACAATTTACTGCCATCATTTAGGAAAGAGAGACAGGTTAAACAAAAAATGGCGAAGGCCCTACAGAACAAGGGACAGCAGAAAATACTGCAAATGGATTTCCAAATTGTACAAACTTTAGCCTTGACTAATTACCAGGTAACCAAGGAAGTGCTGATATGCCAAAGCACTCACCTCTTGATATTGCCATGAAGAATTCCAAAATTATGCAAATACTCCACTGCTCTGACAACTCCTAAAGAAATGCTAATTCGCATCTCCCAGGTCAGTGGAGCAGAATCATCCTGCAAGGAAAGGAGGAAAAAATTGGTAATTAATGGAATAAAACACTGTAAGACATTGATAGTTTAGAAAACCAAAGGCTCAGCTGAGTCCCAGTCAAACTCTAGGCAACACTCCAAACCCCAGGAGAAGAGCTGCTGCCTTTCTGGTGCTTGCAGCCAGGGCACTGGGCACCTTTTTTTTCTGTCTGTTTCTCAGAAATCAAAGAGATGCAATTGTTTTTCCTGGAATTGCAGGAGAGGACTTGCAATCACAAGTAGGTGTCAGCCCCAGATTTACTCACGTGGCACTGAAGCTTGTTTTGCAGGGAGCCATTGGGCAAGTAGGGATATATCAGACAGTGTGATCCAGTTTCCACCGAGAACCCCAGCAGCTGCAGAATGTTTATGTGACAACACCTGCAGGCACAGATCAGCAGTGACTTGCAAATGATGTAAGAGCAACGCAGAAAAATACATTCCCGAGCTGGAGTAAGTTCCTAAATTCAAGGCAACTGGAAGGGTGTGCTGCAGCTGGAAGCAGAGCTGAAGGCACAGCTGAAGGCACAGCTGGAGGCACAGCTGGAGGCACAGCTGGAGGCACAGCACGGTCTGGGCAGCAGACGGCAGGAGGCTGACTGAGCAAGAGCCCCTCACATTGCAGCAGGGGTACAGGGTGGGCACTGTGTCCTCCCCAGCCCAAGGCTGTGCCAGCCCAGCCAGGACCAGCAGCACCCCCGGGCACTGTGCTGCTTGCCCAGGGCTCCCACACAGGCAGCACAAGCCCGCTTGTCCCAGCCCAGAACAGTGCCTGGAGCACACGCCCCCCTGTTTAACACCCAGCACCAGACCACGAGCAGGACATGCATCACTGCCTCTGACAGCCAACCACTCACCGAAAGCAAATCTGCACCTCTGTATGAAAGAACCTCTGGGTGGAATCTGGGCTTGTGCATTCCAGCTGAAAAATGAAAACATGCAAGAGAATGTCATTGGAAATTACTAGGACTTTGCATTTATACAGATCTGGTAGTCTCTAGATGACAAGCTAGTGCAGGAAACAGGCAAATACCACTCATGGCAACATTAAGTCAAAGGTAACAATTAAATGGCAATTAGAACAAAAACTTGTGTAAAGACACCCCCGATCCAATCATCAATGCAGGCAGCTATACTGCAGGCTACTCCTATCTATAGTTAATGGAACTACTCACATGAGTAAAGTATTCATCAAAGTGTGTTTTCTGAATTTAGGTTTAATTATTTACATAATTTCATTTTTACCTCCCCTCTTGTGTAGTTATTCTGGTTCCTTCCCACACAATATCAGACAACACCTGCTAATGGACACCTGCAATGTCATGCTAATAACACACCCTCTTCTACAAAAAGGTGCAGTACTTGCCTCTTTGAGTCTTTTGATGACAAACACCATGTTGTTCCTCTGACCTTTGTAGACATCTGCGAAAGTACCTTCACAGATTCTGTTCTTGTCACTGAAGCTGTTGGTGGCATTAGCAATTTCCCTCTGGGTCCACAGGAGACTCCCGCTAGGGAGGTCAGCCATCGTCTCCTGCTGAGGAGCAGAAGAGCTGCAGGGCTGCACATGTGTAGAAGAAACAAGTTTATCTCATGATAATTCATATGCTTTTTCCCTCTTTCAGGGTCATATTTTCCTTCCCATGTTTTAAGCAATCATTGTGATTGCTGAATGAAACTGTGAAAGGCACTACGCAATCACTCCTTAGGGTGTAGGTAACTCCTGTATTCATGTGTTGGGACGAGTAAAACTTTTGCACAGTAGAAGTGAAATCAGTTACCAATCCTGCAGTTCCACCTTTCCCAGGAAACAGACTTAGTTTTGTTTAAAAGTCCATATATTCATGTGAAGTGATGTTAGTCTGATCTTAATCTTTATAGCTGGGTTACATATTAAGAAACAGCTGGATGAGAAAGTGGGGTCCCTCATAATGTAATTATGCTCTGGTAAACTTCATATCTACTTTTGAAGCATCTGATGTCAGTTGCACAATAATTCGTTGCTTCCAGTGTGGCAAGTCCTAATACCAAGTATAATTACAGTCCTGCTGGAGCCTAATCATGCAGCTTTCACAACCTTAATGTGCACCCAACTTGAGGAAATAAAGCACTAACTTCTTCTCAAGAAACTCTGAAACTACTTGCACTCTGAGTCAGTCTTCCCTTCTGGCTGGTAGTCCTAGACCATGTTACTGTGGAAGAGTTTAAAGCCTCAGACAAAATAAACCAAAGAAAACAGACCAAGAACAACCATGATGGGACTAAGGTGTGCCCACAGATCTGGGAAACACTTTGGGGACAGGACAGAGGTAGTTAGACTCTATGAAAGACGAGAGAACTGTGGGGAGGAAGGAACAGGACACTTCATACTGAAATCATCTGGAACATGAGGAGAATTTTTCCCACTGTGATGGTTAAGCAGCTAAACAGGGGCTCAGAGAGGTGATGGAACCTTTATCTTGGGAGATTTTCAGTTGTCAGCTACGCAAGGCTTTGAACAACATGACTAAATTCAATACTAGCCCAGTTTCGAGCAGAAACCACATTTTAAGTCTACAATGAAATTAAACGAGGTATGTGGTTCTGACTAATCAGTGGTATATACTGTCCTGTCCGGCTATTGCACCAGAAATGTAAGTCTTCTGTAATATCTACATGTGAGAGTCCTTCAAACTCAGTTGCTATTTGTGGGTATGCTATCCCTTCTGAGCAATGCAGGAAATAATACTGTAAATTTTTCCCTCACTGGTCCTTCACTGGCAAAAAAAGTGGTATAACCACAAGCAGTATAACTGAAGCATTAGTACGGTATTCAGTCCAAACCCTTGGTATTGAGCTCAACGTTTCCACTACAGCAGCATTTTTGTACAAGTAGAGGGATAAACTTTAACTGAAAAAAGACAGAATGTCATAAAGGCAATTTTCCTTGTATAGTCGGCGAGCACTAAGGGGATTTACCTTCACACTCGATAAAACAGGAGGATTGGACTGTAGGGAATTCAAAAGCTCTCTCGGGGGAGGTGGTGGAGCAGGGAGGGAATACAAGGCTCCTTCAGAAGCAGCACCTGAAACTGAGATAACAGCATTGAAAACACACCTTAGTTTTGTGATACCACCACCTGTGACTAAGGACAAAGGTCTAAGAATTATGAAGATCTGGGGTATTTTTTTTTCAACCTTCTGACCAAAGGTAATCTGTGACAAACTGTCAAACTGTGAAATTCTGTGTGAAGACAGGGAGCTCTCTTCCTGGTCCTTGTTTGCAGGATGACTGTGCAGCCCTCTCCAGCCCTGCTGGGGACATGGAGCTCCCTGAGCTGTGCTGTGCTGCTGCAGATGCTCGCCCCAGCATGGGCTGGGGTTCTCCCTTCCCTCTCCCAGCAGAGGGGCTGCTGACCCCTGCCCAGCTCTCTGCTGGCCTAGGGTCACTGTGCATGAAGAGAGGGACACGGGGCAGGCATGCATGCCCTGGTGTGGTCTTTGTGTGGAGCCAGGATGGGATCAAGGCATTCAGAGACCTGGGAACCATCCTGAGATCCCAGAGCACAGATACAGCCAGCATCTCTCAAGGCCAAGGGGGCCAAAGGAAGCATGACCAGGGAGCTGTGTGCTGAAGTCAGGAATAAACAGGAGACAGCAGTGCTAGGAAAACAGCAAGCACTCAGCTGTGCCCATCTGGGAGACAAGGTCTTCACTGTACTATCCTGACCACAGACACACAGCAGCCTTGGCGATGCAGTCATTTCATGTCAGAGCAAATCCAGAGTCCAGCACTGTACTTACTGCCTGATGGCACTGCTCCCAGGTGTGAGGAGTCTGGGCATGGCAACAAACTTAGGGCATTTTCTTTGTCTCTCCTTTTGCCTTCTGTGGGAGGGACAGATATGATCTGTTTGGGTGGCTCTGGCTCTTCTTTCTCAGGGCTGGTGATGCTAGAGGCTGATGTCCCTTCAAAACAGAGCAAAGGGAAGATAAAGATAACCAGAGAAAATAGAGTCTGACTCCAATCAGTGACCACAAAATAATCCTAATCAGGACATCAGACTTCAAATTAACATCAACATTAAAATGAACATTCAAGCAATTTAGATGGTACTTAAATTGAGACTATACCCATGACATTAACTTTCACTTAAAATTAACAGAAACTAATTGCTTCAAATAAATACCAGCAATGACTATTCCAGAGATGCAGAGTCTCTTACAAGAAGAAATTAGCAATAATGATATGTTTATCATTTTCTATATAACATCCTTCAGGTAACGATCTCAAATCACAAATACCCCCCTGCCTAAGGAAGGCATTGAGTTCTCTGCAGTTGTCATAGGACTGAGGGGAAGATGGACAGAATTGTCTTGGGTTTAGCCAGTTAAATATTTTAAGACTGTTTTCAATTGTGTGATTTTAGTGCCATCCTAGGTTCATTCCCAGGAAAAACTTTCCTCTACAGGACTATTTGCAAGAAAGACTCATACTTTTACTTAGCAACAGAAAAAAACAAACCAAAGACAATCTAGGGAAAACAAAAAACTTATTGATATATAAGGAAAGTTTAAAGGATGAATTATTGATTCACTACAGTTCTAACAGATCCTCTGCTGTACACAGTTTGGCAAAACCTCAGAGTCAGGCCTGAAAAAGCAACTTGAAGTCTGACTAAAGTGCAAAGATACAGTGTACAGGAACTTAAAACTATGTACACCTGAGGGGGGATTATTCAGATGAGATTAGGCTACAGTTAGGATGGGAAGAAATACAGTACAAAAGTTCAGGATGCTGTGATATATGAGGTTGTCAAAATCTCCAAAGCAGGTGAATTTTTATCTCTTAAAATGCTCTTAAAACGAGGTTGAAAAGGAGTCTGAAAATGCCCAGCGTGCACTAGGGGTGATATAAGAGCTTTCTCCTGGCTGTAGTTTTAAACTTTTATATGGCACCTTTTATCAGCAATACATTTAACATTCTCTTAAAAAATCCAAATTAATGTTTTATACATTATACAGAAAAAACATAAGCCCAAATATTATTACATGGTGGTTCTTATCCTGCTGTTCTAAGAGCTTTGGTGATCTCAGAATCAAATGTGCCAGGCCTCTGTTTGCATCTGAAAACAGACAACAGCTTTGTGTTATTTTACTCGTACAAACAAAGGCCAGGAGTACCTGGAACAAGCAGGAAGCCCAGTGTTTGTTGTGTAATCTGGGATACTGGTGTGAACTGTGGGAGAGAAGCCAAGCACGTCCAGGCTCTGAGGCTGAAGAACAGCAGGGCCTGAAGAGCCATAATGGCAGAAATGGGCATGCTCTCTTTGAGGTTTCCATCTGTTCTCTTCAATGCCACCTACGAACTCTGCTCTGAATGAAACCAGGTCTGAAAACTAAAACTCAGAACACTCAGGTATTTTTGCTACTGTGTTAGAATGCTATGAAATCCCAAATTTTACAGGGTTTTAGGATTAGCTGTCAAACAATCTGCAGGCCCTTAGTCAAACCTGACAGTCCCTTCATTCTGCAGGCAAGTCCCTGTATTCTGTTTTTTCCCTCACATGGTTTAACCTAGAAGTCTCAGAACTTAGCATCACTTCCCTTATTCAACCTACTTTTCAGGGTTTTTTATGACTTTTGCAACTTCCTGCATGTCAGACAAACAGGGCAGCACTGCAGCTAAGGAACTGACATAGAAAACATCATTATGGGCATTCAGAAGTGGGACTAGAGAGTGCAAAAAAATGTTGAATGGATGTAGAACTCTTTGGGAAGTAATCTGCCAGCAAAAGATCTCCCTTTGTGCTGTGTCTGATTCCTTTGGAATCAGTAGGAATGAATTGAACTACAGTCATGTAAGGACTGCTTAGTGCCACAGGACCAGGCCTGAAGGGCAGGGACGCTTTGTGCAGCCTCTGTGTTCTGAAATGCTGTCTGATGCATAAAAGCACCAGCCCTGGTTTGGCCACAGCCCATCCTCCTGGCACTTCTGGAAGGGTCCAAGACGGGCACCACAAAGATGGGGTGATGAGCTGCGGGGAGCCGGGAGTCCACCCGTGTCACCTCTTCCCTCACACCACCACTCCTACTCGAGTGAGCAGGGAATCACAATCAGTGGAGACATCTTAGAATTTGACACAGGATGCGACTTCTAACAAAAAGCTTCTTCAGCTAGCAAGGAAGACATCCTAGGAGGGGCCTGGGTGCTGTGGGGAGCAGCACAGAGCCGTGGGAGGAAGGGGCAGCTACTCACAGTCCAGGATGACCTGAGCTGCTCGGTAAAGCTGCAGCCCTTGCAGCAGGTCCAGGAGCTGCTGCACTGTCGCCAGCCTCACTCCCCACCACCACATGAGCTCCCTTGTGATGCTGATCCCTGTCTTCTCCATGCATTTGATTTTCCGTAGCTCTGTTTGATCAGTGATCACATAGGAGGCTGGTGGGAGAGAATGGATATTTCTGTTTAAATATTAGAAAAAACAGGCAAAGGCAAGCAGGGCAGGCTAAGGTGTGAGATGCAGTTTGCTTTTGCATTTGTATATCTTTAAAAAAAAGGATCACAATAAATTACCTATGTGGACATGAAGAAATTTCTGTTCCTAAAGTAAGATATCCCTTTTCTTCCTTCAACTATTCTGGAAAAAATTTTGTTCTATCAGAGACACTTGAAGACCCACTCATACTTTTCAGCATATTTTCCCTGTAATCTTTTCCTTAAAACTTTGTACCAAAGTAAGGTTAGATTAAATTGCTGGGGTGATTCTCCCAAAACAGGAGAATCAGTGGAGTGGAGTGGCTGCACTGCCACTTGCATTCCTAAATCCCTGCGCTGTGGTGAGCCAAGCAATAACTGAATCACCTGGGTGTTAGCTACACTCCGATAAAGCCATCAGGGAAATGCAGCTATTTTTGGATCCTGTGCCAAAGCTGACCCTACACAATGTGTCCCAACTCCTGACCATGCCTGTCACCTCACTGTATTCTTCCCAGCTCACTTACCCTACAAACCCCCCTCCCCTGGCGAGTGCCCAGCTCCAGCCCACACACCCAGACACAGCCCAGCCCGGAGTTCAGCGGCTGTGCCTGACGGGAAAAGGCCACGGCTGGGGTGCTCGTGTGGAGACACAGATCCCTGAGCTCACCACGGCTGGCTTTGGATGGACATCAGAAATACACCTTTGTGCATCTGAAGGTGGTGGAGATTAATCCCACCCTACATCAGAAAGTTTAACTGGGGTAAGAGCTTATTCAGCACACAGTTAGGGATGTCACGTCAAATAAAGGAAAGCAGGTACTAAGAAAAGATTCAGCGTACTATTGTTTGCACAAGGATACAGAAAAAAGAGTAAATAACTCAGGGAATATGTTTTCTGTACTTACGGACTGTACCCAGCCAGGACCGAGAAAAACAGGGGCACAAAGTATGAGGGAATATACATGAAGAGAAGGAGGAAATTCAAAAACAGAACATCTGAGCAGATGTGAGGGACGTTGTGGAAACAGGCAGTGAGAAGTGGCAGGAGACACAGTGTGACTGGAGAGGGAAGTGCGAAAGGTTGCGGAGAGTGAGGGGAAGGAACCTGGCTGCCCAGGGAAAGCCAAGGAGCCACAGAAGTCTGGCATTCCAGCTGTGTTTGAAAAGCAAACCCAGAGTGGTGCCCGGGAATTCCCTGTTGACAGGATGTGCCCTGCCGAGCGCCGGGAAGCCCGCGCCTTCCAGCACGTCCCAAAGGCGCTGCTGTCCCTGCGCCGCCCAGCTGCGCCGTGCCCCTCACCGAATCGCATCCAGTCGTAGTCGCTCAGGCAGTCCATCTTCTGGCAGAAGTCCTCCAGCACCCAGGCGGGCATGCTGTGGATGTAGAGCGCCGGGGCCGGGCCGGCCCTGGGGGCGAGGGCTGGCTGCTGCAGGGCCATGCCCGCGCGGTCCCGCTCCCGGTCCGGACAGCCCCTGGTCCCCGCCGCGGCCATCAGCAGCGCATGCTGCGCGCCGGGGCACGGACCGCGGCACGGGCCGCTCTCCGGCCTCTCCTCCGTTTCCCCCGAGCCTTCTCTTCTCCGGGGCTGCCCTCACAGCCTGTCCCAGCCCGGCAGGCGCGCTCGCTGCCGGGGAGAGACCCCGCGGCACTGCCGGCGATCCCCGACGGGCTCCGAGCCTGCTTCCTGCCCCGGCTGACGTCAGGCGCCGGCCCCACATGCAAATCAGATTTTCCTTTCCAGGAGCGGTCATTGCTCCAGCCCGGTTGCCCAATTACGAGTGCCGGAAGCGAGAGGCGCTTTCCCGGGCGTCGCGCGGAGCCGGCGGTGCGGCCCAGCGGGGTGGGCTCGGCAGGGCCGCGATCCCGGGCGCCGTGCCCTCCGCTCCTCAGGGAGCCCGGCTGGCCCTGGAGAGCGGCTGCGAACACAGCAGCGTGCTGGGGCCGTCCCGCAGTGCCTGCAGAGGATCGGGCACCGCCGGAGAAACCGCACAGCCGCCAGGCGGGGCCGCGCACGGACCCTCCGGCCGGGCTCGCCCTCACGGCAGCGCACCGGAGATCACCCGTTACAGTCCGCGGTACGGTGCGATAGGCAGGGAGTGAGAACTAAAGAACATCAGAACCGGTCACAGCGCCCGGTCTTGCTTGTCAAGGGTCAGGTTTAAAATATGTTCTTAAAGTCAACAATTTTTTCTGGTTTTTTTTTTTTGTTTAATCTGATTTTGATAAAAACGTATAATTAATTAATTTGCCAGTGTAAATATTACGAATACTTCTGGCAAAAAGGAGAGCCTTCCTGCCATACTACTGCTGCTAGAGACTGCCAGCAGATACGTAAGTGTAACCATCCGCCTTCTGGTCCTGTTGTTCATACTTAGCCCTAGGTCCAAATTTGTATGAATTGAAAGAAGTGCTGTAAGTTTTGACAGCTTTTAATTCACCATTTCTTTGTACTCTGCATATATGTTACAGTACAGCTTGCCCTTGTTTTCAAACTTTCAAACTTTTGCAGTTTTCTACCCTCCTGGCCTCAGAAATCATTAACTTCTTAGCTCTGCTCTGACAATGAAAAACTGAAAAATGCAAATTGTTGTAGCTATAAGATCAAAGAATGGAAAAAATAAACAAAACTACCAAAATTACATTTAAAATATGACAACTCAAAGACTGCCTTGGGATATAATAGTTGCATTTATGGGGTTTTCCCCTCCCTTTCCCCTGCTTACTGTCCCTTTGACACACACCTAAATGCTCTGAAAGTGATGTAAGATGAGACTGAAATTGTGTTGCAAAGAGCTACATAAAAGTAGGAAGAAAATACTTCTTCCCCTTAGGTACTGGAAAAACTTGTGAAACCTTTTGACCTATTTGCCTCGGCTGGAAACAAGGGGAAAGACCACATCCAACCACGTGTATGACTTCAGTTCTGCCCTGAATGTCACAAGTAACGCAGGGTCTTCCTGTGGAACTGAAATCGACTGAATAGAGGCTGGAACAATGCTGTGTGTCCCTGCTCTGAGGCTTCCCTTTCCGAGTGCTGTGGGCAGGGCTCTGCAGTGCTGTGAGCTCTCCCCGAGCCCCGGAGGCTGCAGTGTCAGCAGCCTTTATTCCCCGGGGTTCCGCTCCCCGGGCTGCCCCGCCGGCTCTCTGCTGCTCCCGGGGTGCCCAACGAGGCCGTGCTGGACCGACTGAAACCACCCAGGGCCAACGCAGCTGCCACAAGGAAAGGACAGCTTTCACTCGTTACTAACCCATCTGAGTAACTGCTACGAGACTGCATTTCCCAATGTTCACGGGTTAAAGCCGGCTGGGGTTTCTCCAATCTTTTATTCTGATCCAAAGGAGCAGTCCAGAACAGAAAAATACACTCTAATAAGAAACACAAGAAATCACAGACCCTGCCCAACTCAGAAATACCCAGAAGGTGTGTGCCATGTACAGACTGCTGAACCCAACACCTAATACCAATTCATGTTACAGGAAAAGCTGCAGCCAAGCAGGTCAGCGATGCTGCCATGCTCACTGCAGTGCACAGCCCCACAGACAGCAGGGGGAACCTCCTCTCAGCAATGGTCAGGAGCAGGGAACAGCACTCTCTGACCCTCAGGCTCCCCGGGGCACTGACCCGAGTCTGCTCCAGAGCCCTGCATGGGCTCACTTTCCCCTCAGAGAAATGTGAGAGGTGCTAAGAGCAGAACTGGACAGCAGCCCCGTTCCTGCCCAGACGCTGCTGAAGCTGTGCTGAGAGTTCATGAGAGCCACAACACAGCCCTGCAGCAATGGGCTGGGCAGGCTGTACAGTCTAAAGTGTCTGTTTACTGCCCAACCACAGCGACTGTCAGAGTATCATCAGTATCTGTATAAAAAGAATACACAGAGGCACTGGGGACTTACCTGACAGAATTACAGTCAGAAAGCTAGCAGGCATTTCCATTTTTATGTCAAAGATCAATTTCTTCAAATATATAACACAAACAAGTTTACAAATAGGGAGACATTGCATACTTACAAAATACATTGAGATTCTCGGTTTCACAGCTATTCTCAAAATGTACAACTGGAGAGAAACATATTCACAGAAATAACCTGCTTTAATTAATCTAACCAATCTGCTTCTAACCTGAGCTGCACCACATCTTGCTTGATGGACAATTCATGTAACACTAAACTACGCTGCTTTGAACTCTCTGTGTTCACACCAGAGCACATTCCACTGAGATGTGGGAATACAGAATACAGGCAAAGAAATATCATCTCTCCTTCTCCAGCCTGCGGTAAGCATGGCCCTGTTTGTGAGCTGGCTGTGTGAGCCAATACAGCTCCCACAGGTCCTGAGAAGACACAGGCAGCTCGAGAGGCCACACTCCCTGAAAAGGCCTCCTACTACAACCTGGACTACAGCACTGCCAGAGGAAAAGGTAGAACTTAAAGCCTCTACCTCCTGTGAACCCTGCACAGGCTGCTGGGGAAGCAGCTGTGGGGGACAAGGGTGTTCCAAAATGAGGGTCTGGTCTGTGGGGCTGAGATCAGCCAGGCAAGAATCCTATGACAAAGGCAAATAAGGCATTTGAGGTATGATGACAGTAAAAACATGTCAGACCTAGAGCAGATAGGACATGGTTTTGCACATGGAAAGGTAAGAGGCAGAATAACCTGCAAGCATTTACACATCATCTTTCCACCAATGTAACGTTTGTCAGACCTTCAGGCACTGCTAGAAAACAAACCTCATGTACAAACCCCTCATGCTCTGTGACCCACAGGCACATTGAGGCGACATGTGAAAGGGAAATTCCATCAAAACAAATTACTCAAACAAAACTCATGACTCTTACAACCATTAGTCTGGGCTAAATTAATCCTTGGTGTAATTTGCTTTCTAATACAATGAAAATTACTTTGTATGAGTATTTTCCATTTAGCTGCCCTGATCTTACCCTACAGTTTGCAATACCTGCAATGGAGAAATTAACTGAACCATCAGAACCCAGCATGCCTCCCAGTGCTGTTCAGTTTTTGGGATTTGACTGTCACCAAAGTTATTGAGTTTATGTTTCAAAACGTTAAACGGAGGCATCAGCTGGTGTGTGTCCTGGCGACTCTCACTGCTCACTCAGTGGTTTGTAATGAGGAGTCTGAAGTGAATAATCCTGTTATCCCACAATTTAGTTCCTCAGTGCTTCACTTCTCTCCACAGAAAGCCGCCGAAGATCCTTCCAAATGTCAGGATGATCCTCCAGCTCTTCATATAGCGACTGAACAATGTCCAGTTTCCTGTAGTCCATGGGGCTGACCAGGCTGCGCACAACCTGCAGACACCTCTCCTTCAGGGTGAACACTGCAGTCAGACACAAGCACAACACAGCCTCGTCACGAGGGCCCACAGCTGCTGCTCCAGTGCCAACAGTGCTGCTCTGAGCCTGTGAACGCAGAGCACAGCCCGCAGCAGTGACCCACCACAGGCTGGGCTCTCCAAACACGAGACAGATGTGGCTCTGCCATGAGGCACCTGCAGAAACCCCTCAGAGACCCCTTGAAAGGAGAGCTCTGCCATCAGCTCCATCCAATACAACAGCTCTACCTACAACCCCTCACCACCTCTTCCAGTGTCTGAGCAGGTTTTATTTCATGAGGATCTGATTTCTCACTAATCCTAACAGGTCCAGAGAGACCAGGTTCAGAATTCCCTAGAGCATATGTGGTCCTGTCCCTTACCTGGCAGTGTGATGTCAGCTTTGGTCACATTGGGGGCTGCCACGAACAGCTCCTGCTGGTTGACGAGCAGCCCGTCATAGGTCCCTGCATCCCGGAACAGCCAGAGGTGCCCTGGCAGGGAACAAGGTGGGAATGCACCAATTACAGAACTTTTTAATGAGCGCCGCTGAGGGGCATCTACTCGCAAGGGACGAAGCTCTCCAGCTTAGTCCTGGGTGCACAGGGCACCACCACGGCCCCAGTCACTGGTGTGAATGGGGAGGGGAAAGGGAAAAGGGGAAAAGGAGAGGAAAAAAGGAAAGGAAAAGGAAAAAGGGCAAAAGGAAAAGAAAGAAGAAGAGCAAAGGAAATTGAGAGAGAAAAAGGGAAAAGAAGGGAAAGATAAGAGTGGAAGAAGGAAAGAGGGAAGAGAAAGGAAAAAGGGGGTGGTGGGACGGCAAAAGGGTAAATTCCACCGCCATCAGCGCACCCACCCGGGCCCCGCGGGGCCCAAGCCCGTCCCGTCCGCCGTACCCACCCCGGTAGCTGCGCATGACGCGCCCGCTGCGCGGCTGCAGCACTGGGTAGCAGCGCGGCCGGCCCTCGAAGTCCAGCCAGACGGGCAGCACGCAGCGGGGGCTGTGGTTGTTGAACACGACCTCGGAGAGCTCCCGCGTGTTGACCGAGCGCAGCACGGACCCGGACCCGGCCTCGGGCCCAGCCCCGCCCGGGCGCCCCGAGCCTGGCGGCGACAT
>JAWWMS010000031.1:462315-501496 GCA_035048045.1 Chlorospingus semifuscus
ATCCCATGGGGCACAGGCTGCCCCAGCACAGGGCACAGGCTGCCCCAGCACATCCCATGGGGCACAGGCTGCCCCAGCACGTCCCACGGTGCCTCCTCTGCCAGCACCCATGGGCCAGGCCATGGCACCTGCCAGCTGACCCTGTCAGGGAGATCTGAACAGGGCTTAGTCTGCCCTCAGTAACAGTTCACATAAATAAACAAATGCCAGTCTTTATTGGCTCCCCCCACCAGGATGATGCATTACTCATTTCAGTGACTGTCATTAACCTGGCTGTGTCTCAGCCACACTGCAAGCCCTGTACTTTGCCTTGTATGAGGGGATGTGAATTCAGTGAATTGGAGAACTCTGCACGTCAGAGTGGGAGCAGAAGAGAAAGAGGGGAATTTTAAAGAAAACAGTGCTTTGACAGAAGGAATGCTGCAATGTTTACATCTATATCTTGTCTTCCATACGCGTGTGACACGAGGCAAGCATGGCGGGAGAGTCCTGCAGGAGCAGTGCTGCAGCAGCTCTGCTCTGCATACCAAGGGCATCAGCTGAAATATCTGAGGGATTATTTTCTGGAAGTGATGGACACCTGCAGTGACAGCTGACTTTAGCCAGAGCTGTAGCTGCAGGAGCCCTTTCTGTCCTGATAGTGCTTCAGGAAAAGCTGTGCACAGTGGTGCATATGGATTGCATTTGTCTGCTGGCTCGCTTCCCCTGGAGCTGCCCAAGTACCTTTAATGCCCTTTCTTATTTCTGGGTGGGAATTTAACACTCCTGTACTACACCAGGCTATTTCTGTATTTTCTTTGGTGTTGTTTATCTATAACCATCTGGTTCTGCACCCACTAATAAATGGGATGCTGGGGAAGATGGTGAGAGCAGACAATATGCTTTATGCTGATTTACCCTTCTTTAGAAGGCAGGAGCACAATCACTTGGTACTGAAGAAATGAATAATCTCTGCTTTGTGGGTGGCAGCTGCACAACCCAGTGATCCCAATGTAGAACATATTATTAGCCTCAAGCTAAGCTGTCTGCAGTCTGGAACTTGCTCCAGGTCTATAGTAAATGATGAATTCATGAGGAGGCTGTGAAGTATTGGGCTGGATCCTGTCTGGTGTGGAAAGCCCTTTGGAGACAGTCTCCCCACAGCTGCTGGATGCTGCATTGCATGTCTGTTACCTTCTGAATATCCATGTGAATATCCATCCTTCTGCACTGCAGCAGCGAGGTTCTGCAGGTCTTTATTCACCCTGAAACACCCCAAGACCGCTGGTGCTGCCTGAGGCTGCGTTTGCAGCCTTTGGGGAGGGTCGTGCTGGTTTTGGGGAGGTGAAATCCCTCCCTGCGTTCATGCTTCCTGTCTGCAAGCTCCAGGCTGGCTGGGTCTGGTGACAGTGATGCACTTCCATTGGTCACACACCGCTTTCCCTTGCTGTTGCAATATTGTGCTTTTTCTGGAAAGGAGGAGCAGTGAAGAGCAGTGTCAGCCTTGGGTGGCGCTTTGCAGCTCTCTGAGGCAGAGGCTCTGAAGGAAGCAGCGCTGTTGATTCCCTGGCAGCAGCTGAGGCTCTCCCGGTCAGTGCTGATGGAGGCAGGGAGCAGAGCATCTGCTCTTGCCTCTGGCCAGGTCCTTGTGCTGAGATTGAAAAAGCTCAGTGGAGATAGTTAGCCAGGAGGACATGGAAGAACAGCATTTCTGGGTGATGAGGACAGGCTCCAAAGGAAGCACGATCAGGCTCCAGGAATGCTCGGGAGGTTTTGGTCTGGAGGCACAGCAGGGAGCTGGCCGTGCCAGGTACAGGGCCCAGGGAGCCAGCTGCCTGTGGTATTTTTGGGAACATTAAACCAAACAAATAAGAGAAATTGGGCTACTGCTGCTGTTGGAGTTGCCCATTCCTACAGTTTGAGTCTACTGCTTTGGAATTTGTTTTTCTTGTTGTTTTCTGTGTCCCTTCAGACTGGGAGCAGTTTGGCCTTGAAGTGAAGTTCAGGCCCATCTCCACTGCAGAAAGGCACAGCGGGAAACAGCAATGGCAGAGATGCCCAAGGAAAGACTTGTTTTATCCTGTCTATAAAATTAGGTTGTAATCCAATCCGTCTCTCTTTCTGGAAGATGTTGAGGCTTATAGGATACTTTGAGATGTGAGATGAAAAGTTCTTAAAAGGAATTATCCTGTGTTTTTAATGCATGTGAAGTATTACTCTGGAAGAGAATTGGTTCAGTGGATCCATGAATGCACAGATTTTTCAGGCCAGAAGGCACTGCTGGGTAATCTGATCTGATTTGTGTGTATAATATTTGATCCTGTTAGGGCTGTTCAGAGGTTGGGGAACTCGCACAGATACAAGGGGCTGGCTCTAGGAACTGTCTGCAAAGCCCCACTCTCTTAATGATCTGTGAAATCTTTCCATGCCTGGATTAAGGAATGTGAGGTGCTGAAGTGAACCGTTTAATGATCTTCTCCTTTATTCCATCTCAGTGGCTCAGGGCAGGATTCACATTCTTGTTCAGCTCTTTCTCTCCCAGTTTGAATACATTCTCCTTTGCATCTTAATAGCGGCAAGCCCGGCGCTCCGCTTACATCATTTCGGGGCTTTGAGCTGCTGAAAGCCTTTCTGCAGCCGCCCCGGTGCCTCCCGAGTGGGAGATGAGGGGTCTGTGCAGGAGGGCAGGCACAAGAGCTGTTTTCTCTGTGGAAAAAGCCACCATCTGGTTTTGTGACGCTTCCTTTGCTCTTCTTAAATCATGAGCAGATACAAGAGATCTGTTTGGTTCTTTCTCTTTAATGCTTTTTTGCATCCCTTGTATTCCTGACAGGCAGGACCAGAGGAGGCACAGACTCAGCAAAGGCAGCTGTTCTGCCTTCCCCCTTCTGCTCCTGGGGACAGAGCTCGCTTGGGCAGAAGGGCTGGCTGTGGGGCACAAGGGGGTCCCCAAAGACACGGGCAGCGAGCAGGGGATTGCCAGGGATCTTGGAATGCTCGAGGTTTGGGGTGCACCTCTGTAAAGTTTGGCTTCTTTAATGTAACACCAAAAACCCCAAAACAAACAAACAAACCCAAATTCAAACAACAAAACCAACCCCAGCCTCCTCCAAGTCTTTTTTAATGAGCATTTCTGGGATCTCGCTCCAACTTCAGTCCTGTAAATTCTCCTTCCCATTGATCAGCATGATCAGTGCAGGGCCACATAGCCAGACAGCAGGGTGCAGGGACAATAAATGAGATTTACTCCCTCGGTGCTGCTCGCAGTCAGACAAAAGTGGCAGCAGATGTGACCAGTTCAGACTCTGAATTACAAGCGGACGAGTCTCGGTTCCCAGGGAAACGAGGAGGTGCCAGGGGCTGTGGGAAAAGGAGCTGGAGGATGCTGCAGCCCAGGCCAGCCCTCTCACTGGGACTGGGGTCGGGGTCCCCGTGCTGGGGGGTCCCTGTGCGGGTCCCTGTGCGGGTCCCTGCCAGGCCTGGTGGGCTGGCACAGCCCTCTCTGCCGACATGAACCTTGAGCCCAAGCACACAAGGGTTGAGTGGAGCAGAGGCTGGGGTGCTCTGGACCTTTGGGTGCTCCCTGGAGGGGACACAGCATGCAGCTGTGCCGTGCTGGTCCTGTGCCCTGCATTTGACAAGGACCTGGGTCAGTACCTGCTGCCAGGCTCCAGCTCTGCTCGTGCCTCTCTTCACAGAGAGAGGGAGGGAAAAGAACCAGTTCGGGTCAGTCTGGCTCATTTCTGTGCGTGGTGCCGAGTGAAACAAACCAGCTCCCATGCCAGTGAGGATTTCCTCTGCAAGCAGGTTTGCCTTCTCCGTAGTGTCAGAGAGGAAGGACCGTGGCATCCCTGGATTGTCCAGGAGATGAGAGAGACCCTGGAGAGGCGGCTGCCCAGCTGTTCCAGAGCCAGGGAAGCTGTGCTTGGCACTGGTGCCTGGTCTGGGCACTCTGTGGCCAGCTCTCCTCCCATCTGGCACACATGATGTGTGGTTTGAAGTGCTGTTTCTGTTCTAAATTGGACATAATTGCAGCACACCATTATATCTCACTCTTGATCTGTGGGAAGTTTGGCCTTGAGGCTCAGCTGAAGTTAACAGTACCCGCTGTTTGGATTCCTTTGGCTGGTTTTTGGTTCCTGTGTCCCAGGAGCACGGGCTGTCATGCGGGCAGTGCTGCCTGTGGAAGGAACTGGGTGCTCTCATCACCCCAAACACTCCTTGTTCCCTGCTGCCTCCTCACGAGCCAGGCTGGCTGCTTTCAGATCTGCATTCAGAGAGGGGTTTTAAGGGAAATCCGCTGTCAGTAGCTCCTGTGGATGTGGAGTATCAGTCTATGACAAATGCCACCGCCTTGGCAGCAGCAGTGGCCACCATCGTGTGCAAGGGCAGCAGAGGGAAGGGAGCAGTGTGGGGATTGCTGGTGCTGTGCCTCTCGGTGGCACAGCTTTGCCATCTTCTTCTTGTGCTTGCTGAGTTTATTATTGATCGTTTCAAAGCTTCATTGTCACCCTATCAGCTGTGGTTTTTGTTCTTGGACATTGAGGGGCTGTTCTCATCTTCCTTTGCCCTTTGCATTAAACGAGAGGCTGCTCCAGGGCGGGGGTTTCCCAGGAGAGAAGTCCCTGGGTTCAAGATAGGCTGTCTTACACTTTCACTTCCCTTCTCCGTGGTTGCAGATGAAGTTGTTGCCTCACAGCCCTGCAAGTCGCGGTGTGGGGGCTTGGTGTGGGTACGAGGGAAAACTGGGGCTGTGCAAACGAGGGCTGCGGCACGGGCTGGGGATTACACACACACATGAAAATACTGAAAAATGCCAGTGCCACAGGAGTTGTTTTCATACTGGAGAGAAGTGTTTTCCTTTCTCTTTTCTTTTCTTTTTTTTTTTTTAAGCAGGAGCACTCCTTTCAGATAAAAGGC
Organism: Chlorospingus semifuscus; assembly: GCA_035048045.1. Taxonomy (NCBI): domain Eukaryota; kingdom Metazoa; phylum Chordata; class Aves; order Passeriformes; family Passerellidae; genus Chlorospingus; species Chlorospingus semifuscus. The sequence goes on from JAWWMS010000031.1 coordinate 467,215, forward strand.
TTGTCTTGTTCTTTGTTTTACCAGGAGCCGTATCTCTTGTCTTCGTGTAGGCAGTGATGTTACTAATCACACGGAAGGAAGGAGAGGGGAGGCCTGGGCAGCTTTGGGCTGTTTGCTTTCCCTGCAGGTCCCCTCCGGCTGCTCCCCAGTACTGATGGAGGCACCCCTGGCATTTTTCTGTGGATGCTCCAGGCCGTGGACCTGCAGCTCCGTGGCTGTTGGGGCCCAGTCACTGCTGGGGCCTGGCAAAGCCTCTCCTGGCTGCAGCCCTGCCGGGAGGGTGCAGTGTCCATCCCTGGCATCCCTCTGCTGCTGCTCCCAGCCCCGGAGCTGCTGTGCAGGGCAGGCAGTGCCCGAGGTGCCAGCACTGCCAGGGACACGCGTGGGCTCTGAAAAATGCCCTGCCAGCCTGGGGCCCAGCCTGGGACTGAGCCTGGCTCCTGGGCATGGCACCGAGAGCCCACACTCTGGGGCTGTGCTGGCTTCCCTGCCCGCCGCTGGGGCTCTCCTGCTGGAACGAACACTGGCTGGGGTTCCACAATGGATCCAGGAGCTGCATCAGCTCTGTGTGTGTGAGAGCTCTCCAGGGGAAACCGCGTGTGCTGGTCACACATGGGGTGACAGTGCTGGAAAATGCACCCAAGGTATTTCTGTTATGGAGAGGGCTGGACTTTTAGGGAAGGCAGGACAAGGATACTCTGAAGGGGGCATAAAAACAATTGAGAGTCAAATGGCCTTGTTACTGTGTTGTATTTATGTAAGAATTGGATCCTCCCTGAGTCCAGCTTGCTGTGCTATATTTGCAATGAACTATTGGGTCTAATCCCAGTTGTGAGAAAATAATGGCTTTTGTTGCCAAGCATATTTTCTCACTTGTCACAAATCAGTGGGGTGAAGCATATGTTAGAGGAGCGGCTGTCTCAGGCTGCCCGGCGGGAGGATCCGTGACAACGCTGTTCTCCTGGATGGATCATTGGGATAATTCAGCGCGTTGGAGCAGCCGGGGTGGGCGGGCTGCACCCCAGCTCCGTGCCGGGCTTGGTGCCGGGGTGTGCGGAGCTCCGAGCCGGGCTTGGTGCCGGGGTCTGCGGGCTGCACCCCAGCTCTGAGCCGGGGTGTGCGGGCTGCACCCCAGCTCCGTGCCGGGCTTTGTGCCGGGGTGTGCGGAGCTCCGAGCCGGGCTTTGTGCCGCTGCCGCCGGCTCGGGAGGGACACTGCCCTGTCCCAGCCCGTTGCTAGAGAAACCTCCGCCTTTGTCTGGCCCTGTCTGAGCAGCCGGAGCGCGGCTCGGGGCTGCGGAGGGGGTGCTGTGCCAAACCCACCTCCTGGAGGAGCAGGAGCAGGAGGAGGGGGCTCCGGTCCGCAGCTGCTGGGGCAGGCTGTGCGGGCTGCTGCAGCACCCAGCCCACCCTGCAGGCTCTCCTGGCTCCCCTGTGTCAGTTCAGGCTCCGACCTTTGCAAGTCTTAACTGCCCAGGATTTTCCCCTGTTTGCCTGTGGAGAATTGGATTTATTTAATAGCCCATCCTGAACTTCCCATGTGTTGCCTGTCCATGAGCTCTGCAGGGTATCCTGCTGTCCTTCTGCTGGGGTTGGCTTCCATGGTGGCTGATGCCAGCTGACGAGCCAAAGGTAAAGTTTTGGGGTTTGGTGCTGAAGGGAAGATTATCTACCATGGAAAGCAGTTGGTTGAAGGTTGGAATTGCAGGCCTGTGAACCCCCCACAAGGGACAGGATGGATGTAGCATGGCTGCAAGCAGTGCAGGAGCTATTGGGGCTGTCCCCTGGCGTGGTGACCGTCAGGGACCCTTGGAGCACTGAGCAGTCTCCTTCTCTCTGCTGCCACGTCTGTCTTTGCAGTGGTGATGCCAGCAGCTTTGCATTTTGTTTTCTACACAAGCCCTTCCCATTCAGCATGCAGCAGCAGCCCTGGGGTCAGTGCCCATCTCCACTGTTGGTGTGATGGCTTGTCAGTGGGTGGCCTTAGGGTCATCACAGCTGGCAGCTCCCTGTGCCCACAGGGCCTGTCCTTTGCCTCTGCGTGCTGGGCTGGCACTGACCTGGCTGAACTCCTGCAAGGAAGCAGAAGTGTCAAATCAACACATTGCGGGCATAGGAAAAACAAAGAAATTCTGTTGACAAAGGTCAAAATGTGCCAGGGACAGAGAGCTGGGCTCCAGCAAACTGGGAACAGAGAGAATAAAGACTGAGGCACTGATACAAGTTGTTTTGAGACCTCATTTGCAATTTAGCATCCATTCCTGCATTCTTTTAGCAGAGAATTTGACTTTTGAAGGTATCTCTAGCATTCTCAGTGGAGTGGAATTGTCCTTCATTCTGGAGTTCTGCAGCTGGCTGTGAGTGAGGGCTGGTGTCAGTATGTGTGTGTGCAGCAGATGCCCAGAGTACCAGGGAAAGCCCTGTCTGGGCAGAGGCAGCAGCTGTGCTGAGCATCCCTGCTCTGCCTCACCATCCTCCTCTGCTGGGGCCCTTGGCTGCTCACCAGTGTCAGGTGAGCAAAGTGAGAAAAACAGATCTCACAAGTCTTAGGGAAGGCAAAGGACATCCTGTGTGTCATGGGTTGCTTGTACAGCTGTTAGGAACGTTAAAGAGGCTGTTTCTGTAGGTGGACTAAAATGGCCACAAGTGCTGTGGCTGGTCTGGGCACATGAGGGGAGGAGTGGAGGGTCTCAAGGTGAGCACGTGCAGGAGCTGCCTCACCTCAGCTGTGCCCACCTGCCTTCTGCAGGGCAGGGGTGAGTGGTGGTGGGGAGCTGGGGCGGCTCTGCCCTGTCCCCAGGGGCTCTGGGAGCAGGGAGGCAGCACATGGACCCGTTCCATCATGACCCCTGCCATTCCAGCTCCTCTGATCCCTCTGCCGTGCAGCTGCCCCTGCAGCCAGCTCAGCCCAATTGTTCTCAGTTTGAATAGATTTTCCTGTGGTCTAGTCTCATTTTCCCTCTCCCTTCAGTTCTGCACGCACCCTCCTGCAGAGCTCAGCTGTGCTCCAGGGAGAGTGAGCAGCTCCTGCACAGGCTCCTGGCCAGGTGCACTTTGCAGAGCTGCAGAAACCCTGCCCGGGGTTGGGAGCAGTTGGGGAGGTGTATTTCCATCACATCCTGTGCCACAGGTGCTGTGTGGCTTCTCTTGCAGACAGGGCAAGGGATCTGGCTGTGTCCGTGAGCAGCTCTCCCTTCCCTGCCTGTCTTGCTGGGATCAGCATCCCCCGTGTGGGGGATTTGCAGCCGAGGGACTGGGTTCTGACAGTGCCAGGCAGGGCCGGCACTGGAGCCCAGCTGTTCCTGCAGTGCTGTTCCTGCAGGATGCAGCAGGGACCCAGGTGCTGCAGGAGGCACCAGCTGCCCCAGGTGCTGCCCCAGGTGCTGCCCCAGGTGCTGCAGGAGGCACCAGCTGCCCCAGGTGCTGCCCCAGGTGCTGCAGGAGGCACCAGCTGCCTGAGGAGCCCATCCCCACGCTCTGCAGGCACCTCCAGTGCTGCTGAGCCCACCTGGTCACAGGGGCTGCAGTGTGTGTCTGTCCTGGTGTCTGAAGGTCCTCAGGGGAAAGCAAATAAACATGGAACAGATGAAACCTTTGGTGTTTCTGAGCCAGGATTTGGAGGGTGTGAAAGACTTTTTAAGCCTTTGAGCCAAAGCTGGGTTGGATTTGTTGTTAAACCGGCCATGCAGGGGGATGGGGTGAGAGAAGGGTGCATGGCAGTGCCAGCTTCCTTAAGGTCACTGCTGGCTGTCTTGAAGGTATTCACATGGACATTTATCAAGAAATAAAATGTTAGTTTATATGATAATAGTGTGTGATTTCAGGTAGTACCAGACAGATAGAAATATGGTTTCCTGGTTTCAAAAGGCAATTGAGAGCTCTGGGGTTGGTCTCAGTGTGGTAAGACCATTTGTTTTGACAAAGAATAAGGTTTAATGTGAGGCTGGTCGGTGGCACTGTTCTGCTCTCTCTTGGGCAGCAGATCCTGTGGCCTTATTGAGCCCTGAATTCACCCAGGGCTTGGAGTGAGCTCCAGCAGAGCTGTGCTGTTCGCTCTGGGACAAGGGAGGAGAACCCTCCTGGCCAGTGTCTGTAGCTGATGTCTTGTTCCTCTCCTGTGCTGTGCCTGCAGAGATCCGAACGCAGCTGGTGGAGCAGTTCAAATGCCTGGAGCAGCAGTCGGAGTCGCGGCTGCAGCTGCTGCAGGACCTGCAGGAGTTCTTCCGCAGGAAGGCCGAGATCGAGCTGGAGTACTCGCGCAGCCTGGAGAAGCTGGCCGAGCGCTTCTCCTCCAAGATCCGCAGCTCCAGGGAGCACCAGTTCAAGTGAGTGGCGGTTCCACGGGCAGGGCTGCTGTGGGCACTGGGGGTTGCTCTGTGACATCGCGGTCCTAAAGCGGAGTGGAGTCACATCAACCAGGACCTTGTCTGTCTCGTCCCTGCGTGGCTCACAGAAGGAACATTTGGACATTTGTCTGTCCAAGACTTCCACCACAGCATCGCTGACCTGTGCTGTGTGAATGGCACTTACTGAGCGCTTCCTGAGCAATAAAATAAAATAGGAACTGGAGAAAATAAAATAGGAACTGGAGACTAGGAAGGAATCAAACCCCTTGATTTTTTTGAAGGGTCATGAATTCAGCCACTGATTTGATTGTGCAAATAGTGGTGGGCCTGGTCTATAGCCCTGGTTTTTGTGTGTAGCCCAGTCATCAGCTGTCCAGGTGCTGTGTGTTTCGTGCAGGCTCAGGGTGGGAAGCAGTTTCTGGAAATGGAGTTTACTGCACTTTATTTGCAATAAAGTATGTGCTTTTTCTGTGCTTAGCTGTATGGTGTTGGAGGGAGGCAGATCCTTAGTGGAAATATTGTGAAACAAAGCTTTGAAGTAGGAAATATGAACTGAGTCCTGGGATTGTGTGAGAATCAAACCAGTGATGCAATTGTGAAATCCATGAATATGTAAATATGTGTTTTCAAAAGCAGCTTCTTTTCAGTTTAACCACACTTGTGAGCTTGGCTAAACCAGAAAATATCTGAAAAACTAGAAAGAAAAACAACCTTGACTCAGAATTTAATTTTGGAGGTGACTGCTCTGTGGTGAGGATACTGGCTTGTGCCATTCTGCTGGCTGGTGACCTCAAGGCCCTGTGGAGGCCACTGCCCCTTGCACCTGGGGGCTGGTCCCTGCTCCCCGGGTGTGCCAGGCCAGAGGGGTCCAGCTGGGCTCTGTGGGGCCACGCTTGGTGCTCGTGCTGGGGTTGGCAGCTGCTGTGGGTTGTTGTGTCCCCTGCCACAGCCAGCTCTCCTGGTGGTGTTGGGGGTGCGGGGTCTCACTGGGCAGCGCAGGCAGTGCAGGACCTGTGCCCGGCAGGATGAGTGCCCTGTGCCCGGCAGGATGTAGGGGCTGTGCCCGGCAGGATGAGTGCCCTGTGCCCGGCAGGATGTGTGCCCTGTGCCCAGCAGGGGCTGTGCCCGGCAGGGGCTGTGCCCTGTGCCCAGCAGGTTGTGTGTGCCCTGTGCCCAGCAGGATGTAGGGACTATGCCCAGCAGGATGTGTGCCCTGTGCCCTGCAGGCTGTGTGTGCCCTGTGCCCAGCAGGATGCAGGGGCTGTGCCTGGCACAATCTGTGCCCGTGTGCACAGCACTGGGGACCGTGTGGCAGCGCTGGCAGCATGGAGCTGGGTGCTGGTCCTGGCTGCTCTCCTCGCAGCACCTCAGCCCGAGCTCTCCACCTTTGCCTCCCTGGGCCACAGTGTTTGTCCCTGTCTCTGTTTCTGCCAGCAGTGTCTGTGAAAGTCTCTCAGCTGGAATTGTGCCCTTTGTTCCAGATGAAACTCGTGTCCTTCAGTTCAGTGGCCAAGGGCTGCAGCTGCTGTTCAGTGCCTTTCACAGAGCCTGGGCTTTGCCTCCTTGCTGCCCTTCTCCTCACCAGCCCCAGGCTCTTCACAGTCTGTTTCTTCCTCTAACCCCTGGTGATTTTCTCCTGTTTCAGCCGCAAGAGCAGTGATTTTTGCTGTTACATTGCTAAATCCTATTTATTCCATATTACTAAATCCCATTTAATCTGTTTACTCGGTCTCTCTGGTGTGAGGCTTTACTGCTGTCTTATGCCAAGCTCTGCTGCTGATGAGTTGCTGCTCAGATCCTCTCTGTCCTTTTGGCATCTGGCTGTTGTGTGTTGGTTGTGTGGTGCTGGGTGCTGCGCTGTGCTCTGAGGAATTGAAGGAGCTCTGGCTCACAGGTGGAGCCCACAGAGGCTCAGGGGGTGTCTGGCCTCACCCATTAGCTCAGAGCAGTATTGGGACTTTGCATTGCTTACAGTTCTAGAACTGCTGCTGTGCAGTGTCCACAGGTGACAAGTGGTTCTCCACTGTTCTAAAGGACCTGGGCACAAGTGCTGGTGTTGGTGGTGTTTAATTGGGTCAGCTTGATTTCAGTGCTCTCTCCTGCTGAGTCCTCACCGTCCATTCCATGTCCAGAGATTCCCTTCATACATTTTTATCTTCCAGACTGCTGTGTACCTGCCCTTAGCAGGCCCATCTGCAGCCCTTCCCCAGCTGCTCACGTGTGTCATTACTGGGATGAGGCTGCGACTCTCGGGATTCCCGTCCCTGCAGTGCTGCTTTGTCCCCGTGCAGCCGTGTGCAGCGGGCTGTGCCCAGCCCTGCCTCTGGCCATCGTGGTGCCTCCAGGGCCAGGGCTCGTCCTGCTGTCTGCAGGCAGTTGTTCTGTCTGTGTGTGCATGCACAGGGCTCTGCAGTGTCCACGCTGTCCCCCACAGCATACCTGGGTGTGTTCATGCTGTGCACAGACACTCTGAGGTAACGTTGGATGCAGAACCCTTTTGTGAGCACTTTTCAGTGCTCTAAAGCCAGCACAGTGTACTGGGGCCAAGGGGCCATTGTGCAGCAGCGACAGCTGTATTTGTACTGCGAGGGGAAAGAACGAGCAAAACTCTCTCCCTTTCCAGGGATGTCTCTCCTCCTGTGCCATCTGCCAGAGCACAGTTTGGGAAGGGGCTGGCTGGGGGCCTGGTGTGGCACTGGACATCCCTGTGTGGCAGGGCTGGTACAACTGGAAGAGGAGATCACGCCCCGAATCCCAGTGGCTGTGTGCAGGGGAGGGAGGTGATGTGCCCACAACGTTCATTTGAAAATGGGTGCCTTTTTGACGTGTTCACCTGGCATTTTTGATTTTACTTTTCCACGATTCTCTAGGAAAGATCAGCACCTGCTGTCCCCTGTGAACTGCTGGTACCTGGTTCTGACGCAGACGCGTCGGGAGAGCCGAGACCACGCCACGCTGAACGACATCTTCATGAACAATGTCATCGTCCGGCTGTCCCAGATCAGCGAGGATGTCATCAGGCTCTTCAAAAAGGTGACTGGGCAGCCTTGCTTCATGAGCCTCCATCCTGGCATTTGTGTCTGAAATAGAATTGTTATCAATGTTGCAGAGCAAACCTTGCAAGGGACTATTGCTAAAAGTCATTCCAGGTAGTATTTATCCTGGAGTTTGAAAGAAACTGAGGTCTAGACCTGTCACGTCTGGAGTGTGAGGTGTGACCTGGTGCTCACAGTGTCAGTGCCAGAGAAGGGAGAGGTGGAAACAGGCTGACTTCTTCCCAAGGCTCTTTGGAGGGCTTCAGAGAGCAGGTCAGAACAGGCGTGTTGGGTGGAGCCTTGCTCAGGAGCAGGATGACAGCCATGAGGCAGTGCAGGAAAGGAGTCACTGTGCTTCCTGGGGGCAGGAGTCGTGCCTCAGAAGTTCAGTGGAGCTATTTCCAGGAGCCAGAGATCATGTCATTAGCTGGTTGTAGGGTCTTCACTGGAAAAGGGCCTTAGCTGAAATTCTTGAAAAGCTGTTGAAGAGTAGAGAGGGGTTGTTTTCTGGATTAATGATTAGTTAAAAGGCAGGAAAAAAGGGAAGGAGAGTTCCAGTGCAGTTCCTAACAAATTATTTGGGAAAAGCCTGAACAGTAAGATGACAAAATCTGCTGATGATACAGAATTATTAATGATAACCAAATTAAAAAGGAGCATCAGAGACTTCTGAGAATCACACAGTCAGGTGGACCAGAGCTGTTCATTGAAGGTGAGGAGTGTGGTAAGAGCACCAAGAGTCCCAGCAGAGGGTAGGCTCTGTGGCCTTGTTTTCATCAGGGGACTGTAGTGAGGGCGCAGGGTGAGCCACAGGGCACCTGCCTCTCCAGCAGGAGAAGGCTCATAATCAGGTCTTATCTTGAAATTTCAGCCTGACTGGAGAATAAATTTCATGTGATATTTTTATGGCCAGTTTCCTCTAGTTTATAGATCTGACCTAGAAATTAAAGTGCAAGGACAGGTTTGTGTTGGCTGATTTGATGTGGGATATCATCCCTTTTTCTGTTCTCCTGCCCTCCAGAAATGGAGATACTTGGTAGATGTTGGTTAGTCCAGTTCTGTCTCAAAATGTTCCTCCCATTCGCATTTTGCTCTGAACTGGTTTTTGAGATTTATATTTAAACTGTGTTTCTGCTTTCCCTGTCCATGTCTGGGGATGATGTGTCTCGTTTGGAAACACAGGACAAATTCAGCCAGCTTGCGAACAAGGACGTACATTGAGTGTTCTAAGTGTTTTCCTGTTGTATGTCATTCCTCAGCCAGGACAAGATGGTGAAGAATTTCATCCATTCAGCAGAATTATTTTTTTGTGTTTGGTGTTCTTCCATCTCCCCTCATTTTTGAACTTAAATTTCAATTTCTAAGGCTCAACTCTAGAAATGTTTGCTCCTTGTTTGTCCCTCCTCCATCTCCTCCAGGAGAGCTGGGTGCCTCCCTCTGCAGCCTGCCAGGGCCAGCACCTGCTTTGCATCCAGAGGAACCTTTACAGCTGTGGGCATCTGTGATTTCACTGGGCTTGTTCCTTGGACGTACCTGTCCCTGGAAATGGCGTTCAGCTAAATCAGGGAAAAGACTTACCTTGTGTCAACGTTTGCCTTTCATGTGCACAGGGAAGCTGCCACTTTTGGGCATATTCAGGTTATTTATTTTTCTCAACCTATGGCACGCCTTGTCTGAAGGGGTCTGAGGCTGCACTTCCCCATTCACAGCAGTGCTCAGTGGGAGCCTGGGGCACCCGTGTGGAAACAGGGGCATGCTGGTAAATGGGTCTGGAAGGTCCAGCCTTGCAGCATGTGGAGCTGCTCGGAGGAGGGATCTTTCACTGTGGTGCCCAGTCTGGCTTTGAGTGTGGTGGGTAAAGCCCTCCAAGCCCTCCAAGGGGGGCCAGGCTGTGCGAGGCTGCTGGCAGATAACCCAGCTGCAGAAGGGTTAAAGCAGTCGTGGTTCAGCTGCTGGGCGTGCTGGAGATTGCTCTTTGATGGTAAATTAGAGTAGCATTTTTTTCCAGAAATGTCACTTCTAATTCTTCCCATCTAGAGTTTATTAATGGCCTGTGACACGCTGCAGGGACATGGGGAGCCAGGAGGTTTTGTGTTTCCTGCACTCATTATGTAAATGTGAACAGTCCCTAGGAAGGGTGGGGAGGCTCAGGGGTACAGGGTGAGCATAACCAAGGGGCAATTGCTCAGCACGTGGTAATCTGCCTGGAGAGGTGTGGGTGCTGAGCTGCTGCTCCCTCTGCTTCCCTGGCTGAGCCTGGCACAGCTGGGGTCACCGTCCCTGAACAGGCAGTTTGTCCCTCTCCACCCAGTGTCCTCCTGTCCCTGAACAGGCAGTTTGTCCCTCTCCACCCGTGTCCTCCTGTCCCTGAACAGGCAGTTTGTCCCTCTCCACCAGTGTCCTCCTGTCCCTGAACAGGCAGTTTGTCCCTCTCCACCCCAGTGTCCTCCTGTCCCTGAACAGGCAGTTTGTCCCTCTCCACCCAGGTGTCCTGGCACACTCAAACCCAAAGGGTGAGGCACCTATTGGCAGGCAGGTGTTTGCTCCACTCTGACCTTCTGCTGTGCAGAAGGAAGGAAGTATGATGCTTCTTCCAGGTATGGGACACAGGAAATTACATGTTTGAGACAGAGCATTGCTATGTCCAAAATAAGGGTGCTGGCTTATCCCCCAGTATGGGATTTAATTATGTGCTGTGACAGTGAATTTAATTACAGGCCGTGCTGCTTTGTCCTGGATGGAGGTTGGATGAAGAAGCAGTGTCTGGATGGGAGCTCTTCTCTTTGTCTTGGATGTCCATTGCCAGTCATCCATGCTGCTGCTGCCCCAGACTTTGTCAGCATGGCAGGAATTTTAATAAATTGCTAACTTGAAGTCACTGCTGTCTCAGTGAGCAGCTGTGGGTTTTAGGAGGAATGTGAGGCCTAAAGGAAGCACCTAAATTGTAGTTCAGGTTTTGTGGATGGTCCCAGGAACTGGAATGATGTTTGGGTGTTGTGCCCTGTAAGTACACAAATATAATTTCTCCATTGGAGAAAGGGAAGGCAGCAGGCTTGGAGGAGAGGCAAGTCCTTCAGCTTGGAGGAGGCTGCAGCATCCTCACTCATCCTCACTGCCCTCTTGGATGCTGGGAGCCTCCCAGTGATGCTGCAGACCCTTTGCAGCAGGGGCCAGGTGTTGGGTTAGTGTCTCTAAGCAATCGGCTCTTTGACTGTGCTCCCCACCTGTGGCTGCCTGTGCAGGTGTAGCTCATGGAACAAAAACTGAGCCTGTTTGTGTTGCTCTATTTCAGAGTCTAAAATTGGGTTTGAAAATTACAGCTCTGTGGCCCTGCCCTGCACGGTGCAGGAAATCCGGGGCAGAGGCAGAGCTGCAGCTCAGCCTGGCCACAGCTGCTGCCTGTGCTGTCCTGTCCTGTGCTGTCCTGTGCTGTGCTGTCCTGTCCTTGGGAAGCCTTGGCTTGGGGCCTGACCCTGGCAGCAGGGATGGCTGCAGGGTGTGTGTGACCCCTGCAGGCTGTGGGCTCCAAGCCCCTGTTTGGAGACCCTGACTGCAATAACTCACGTTAGAATCACAGGATGGTTTGGGTTGGAAAAGCTCTCTGGGACCATGGAGTCCAACCCTTCCCCCAGCACTGCCAAGGCCACCACTAACCCATGTCCCCAAGTGCCACATCCACACAGCCTTTTAAATTCCTCCAGGAACGGAGAAGAAATTTTTTCCAAATATTCAACCTAAACCTCCCTGGTACAACTTGAGGCTGTTTTCTCTTGCCTTGTGCCTTGTTCCCTGTCCCCTGGCCCCCACCTGGCTGCACCCCCCTGTCAGGGAGCTGCAGAGAGTGAGGAGGTCCCCAGACATCTTTGGGCTGCGTCTGGGGCATGCACATCTGTCACAGCTCTGTTGTGAATTAAGCCCAGTGGGATTTTTGGGAGCAGTGATGACCATCAGTGTTGGTGGGCAGGGCACAGGGACTCCAGTCCAGATGAGGGTTCCTGGTGGCCGTGGGCCTCCACTGAGGTCCAGCCTTGTGGTCAGTGGCATCATCCTGGCACCCCCCTGGTGCCCATGGGGGTGGGAGGGGTGTGCTCAGTCAGGCCTCTGAGGATGGGGCTGTCCCAGGTGCCCTGGCACCAACTCAGACACACCGTGGTTCCTGGGTGGGACTGCCACCCTTTAGACTCCTTGCTTCAGGCTTTAAGTCTAACTTCTAATAATCTAGATTAAGCTGTCAAAGTCTGTAGGTTGTCCCATTGACTGGAATTAGAGGGCCTTTCCATGTTGAGGACTTCTCTCATCACCCAGCCTGGTGGAATGTTGTTTTCCCTGTCCACGTGCACAAAACTTCCTGGAGTTATTTGAGGAAATCTGGGAGAAACTGCTCAGTGTTGTTTTGGTTTGGTTTAGGGGAGGGAGGAGGGGGGTGTCTATACTTAGTTTAAACACATCTTCAAGCTGTAATAAGTATTTCCTAGCCAGGAAGATTCCACGGAGAGATTTGTGGTGCAATTAGAGGCAGGCAGGAGAGCAGTGTGAGCACATCCCAGCTCGTGCAGCTGCTGGGCTGCAGCAGGAGCTGGTTTGATGTGCAGCCAAGCCCCAGCGTTGGGCAGCTCCCCATGCTGTGGCCTCTCCACCAAGGGCTGTGTCCATGCTCTAGGAGGCTGGCAGCTGCAGCTGCCTCATCCTGCCTGGCAAGGAAAGGGAAAACACAGCCTGATAATGGCATTTCAGCAGACAGGAGGATGCCAGGAGTTCCTCGCTGGCACTGAGTGTCTCCCCAGCTGGCTGAACTTTGGCTGCTGCTGTTGTGAAACTGGAAACTTTATTATATAACTGTGGTGCAGCTATTTTGTAATGTCCCTTTTCATGCTTTGGTTCACTCGGGTCAGAATAGTGAAAATGAGCTACTGAGGAGGAGCTGGGGGCAGGGTCATGGCCAAGGGAATTGAGAACCTGGGATGCCAGTGCTGGGGAGCCCTGGTAGTCTTTGCTCTGAAGCACCAGCGTTGGCTGGAATTGCAGGTCCAGCAGCAGATGTGTTTAATCACAGAGCAGCAGAGTTTTCAGATCAAGACAGATCGATGAGTGGTGCTGTGGGGCTGGAGAATGCCAACCTAGGGCACACAAATGGCTGTTGGATGATGTGCACCCTGCAGTCTCAGAGTGAGTCGGTGTCAGTCCCCAAACTGGGGGACAGTGATGTGTGTTATACCCACATGGGGAGTTGGCTGTGGGCTGGGAATGAATTTTACCAGTGGAAGGGCAAAGCAGTATTGCCTGGAATTTTAGATTCATCTGTTTTGCAGGGTAAATAGGTTAAATTGTATGAAATTCCTCCTCATGGTCTCTGAAACCCAGTTTGGGTGATCTATGGGTAAACATCAACCTCAAATGAATACAGAGCTGCTCTGAAACTGCATGAGACTTTGCTGTGCTGTGCATTCACGTTTATGATTCCTCTGAAATGTATTTCATTTTAGATCTGCATGTTTTGAGCATAACAGTCTCACCTCACTTGCTTTTGTCTTGCAGAGCAAGGAGATTGGCCTCCAGATGCACGAGGAGCTCCTGAAAGTCACCAATGAGCTCTACACGGTGAGCACTGAGCCATTGCACTGTTCCCCAGCCTGGGGAGCACAGGCATTTGTTGGAGCAAGTCTGAGGAGGCTCTGCCCTGGCTGTCCTGCAGCGTGGCCTGTTCCTTCCCCTCCGTCCTTTGGGAGATCCTCTCTCCTCACTGGGAGTGGCAGTGCCGGAGGCCAGGGGCTGGGTCCTGGTGCCCAGCTGCTTCCCTGGAGCCTGGAGAGGCTGTGTGGGTGTGATCCACTCAGATCCCTGTGTCTGCAATGCCCTCACCTGCTGGGGCTGTGTGAGTGTGATCCACTCAGATCCCTGTGTCTGCAATGCCCTCACCCCTGGGGCTGTTTGATCCACTCAGATCCCTGTGTCTGCAGTGCCCTCACCTGCTGGGGCTCGGGCACCACGTCACCTTTTGGCCCTGCTCACACCCTGGGTTGGTGATTTCCAGGCACCAGTGGCTCTGAGCTGGCTGTGTTGTCTGTTGGACGCCTCCCTGCCCCTGTGAGCCCTGGGGGGATGGCTGAACTCCACCTTCTGCTGGGGAATGCAGAAAACTTCTGGCTCATAGGGGAGCTTCTGCCCCAGGAGCACTTTGGCTGCAGAGCTGTCTGTGCCTCCCAGGGAGATCATGTGCTGTTAGTCAGGACACGGCTCTTCAAGCAGGTTTTCATAGCGGAGTAGTAAAAGCCTTTGTGTTGCTTCTGCCTCTTGCCCAGTAGCAAGTTTTTTTTAAAAAAATATTTTATTTGTGGTTTAGGAGCCACAAAACCATATAAAGTCTGCCTTTTGTTGGAAAATTGAGATAATATACTTGCTTTCTTTGGTTGTATCTGTAACTGGTACATAAATAATGCTGCAGTAGGTTTATTCCTAAACAATCATTCTATTTCATCTTTTTGAAAAACTGGCCTAAACAACAGAGCATGAATGATTGTATTTGAAATTTCTGCCATAAATCTCTGCTTAACAGGTTGGTTCCTGCACTGGCTGTTGAAGGATTTGATTGTTGTGAGACCTGCAGTGTGGGTGGACAGCAGATCAGATTAAAAAGCCCGTGTGAGATTTGGGAGTGCGTTGTTGATGGTTGAATGTCACAAGCTGTGTTAGGGGTGGTGACTAATTAGGATTAATTACAGCAGCAGCATGACAGATGCACAACAAGGAAAGGCTGACAAGGGCTGGGCTGCATAGCTGTGGAGAGCCTGCTCTGAGCCCAGCCAGGGGACAGGGCCACCCCTGGGGACACGCGGGGGCCAGCGCTGTGCTGAGCTCCCACTGCGGGCAGGGACCGGGGGGAGCACAGGGTGATTCTGCTCGTCCTCACAGGAGCTGAGACTGCTGCCATTCACTGCTTTGCTCCGTGTGCTGAGCAGAATGGGCTGGAAGGGTGAAACAAACTGGTTTGAATGGGAAACTGGGGCAGCTGGAGGAGCTCTGTGTTTGCGCTCAGCCTTGCTGCTGAGGTAACACACTGGTTGTGTCATCCAGGCAGCGGGAGCAGGGAGGGGACATACTTCAAAAGCATGGAGAAAGGGCTGCGGGGCACTCAGGGTCACCTCACATGTGCTTGGTGCCAGCAGCTCCTGCTCAGAGCTCTGTTCCTGAGCCAGCAGGTGAACAGACCCCGCTGCCCCCGCTCAGGGGTCTGGGGGTGCCTGGGGCCGCCTTGGGGCTGAGCTGCTGCTGTGTGTGCTCTGTGCAGCACGCTGGGTGCCCACGAGCAGCACGGCAGCTGTGCCTGCTGCCAAAGCCACACACGGGGTGGGGGCCTGGCTCACAGGACACCAGGCTGCTGCTGTGGCAGAAATGTCACTTTGCTGTCACACAGGGAAGTTGATTTTCTTGCCTCTGGCCAGGCCTTTACCCACAGCTCATCTGTGCCCTGGCAAGGCTGCTTTTTAAGCCTCTCCAAGGGGAATTCTGTGCACTGGGTGGAAACTTCAATTTTTTACAGGCTTCTCAGGCATTCACTGTCTCAAGCCAAAACAACCACATTGATTTTAACTCAGCCTTGTTGCTGTTCTGATGCAAGTCACCCTGTGGAGTCCGGATGGAGAGAACCAAAGCCACACTGATTTTAATCAAAATGGAAGTGGATGGCTTTCATTCTGAAGTGGAGATACTTGTGAATGGTTTTGTGCAGAAATAGTTCAGCTGTGAGTTGAAACCAGCTTCGTCCCTTTGGTTCCTCCTTATGGATTCCAGAGAGAGGTACCAGCTGGAGCTGGTAAAGGCAGAAGGCTGAGGGGGCCTGAGCCTGTACCTGACACGGTCCCCTCATTTCTGCTCTGGCTCCTCTGCTGGGTCAGAACCTGGGACATGAGCTGTTGAGGGGAACAAAGCCCTCGTAGCTGGAGACTGCCAGCAGTGCCATTTATGGCCGGTATTTTGGCAACAGCCTTTATCCAGAACATGTAATTAATATGGAAAACACAACTCGTGTTGTTAAATAACTAATGAACATTGGAACATATTTTTCCTCCTTGGCTGCAGCTAATTAACTGATTTGCAGGAAGGATCCCCGGGACGCAGCTGTGGCAGTTTGTCTTTGTGTCACAGCACTGCGGGCCAGGGACAGCCTGATCTGATTGCAGGCACCGAGGTGGCACCAGGGAATTGCAGATCAGGGCTGATTGCTGCACTGCAGCCTGGCCCCGGCCAAAATTAAGGCAGATATAAACAGAAATATGCTCTGAATTTCCAAGAGCGAGCTGTGTGGCAGGGCAGCTGGTGAGGAGCACAGTGAGTTGTTTAAGGTGTCTGTTTTGGTTGGGTAACTGTCCCATAACCTTTAGATTTCACAAACCCCGGCAATTTGGAGCCCTGATACTCGTTGGGTTTCTCTGTCATGTTGTGTCAGGGCCTCTCTGTGTGCTGCAGAAACCTTTCCTCTTACTGCCTGTAGCCCTGGTATGCAGCACTTTGCTTTTCACTTCCCTCTGTGTGTTCACAAAAAGATGTACGTGGTGAGGATGAGGAGGGCTCAGCGAAACCCTCTGGTCCTTCTCTTTAAGAAAAGCCCAGGAATCATCTGGTTTATGTGTGTCCTGTGGCATTCACTGCAGAAAAGGCAGTTTGAAATATGTGGCTGGAATCTGTGTTAAGAATCTGCAGGGTTTGGAAATGCAGCAGCTCAGGGCCAAGCAGGAGTCTTTGCTGACTGCCCCTTGCCTGTCCCTGCACACTGGGGTGTCCCTGCACACTGGGGTGTCCCTGCACACTGGGGTGTCCCTGGCACTGGGGTGCCCCTGGCACTGGGGTGTCCCTGCACACTGGGGTGCCCCTGGCACTGGGGTGTCCCTGCAGCACCAGGTTTGTGCATTCTGAAGGGCATTGGGAGCCTGCTTTGGCTGAGGGCTGTGCTTGGCAGGAGGAGGGGTCCTGCAGCTCAGCCTGACTGCTCCAAGTCAAACACTCCTGCGTCCTGCTGGCAGCTGAGGAAAGCTGTGTTTGCTTCATTAAGCCGTGTGTAAAAATCCCCTGCCTTTGGGGGTTCCTGCTCTGCTTTAACCCTTGGGCCTCAGGCAGCGTGTCCCAGTGTGTCCCAGCCTGTCCCAGAGTGTCCCAGCATGTCCCAGTGTGTCCCAGCCTGTCCCAATGTGTGCCAGCCCTGCTGAGGCTGATTGCAGTGAGCAGTCAGGCACTGTGTGCTGTGTCAAGGCAACGTGAGATAAACCACCCACATCCCGAAGGGAGATGATAGAAGGGGACAGTGTGACTGAAGGCATAGCGACAGAGGAGCAGATGTGTCCCTCTTGCCAGCTCCATTAAAATGATCCAGTGTGCCCTTTGGGCTCTTGTTTCTGAAAGGGAAGGTTGTGCTGGAAGTTTTGCCTGTAGTGTGTTCCAGGATCAGCCATCCCTCCTGGATCTGGAGTGTGAAGGAGAAGGTGCTGCTGCACCTATCCTGGCCCTGCCTGTGCCTGCTGCTGGCAGCAAGGGGAGGATGAGGTGGTGACAGGACACAAGCCCCATTTCTGCCTGGGGATTGCAGCTCCTCCACTTCTGGGTGGTTCTGCTGTCTGGGTGGCTTAGCAAGTCCAAGTGTAGGAACAGGGGTTAGGTCAAAAGGGAGTTCAGAGTGACTGTGGCCTCCCTCAGAGTCACTTGACCCTTATGCCAGCTGCAGAGCTCTGAGGTTATTCCTGATTTCCCTGTTGGCAGGCACACGGTGCTCTGACTGCACTGCAGGTGTGTGCTGGATCGTGTCCCCCCAGTGGGACTGGGTGCCATCACAGCTCTGAGGCCAGCCTGGAGCCTCTAGAAGTAGGGCTGGGATTCATCTCTGAAGCTTTCCTCCCCACTCTGTTCCTTGATGCCCCCACGGCCCCTTTACCCTGCCCAGGGCTGCTGGCCTGTCCTGCTCTGGGGCTGCAGGTGACTGTGGGAGGGGGGCTCATGACCTCCTGTGTCTGCAGGTGATGAAGACCTACCACATGTACCACGCAGAGAGCATCAGCGCCGAGAGCAAGCTGAAGGAGGCAGAGAAGCAGGAGGAAAAGCAGTTCAACAAGTCAGGGGACATCAGTGTGAACCTGCTGCGACACGAGGACCGGCCGCAGCGGCGCAGCTCCGTCAAGAAGATTGAGAAGATGAAGGAGAAGGTGGGTGAGAGGGAAGGAAGAGGGAGCTGGGCTGGGGCTGGGGCTCCCTGCAGGCAGCACGGGTTTGCTTCAGCCTTGTCCTTGTCTGTGAGGCCATTCCTGTATCTCTGGGAAGGGGTTAGGAAGGCTGATGTGCTGCTGAAGGCAGCCCAAGGAGGCCATCACAGGTGTCATCCCTGCTCCTGGCTGTGGAGGAGGGCCAGGACCAGTTCTAGAGGAGGCGTGACAGGGACAGGCAGTGCAGCCCTGGACGGGGTGCTGGACCTGCACAGGAGCCGCATGGAGCCTCCTGGCTGTCTCTGTGGAGGGAGAGCTGAGACAGGCAGGTGGAGGGGCCCTGGGGGCGGTGGCTGCTGGAGCACAGCACAGGGAGAGGTGCTGGGAGCTGCTTCTCCAGCAGCAGCTCGGGCCACGGCGTGCTCGGGGCCTGGCTGTGCCAGCTGGAGGCTGTGCTGAGGAGGGCAGTGCACCAGGGTGCCACACTCAGCGTGGGGATGCACCCTGGTCTGGACAGCAGACCCTGCTCCGGGAGACTGGGGTTTGTCTGGGATGTGTTGTTTAAAGATGGGCTTTTAAAAATGAGCAACAGCCTTGGGTTTGCTCAGGCACTGACTCCTGGTAGCAAAAAACCAGTTGGATCTATGAAATAGCAGTGTTCTTCCTCTGTAGACTCTCTGGGAGTGAGAGTGCAGTATTTTGATAGATTTGCTAGGCAAAACCCTTTGTGCTGTTCTGGCCCCAGTAAATCCCTGTGACCTCAGGATATCCACAAGTTTTTGTGTTAATTTTGGAGAAAAGGAGACAGTTTCCCCAGCCAGCACACCTTTGCTTGCTGGCTCACCCAGTCCTGGGACATTTCTAACAGTGAACTTCTCAGAAGGGTTAATCTTTTGATTCAGCCCTCAGAGCAGGGATCTGCCTGAGCAGATGTCCCAGATCTGGAGCACATCTGCTTTCCTACAGTTTTGAATTCTGAGTCCTGTTCTGAATTGTGCAGCTTGGGCCTCTGGGCCAGATTCCACTTTGATACAGCTGCACACATCTGGAGCAAGTCCAAACGTATGTCAGCATTTCTGGGGGGGAAATTTGGCCCTCTGGTTTTGACTGATGCCAAAATCCCCAGCAGCAGCTGTGCTCGGGGGCTCCAAGTACCTCTGAGCAGGATGCACTCATCGTGGCTGGCTGACAGTGCGAGGGGTGTTCAGATGGGATTTCCTCCACCCTGGCAAGGTCCCTGTTTTCATACCAGATACCAGCTTTTAGTAATTACCTCGTCACACCCAGGCTGCAAGGTGCTGTGGGGGTCTGTGGCAGGAGAAACTGTGCCAATACCACCCTGTTTGTGCTCTGACACTGCATTTTGCTTTTTCAGAGACAAGCCAAGTATTCTGAGAACAAGCTGAAGTGTACAAAAGCCAGGAATGACTACCTGCTGAACCTGGCAGCCACCAACGCAGCCGTCAGCAAGTACTACATCCACGACGTCTCGGACCTCATCGATGTGAGTGCCGCCCTGGGCCCCCAGCCTGCTGGGCTCCTGACTGCACCCCTGTGCTGCTGAATGCTGTCTCGGGGGCCTCAGGGGGTTCTTAACTGGGGCTGAAGGTGTCCTGTCAATTGGGTTTGCCTTGCGGTGAGCCAGGGGAGACTGAGGTTTCTGCTTGGCCCGTTGGTTACTCTGTGTTTGAGACAGAAATGCTCCCCAAGGTCAGACACAGCCTTGGCTTTGGTGCTGAACCAGAGGGGTTTTTCTCTCTGCTACTTGGTGACTTTGGTGGGGATTCAGCACACGTGGCAGTGCTGTCCTGGCCGCTGGCAGTGCTGTCCGGGCTGCTGTCCGGGCCGGTGGCAGCGCTGTCCGGGCTGGGGAAGGCACCGTGGGGCTTTGTCCCAGTGCTCCTTGCAGGGAACAGCCTCAGGGCAGGAACTGCTGGAGGCAGCTTCGTGGCAATGGCAGGAACTGAGCTCTCGTGACTCCTACAGACAGCTTTGAGATGATTCAGAGAAGGGATTTACCCAGAGAAGGGATTTCTGCTTCTTCCTTTATCGGGCATCCCACAGCGTGTAGATTGCACTGTGCAGTTTCTTCCTGCTGGAGTTGGCCTCAGTGAGTGCATAAATAGCTGAGCTTGAAGCACTGAGTTACCATCATTACCTAATGTACAATTTAAAAAGCTGCTTGAGTGTTTACCTCCTTTCCTAGCCCATTAGCATGTAGTTACACTTCTGAGAATTAAACTAAGTCTGATGCAAATCCCCAATGGCTTCAAGATTTTTATATATGATAAAATACTCTTCACTGTGCTTTGTTCTCTTTATTATTGAAGATGTGTTAAAAAACAAGTAAGTTGATCTTGGAGACATTTGAATGGCAGGGTATGAGAACACCTCGATTTATCAGCAGGCTTTCTGCTTTTGCAGTGCATATTCTTTCTTCTGTTAAATTATTTTTTAAGCAAGAATGACTTCGTTTTGTGGAGATTTTTGAACTTTGATTTTCTGGAGTTTTGCTGAGTTCCATTTTAATTCTGTCTGTTTATATTATTCTTCTCAACTTTTATTTCCTCGCTGACACTTCCTCTGGAGTCAGCAGATGGCATTTCTCCCACATTCCAGAAATCCCTTCAGGGACTTCAGCTAAAGCATCTTTAACATGGAGCAATGAAATTTCCCCAATTACAAAGTCTGTTCACCAAAGAAACAAAATACTGGATGCGTGAGCTGAGCTTGGGTGAGCCACGCTCTGAGCTCGGGGCAGCTCTGAGCCAGGCTGGGCACTCTCTGAGCCAGGCTGGGCACGCTCTGAGCCAGGCTGGGCACGCTCTGAGCCAGGCTGGGCACGCTCTGAGCTCGGGGCACTCTCTGAGCCGGGCTGGGCACTCTCTGAGCCGGGCTGACCACTCTCCTGTGGCTCCTGGCAGCTCCTCCACCATGGAATGGTGAGGGATGCTCCGGGCTGGCTCTCTGGGGTGGGGAGAGGCGACAGGGCTCGCACACCCTCCATCTCCAGTACAAATTGCCACGTGCAGCTGCTGATTTCACACAAATCCGAACCGTCAGGACACTGCAGAGCCAATTTACCGGCGTTTCCCCCAAATCCCAGCTGCCTCAGTGTCATCTCTGGGCCACAGCCTTGCCATCACTTGCTCCCTGGGTGTCCCTGCAGAGCAGTGGCTGGTGACAAAGCCGTGCTCCACTCTCCTGCTCTGGCGAGGCAGAGGCCCCAGCTGCTCCAGGAGGGAGGGAGGCAGGGAGGGAGGGAAGCCTCCCAGGGCTGCGGCTTAATGAGAGCTGTGAAGCTCATCAGAGGAGCCGTGAAGGGGCGCGGAGCCGTCTGCCCCTCTGTCTCCAGTGGCCTTGTTGTTTTGTCCTAGAAAGGAAGGGAAGAATATAGAGATAGATCAAATTAGCCTTGGACTGTCCGTGCACCACGGGGCCTCCTCCTCGGATGACACGTGCGTCTGTTTAAGCGCCTGGGCTTGTCTCATTACTGTCATTAACTGTGTGACCAAGTTAATCTTTTTGGCCACGTATGCGAAGAGGAGATAAAGCTCCTTATCCATCCCTCTGGAGTTCTCTGGGAAATGGCTGCAAGATAGTTTGGAGTGGTCACATGAAAGATATCACTGGATTCAGCAGAGAAAATGGAACAGGCAGTTTGCATACAAACTGATCTGCCAAAACGTGTGCAGCCTCCTCTGAGTCCTTCTGGAGCAGTAGCCCACCTCCCTATGGATTAGTGATTGCTGTACCTGAGACAAGCCAGGAAAGGAGGGGAACTCTGAGGAAATTCAGTGTTATGTGGAACTGTGGAATTGCTTGGTCCCTGGCAAAATCAGCTGAGTCAAGTTAGGGAACAGACACAGCAGCTGAAATAGTTATGCCAGGTATCCTCAGTTGGCTTTACTGACCTGGTTGAGCAGGGCTTGGAGCAACCTGGGCTAGTGGAAGGTGTCGCTGTTCGCGGCAGGGTGGTTGAAATTGGATAATCTTTAAGGTCTCTCCCAGCATAAACTACCTGGGATTCTGTGATTTACTTGCCACACAGCACAGCTCTGGATTTTGCAGCAATGTCAAGAGAGTAGAGGCCAGAAATTAAAAGAAGCATATAATTATTATGTATTATGCATATAATTAAAAATAGTGCAGAATATTTTTTTATAAACAAATAAGGAAAGAAGTGCAGAGCAGAGGGAACAGAGCAGAGCAAATGAGTTGGGCTCTTTGTTTGCAGCAGTGCTGGTCCTGTGGAGGCAGGGGCGTTACTGCTCTGCCTGGGATGATAAGGGGTGGCTTGCAGGGCACCCAGGTGCTACTCAGGTGTCACTCTGGGGTTCCACTTGCTCAGGTCCGAGGTGTGGGGCTGGCTGAGCTCTGTCGTGTGCAGGTTCAGCCTCCCAGATAACAGAGGGGGTCTGTGCTGGAGCCGCAGAGCCCTGTGTGCCTTTCCTTCTCCCGGAGCCCAGGAGCGCCCCCCGTGCAGCTCTGGGGTGGGCAGGGGCACGCACGCAGGTATTTGGCTGCTCCCATGGTGTTTTGGCCAAATGTGCTTGCTTGAGCTGTGGGAGCCGGTTTGTTTCTCAGGCTGAACACTGGGATATTTCCAGCCCTTGCAGGGTGTTACCAGCCGTGATGAATTAATGCTTGGGGAGCTCTGAGCTTGGCAGATGAAAGGCGCTGCGGAAGGGCTGGGATTATTATTTGTGGTTCTAATTTATTTGCCATCAAAGGGATGAGAGGGGTGAGAAAATGCCATTTGTTCTGGGGCTGGGAGCATCGGTTTGAAGTCCTTTTTTTCTTCGTTTTTCTTCTCCCCTCCCCATTGTTGTTCCTCTGGGAATTGTGTGGAAATCCCTGCTCCGTCTTTTCTTCCCTGGGCACCCGTGTGTGAAGCAGCCGTGCCGATCACCAGGGCTTCAAGGGCTGCGGTGTGTGCAGGAGGTGCCACCCTGCTTTTCAGGAGCAGCTGATTTCTGGGCACTGCAAACCACGGCCGGCTTCAGTGCGAGCCCAGCAGCTAAAAAGGGGAAACATTTCACGTGGAATTTTGTCCTAAAAGCAGCTGGCAATGCCCTGAGCCCCTCTACTTGGGTTCCGCGCCATGCAGTGCTTTGCCTTGTAGTGGCTCGGGTTTGTGTGCTTTGGGAATTCCCACCCTTGAGCAGTGGCACCTATTTCCTCCTGGTGCTGTGTTTTGTAGCACAGTAGCTGTGATTTCAGGGCTGGGAGGTGCTGGGGAGCGCACAGTCCGTTCCAGGGCACAGGGCTGTGCTCAGCTGGGCAGGGCAGCAGCGCTGGTCCTCCCCCAGTGCTGGCACAGGGCCCTGGCCCTGGCCCCTGCCCGGCTCTGTGCAGCCCCTCGGCTGCATTGTTCCAGCCCTGGGGTTTCTGTACAAACAACCTGCAGTGCTCCTATGGGTGCTCATGCTGAAACTGTCTCATGGGAGAGACTTGCAGCACAGACTGAGGATTTGCCCCGAGCAGCAAATGGAAATTCACCCCTTATCTGTTTTGTGTTGCTTGTTGATTTTTTTAAGGCAGGTCTGTGCCAGTGCATGACTGCCCATACTCTCAATTAATGTGATTAGAGGCTAAACAGAAGCAGGATAGATGGAGAGCTGTGACAATTTGATAGTTTTTACAAAACTGCTCATCATTGTGCATGGGTTTTCACAGGTTTTAAAGACTAGGAGGGACAGTGGGGCTGGCAATTGATGCAGTGTAGCTTTGCTGCTGCTGGTTTTAGCAGAGGCTGAAGCCAGCACAGCCCTGCCATGATGTGATCTGAGCCGAGCGGTGTCACCTCACATTGGCACCAAGCATGAGACGGCTTCTTGGGTCAGAGCTGCTTGTGGCACCAGCTGAGTTTTTGGGCTTCACTTTGAGTTTATCAATATGAATTTCAGGAAGTATTTCTTCACAGAAAGGGTTGTCAGACACTGGAATGGGCTGCCCAGGGAAGTGGTGATTTCCATCCCTGGGGCTGTTTAAGGAATAGCTGGACATGGCATTCAGTGCTCGGGGCTGGGTGACAAGGTGGGGATTGGTCACAGGTTGGACTGGCTCAGCTCTGATGGAGCTTTCAGGGCAGCAAATCCCTGTGTTGGTATGACACTTGACATGCCAAATTCAATTATAGTGGGGACAATGTTTAAAGCCAGTTTTTTAAAGTACAGTATTTTGGCAGCAGTTAACTCCAAGGTTTATCATTTTCCCTAAGACAGACATGAGAGTGATGAGCAGCATGAGGAGCTGCTCCATGGTGGGAGGCAGGCAGCTGCCCAGGGACAGAGCAGGATGTGCACACACCCCAGGGCATGGTGTCCACTGCCACGCCTTGCTTCAACTTCCATCTGTGTCTGAGAGCCTTGCAAAATGCTTTGGGAGTTTGTGTGAGCAGAGCCTCCTTTGTGTTTGCCAGTGCTGCGATCTGGGGTTCCACGCCAGCCTCGCCCGCACCTTCAGGACGTACCTGTCTGCAGAGTACAACCTGGAGACGTCGCGGCACGAGGGCCTGGACGTCATCGAGAACGCCGTGGACAACCTGGACGCGCGGAGCGACAAGCACACCATCATGGACATGTGCAACCAGGTCTTCTGCCCGCCGCTCAAGTTCGAGTTCCAGCCTCACATGGGGGATGAGGTAACGTGCTCACCTGTGGGGCTGCACGGGGCCTGGCCCTGCTCTAAACCATCACTGTGAAACTGTCCCGGACTCCTCACCCCTCTCTGCTGCCTTCACACACTGCTGTTCATGTTTCCCTTCCTAATGAGACTCTGGGCTCGTTAGGGCTCCTCCTTTCAGGCTGCCTCTTGCTCCGTGTCTGTCCCAATTAGGGAGCCCGTGCTTTGGCTCTCTCTGCCCCACAGATCTGCGCAGGGGAGCTGCGATTAACCTGCTGTAATTGGGAGATGGCAGAAACACTCGGTGCTGGCCTGGGCCCAGGGCACTGCTCATGGGACACACGGCAACACAGCCTCTCTGGAGGCTGCCAGGAGCTTGTGGGGGCTGGAGGGAATGGTGTGGGTATGGAAGTGTGTGTCTGGTCCGTGCATGACCCTGGAATGTCTCCTGTCTCAGGTGTGCCAGGTGAGCGCCCAGCAGCCTGTGCAGACCGAGCTGCTGATGCGGTACCACCAGCTGCAGTCTCGGCTGGCCACCCTCAAGATAGAGAATGAAGAGGTAAGAGCTGGGCTCTGTGGGCAGCCCTGATGAGCCTTTCTTCCTCTGGAGCTTTCCTGGTGTGCTCAGGTGTGGAGCCCCCCCTGTGGCAGAGCTGGAAGTGCCCACAGGCTGCAGCCAGTGCTAGCCCAGGGCTCAGGAGCTGCCTGTTGAGGGGTTGTTTTGGCTCAGGATGTGTCCTTTTCCCAGTCTGCCTCAAACCCACGCTGTCCTGTTTCCGATAGGTACGGAAAACGCTGGATGCCACGATGCAGACCTTGCAGGACATGCTGACAGTGGAAGATTTTGATGTTTCAGATGCCTTCCAGCACAGCCGCTCCACTGAGTCGGTCAAATCAGCTGCATCAGAGACCTACATGAGCAAAATCAACATTGCCAAGAGGAGAGCCAACCAGCAGGAGACTGAAATGTTCTATTTCACTGTGAGTCTCAGCTCAGGCATACAGAACACGAAGCATTAATTGCCAGGGCTGAGGCCCAGTTAAGTGCTCATTAGTGAAGAGCAAGAACCAATTCAGTCTCTTTAAGTACTTGTCTTCTGTCAGATTTGGGTCTGGAATGCACTTCAGTGGCAGGGCACTACGCAGGGACTGACAATCCAGTGCCTGCCTTGTTTTTCTCTTTGAAGGAACAACTGGAGCAGCTAGATGAGGTTCAGAACTTACTGAGTGGAGCAGGAGAGGCTCAGAGCAGGGTGCAGACTCCAGATGGCCTCACCATGTGCCACCATCCAGGGTCTCTTCAGGAAGGCCTTCAGGACTGTGAACTATGAGCCAAGTCTTCCTCTCTAGCCTTTACAACTTAAATTTGCCCTTGGCCCAGGGATGAGCTGAAGCCATGCCATGCCAAGGAAGGCACAAAAGCAGGGCTCTGGTGTGTGTGCCTGCCCTGCAGCTCTCATGCTGCACTCCCAGGCAGGGCCCAGGTCTCTGTTCTGGTACCTGAAATACAGGCAGCAGCCATGGGTTCACCAGAAGTCTCCCTTGTTTCAGTGTGGGTCATAGCCTGTGGTTAACAGCATCTTGGGATGTGTTACATATGCATAGAAGAGCTTCTGCTTTCTCTTGGTAATATTATTGTAAATTCGGGGGGGAATTGCAATTTTCATTTGGAATTGTGCTTGGGATTACTTTAATGGTTTTTGCAGAGATTTGATCTTTCCCATTCTCCATATTCCATTTTCCATCTCTTGTCTCGCTCTGTGCTCTCAGCTGTGTAGTGCCTTGCTCTGGAGTGTTCTGGGTGTCTGACAGCCTCGCTGGGGGATGGCAGTGGTCGTGCACAGTGTCACCAGCTGCACGGGGCACCTGGCAGTCCCTGCCTGCGAGGGCTCAGCACTGGGAGTTCTTGCTTGCCTTTGTTGGTTTGCACAGAGGCGAAGCCTTGGCAGTGCAGGGAAAGCTGCTTTGATTTCCTAGGCTGTTCCCAGAGGCCTGACAAAAGAAAGCCAGCTTTGAACTCTTTGTCCCTCCCTGCGTTCCCAGGCAGGAGGGGCAGCTCCAAGGAGACCAGGCTCATAAGAGACCATCAGGGCAGGGGCTGGAGCAGGGAGAAGTGATCAGACCCTGCTGAGCCCTGCAGCACAGCTGGTGCAGCCTCCTGAGCCCCCGGGCTGCAGTGAGCATCCATTAGGGGCTGTGTGCTTAACCCACCCCTTTGTTCTTTAACTCCAGAAATTTAAGGAGTATCTGAATGGCAGTAACCTCATCACGAAGCTCCAGGCTAAACACGACCTGCTGAAGCAAACTCTGGGAGAAGGTGAGTTGGGGTCAGGTCCAGGGAGGATCCTCCCATCACCTGAGAGGGTTAAACCATGTGTCATCTGCCAGCCTCCCCTGTGTGTGTTCTCCTGAGTGACTGGGGGTTCTGTGCCTGGCTGCTGCTGCTCAGCCTAACCAGTGACACACAAAACCATGATTTCCTTGGATTTCTCCTCCCACTTTTCTTTGGGAGTGCACGTGGGGAAATCTCTTTGAATCTGAAACTGTGTGCTGAAGTGCTGGGTTACTTCTCCAGCAGCAGAGATTGCCACTCACTCCCACCCTCTGCCTCTTTCCTTCCTCTCCCTCTTCTCCCCCAGAAGATTCTAATCTTCTCCATCCAGGTTTCTGATCTGTCTTTTAATGGTGGGGGCACAGGTGGGCATCTCTCCTCCCCAAGTGCAGCTTCTCTCTGCTGGAAGCCATTCCTTGGGGGTGGGAGCCAGCAGTGAGGGTGCAGCTGGGCTCTGCAGTCCTTTGCTGGTGGCTGATGTGGAGGCATGATGGGAACTTGTGTTTCTTACAGGTGAAAGAGCTGAGTGTGGAACAACCAGGTGAGCACTTTCTTGCCCTTCTTGCTCCTGGGGAGGGCTGGCTCTGGCAGGAGGGGGCTGTGGGAAGGGGGGTTTGCTTTGCTGCTGGTGCAGCTTGGTGGGGTCCAGCCCCTGTGCCCCACAGCCTGCTTCCCAGCTGCATGGCCTGGGCTGCTGGGCTCAGGGGGACGGCAAGCAGCCCTTGGTTCTGCTGCAGTGTGGTTTCTGGCTGGCTGGCTGGCTCTCATGTGCCTGGATGTGCTTTGTCAGCACAGTGCAATGCCCTGGAGCGTAGCTGAGGTGGGGTTATGTTCAGACAGGGTGACACCAAGGTGTCCACTCACTCACTCCCTGCCATGCCTCTTCCTTTGAGGACTTTAATACCTCCCTGAAATCCTCTCCCAGCTCTGGCTGCTTTAGCTATGAGTGCAGAGCATGCCTGTATCACAGACTTCATCCCCGTACTGCAGGAGATAGGGCTGGCACAGATGTGACAGAGAGGAGGCTTTGATCCATGTCCAGTCCATGGAGCATCTCCACAGAGCTCCAGTGTTTTGCTAGGAGAGTGCTGGGGCTCTGACAGTGAGACACAGGCCAGCAAAGCCTCCAAACAGCTCCCTAGAACATGCTCTCTGTGTGTCAGCTTGTTCCAACCTTGTTTGTGTTTAATAGAATTTATATCAGCCCCAAAAGCTGCGTTCCCTGTTAGAAGTGGAGAAGCAGATGGTGCAGCCTGGGCTGCCTTGCCAGGCAGGAAGGAGGCTCCTTGTGCTGCCAGCACCAGGGCTGGGCACCCAGCGGGGCACCGAGGTGCTGTCAGGACAGAGAGCCACCCTCAGAGAGCAGGGCTGTGCAGTGTGGCACCCTGAGGGGCTGAGATGGCCCTGCTCCCCGTGCCCCATGCCCTGGGGTGTGCAGGGCCCTGGCTGGGGCTGCAGGCACAGACCCTGCAGTGTGTGGGGCAGGGCTGCTCCCAACGGGCAGCGTCACCTCTGCTCCCCAGTTACCCCTCAGAGGAGTGGCTGGAACCTGTAGGGGTGTACAGCCACATTGCCTAATTAGAGGCATCTGATTAAGGAACCAGCAGACCCCCGCTGTCCCCTTTGCACCGAGCTCTGTGTGGTGTCCATGTCTGTTCCATGAGATCTCCTGCATGAAGGCTCCCAGCACCAGTTTTGTGTGTCTGCAGTCGCGTTCTCTCCCCTGCAGACATCAGTACAGCCTGGGCCAGAGGGCAGGGCAGAAATCTCTTTGGGATTTTGTGGTGTTTTTCTCATCCCCATCCCTGGGATTCCAAGCAGAAGTTAGATACAGCACTGTGGGGGTGTTCCCACTGTCCTCATTCTGGCCTCTTCCTGTGAGCAGAGTGAATTCTGTTTAGGAACAGGAATACCCCAGCGTTTTCTGGGGTAGCTGTGGATATATTATTTATTTTGGATCCATCTCCTCAGCTGCTCTTGGTGCCTGTTCAGGCTGAGGGAGTGCTGGGCTGGCGGCGGTGGGAGGCAGGTGTAAATCCAGCTGGCCACCAGTGCTCTTGGTTTCCTGCTGGAGTGGTGTCCGTGTGGGTCACACCAGTGTCAGTGGCTTCAGGGTGTGTGGAGCTACACATCAAATCCTCACAGAGGGACTCTTCTGTTTGATTTCTTATTCTCAGTTATAACCTGTGAGATCTCACCCTGTCTTTGCGTTTATGTTGGTGTTTTGTTGATTTATTTTGTTCCATTTTCTCCCAGGCCCCCCTGTCTTCCCCCTAAGCCACAGAAAATGAGGAGACCTAGGCCTCTCTCAGTGTATAATCATAAACTCTTTAACGGCAATATGGAAACATTCATTAAGGTACTTGCTGGCTTGCAGTAGGAGTGTCTGTGAACGCTGGGAATGGAATGGTGGCTTTCCTGTCCTGGCTGCTTGCCATCCTCAGGGGTCCCTCTGGCCCATCTGCACCCAGCTGGCGTGGCCAGCACGGCTTTGCCTCCGTGGTGATTTCTCTCCATAGCTCTCCTGGTGCATCCCTGGTGTTCTGTCCCATCAGCTGTGTGCTCCAGACCCCACCCGTGGCTGCTGGCCATGTGCACTATGAGGCAGTGCTGGCTGAGTGTCCTCATTGTCCTGCTGCTTCTACCCATCCTGGGAGGAAAGGTTGCACGAGCTCAGCCCAGCCCTCAAAGGAGCAGCAGACACACCCCCCTTCCTCTTTTTGGTGGTCATCCATCTTTGTGGCTGAGAAGGAAGATAAAATGACCCCAGAAGTGTTTCCCCCTTTCAAGCACTGTCAGCCTGGGGTCGAAATCCTGTTGTAGGGGTGTCCATGAGGGAGGGCAGACAGGTGACCCTCAGCCTTACACACAAAGACAGCAGTAGCAGCCAGCCCAGCTGGCTCATCCCCTGCCAGCTGCTGACGGTGGTGTCCTGTAATCCTGCTCTGGAGAAAGCTTCAGGGAAAACACTTTGGGAAGCTGTAAAGACAAACTGTTGGATTAGGTGACTAATAGGCATCATCTGGCTGGGGTTTATTGCCTCAAGCTCAGCCCTAAGCCCGAGGGCAGTGTCTGTACACAGCACCAGCACGGGGAGTACTGGCCCCGCTGGCAAAGCCTGTAATCCCATTAGGATTTGTGATTACTCCTGACTTAAACTGCTTTTTAAAAAAGTAATGCTCATTAAATCCCAGCCTGTTCAGCACTGAGAAGGAGGAATTACCTGCTCTAGAAATCCATCTGAGCAGGAGTGTCCCGTGCTAGCAGAGACCCTTTGGGGGACGGCTGCCTGCCCTTGGGGTGTACAGCCTCAGAGGCAGCTGGGCCATGGGCAGCTGCCCAGATGTCCCCTGGTCACCAGTGCCCCCATGGCTGCCCAGTGCCCCAGGCAAGGGCTGTCCCTGTCCCGGGCTCCTGGGACGGCCGCAGGTTCAGGCAGGGAGCAAATCCCAGAGGCTGGCCCTGCAGGTCACTGAGGCTGGGGTGCAGTGTGCCAAAGGGGTTTGGGAGGGAGGGTGGACATCCCAAAGGCCTGTGTTGGCCCTTGCTAAGCTGCCATTGCATTTGAGCATTCACGGCCTCCGAAGGAGATGCTTACCTCTAACTGAACTTATCCCTACTTAATCTGTTCTCTTTTTCCCACTCTGCTGCTTTTGTTGTGCTCAGAGGAAGGAGGAATGCACGAACGAGGAATCAGGTACTTACTGGAGACCCCAGAGTCCCATCTGCAAGACAGAGGGAATTGCCCAGAGATGCCACTGTGCTCTGCTGGAAAAACCCAAAGAGAAATGTGTCCCCTTGGGCTGTCAGACATGGCCCACGGTCCCCTTGAGCTTCTGCCACAGGAGGCCTGGGGAGAAGCCAGAATTCACCACTGATTCAGACTCAGGCACTTGGCTCCATACCCAGTGGTGTTTGCTGGGTTTTTTAGAACCTGCTGACAATGGCTCTTTCCTTTGGTGGAAATATTGTTGTAAGCTGTGTTATGGGAAGTTTATTCCATCAGCCAGGTATAGCACAAGTTTTATTTCAGCTCAGCATCCCACCTTTGGGGTGGAATAGCTGTGATCCCTCGTGGCAGTCTCCTGTCTGAACCAGACAGGGAGCAGCAATGTTTCACACACCTTAGTGACAGCTTTCCTGGGCATTTTTGGCTGTACACGGTATCCTCAGCGCTCTTTGATGGCTCCGTGTTTGTAACACCTCCTTTCCTGCCTGTCCTCTTACTAAACTCCACAGCTTTAATTTTCAAATCTCTGGTTTTGCAATCTTTAATGCATTTCCCATGCTTTGTTCGCAAGAAACCAGTAATTTTTCTGTTTTCCTTTCCTTTCCTGAAGGATTCAGGACAGGCTATTCCACTTGTTGTAGAAAGCTGCATCCGCTACATCAATCTGTATGGTAAGTTGGCTCAGCACAGCCCCAGCAACCTGCCAAGGAGAAAGTGCTGGAGTGAGCAGGGAGAGCCAGCCGGGGCTTCCTGCACTCTGTTCTCCATGGCTCAGCTCAGAATTGCATGGCATTGGCTGACTGGCCACTAATAAGGTTTTACTAGCCCTCACCCTTTCAGCACCTTGATCTGGGGGCCGTGGTTGGAGAGTATGAGCAGAAGTGGGGGTGCAGGCTGTCCCTGCTTGGTCCAAGCCTGTCTGGTGCATGGACTCCTGGGTTCTGCTGGTTTGACCTGCAGGTATTGCCCAGCAGTTCCATAAATCTCTCCTAAAGCATTGTTCTCTTCCAGGCCTCCAGCAACAGGGCATCTTCAGAGTCCCTGGCTCCCAAGTGGAAGTCAACGACATCAAGAACTCGTTTGAGAGAGGTGTGTAGCTGGGGTGTGCAGGTACAGCAGGATGCCCTGCCTGAGCAGGATCCTTGTGGGAGGTGATGGGTGCATTAGCCAGGCTGTAAATCCTGTGTTAAAGCCCTTTGTGCTATGAGACATGAGCAGGTTTTATCCCTTCTGGGTTTCCCAATATTGTGTCTGTGGCAGTAGTGAAGAGTTACCCAGGGAAGGAGTATGAGAAGCAGGGGTATGTGTAGAGGTCTTTTCCACAGTCATTAAAAACACAAGAGCCATAAGAGAGTTTGCTGGGGACCCTTGTTCATCCTTCCTGCAGCAGTTTGCCAAGGGACGTGCAGCATTCCCTGTCCCTGGTGCCAGTGCTGGCTGTGGAGGTGCCAGTGAATCTGCTGAGAAAATCACTCTCAGGATGCCAGCCAGTGAGAAAGGGAAAGCAGTCCTGCTGTCCTGAGTGGAGGGGAGCTGTGACAGGGACAGTCCTGCTGGGAATAGTGACCCTTAATCCTTGAGCAGCATTGGAAGGATCAGGATGAAGGTGGATGGGCCAATGGATAAGGCAGTGTTAGGATTGTCAAAGGCTGGAGGATTTGCACATCCAATTTAGGATGAATTAGTATCCAAATCTCGGGGGCACTGAAAGCCTTTCACAGATTTAAGTCAGTACAAAGCTATCCAGAGCCGTTGGGTCCATTCCAGAGGTGTAATTGTATCCTCCAGCCAAGCCTGTCCTCTCGGGCTCTCACTCTGTGTCGTTCAGACCTCCTCAGCTTTCTGGGCTGGTGCTGTAAATGGAAGGAGTGCACTGAGCTGGAAACAGTGAAGGAGAAACAACCAATATCATCCTTGTCCTCAGGAAAGGTTTGAAATTCCCCAGTAAAACTGGTTTTCAGGAAAAATCAGCATTGTCATTGCACATGAGGAGGGTTTCTAACACTGGGAAATTTGGGCGTTACACTAAATGAGAAAAACCACTTGTGCTAGTCCAGCTTGATGGGGATGCTGGATATAAAACCTTTTCTGTGGGCAGGTGAAGACCCCCTCGCTGATGACCAGAATGAACGAGACATTAACTCAGTGGCTGGAGTCTTGAAGCTGTATTTCCGAGGACTGGAAAACCCCCTCTTTCCTAAGGAAAGGTTTCAAGATTTGATATCTACTATAAGTAAGTACATGTGACAGCTCTTTGTGGAGAGCTGGCTGGGACAAGAGAAGCACTAAATGGGTGTCCCAGCCTAAGCAGGGTGAAGAACTTTTCCTTTTGCTCTTGCAGGGCTGGGGGTTTATGTGGAAGCTCCTCAAAGGCACAAGGGCAATAGACAGGTCAAAAGGCGCTTTGCAGAGTCCACATGGGGCTGTCCTTGTGTGTGCAAGGGTGATTGGTACCCTGTTAATTCCATATGCCCAGTTGAAACATTTTGCTCTGGGAGAAAGGCAAGTGTTTTGAGAGCTTGTTTCTCTGGGTGTCAGAAAAGATATCTATTGGCATAGGGTTTTATCAGTTTGTATTTAGTTGGTTTTTTTTTAAGAAATAACCTCTTTTGTAAAACCAGACTGAAGAAGTAGAGAACCCAGCAGGCAATAATGGGATAAATCAAATGGAAAAATTCCCCACGTGACATACTACAAAGCTTTCCATCTTGGTATATTGAGGACAGATTTTGCTCAGAATTTTGATTAAATGGCAGCCTAGCTACATGTTGTCAGTGAACTTTATTGTGATTAGCAAATGGCATAGTTTGACCCAGAAGAACAAGCACTTCTGTGTGATCTGCCTGCTCCAAAAAAGCTCTGGTGCTTGTCCTCTGCTTCCTGTGGAACAGCAGCCACAGGATTAACTCTGTACAGAACACAGGGTAGCTTGGGGCAGGACAGCCCTGAGTCACCCCTTCCCTTGGGAGGGAGCAGGTGTCTGATGGCAGCTCCGGGCTCTGCACCCCTGTGAGTGGAGAGCAGTGAATCTGAAAGCACTGACTCAGCACTGGTTCAGCTAACCTAGTTCCTGGGAGTTCCTAATTCCTATTCGGAGCAGCAGCAGACAGGAGCGGAAGGGCTCAGAATGATCCAATGCATAACCCAGAAGGGTAACCTGAATAAAAACCTCATTTAAAAATCTGCCCTAGAAAATCAAGCAGTGCTCTGTTTTCAGTGTCACATTGACTCAGGCTTTTGAGGAACAGAAGAGTTGTTGAGGAATGAAATGAATAATGCATAAACATTTATTTTAAAATCAAACCCACGGAAATGTCTTTATTTGCTGTTCATACTGCGTCTGAACATAGGAATTCCCTGCTGGAGGAGCAGTGTCCCCTATTCCCTTCCTGCACCTTAGTACCAGACTGACGGATGACCTCTGGAGACAGGCTTTTGTATTTCTCACTGGGCCACTAGATCTGGAACAAGTCCCTCTGCTGCTGAGCTGTCTGGTCCTGAAAAGGTTTTTAAGGATGTGCTTTCTATCCATGTGTTCCAGAAATGGAGAACCCTGCAGAGAGAGTGCACCAGATCCAGCAGATCATTGTCACTCTGCCTCGGGCTGTCATCGTGGTCATGAGATACCTCTTTGCTTTCCTTAACCAGTGAGTCTGTTTTCCTGCTTCACCAAGTTCCTCCTTGCCGTCCCTTTTGCCAGGGCTTCCCCGTCTTTGGTGCACGAATCCCTTCTGGTGTTGCCATGGGGAGTTGTGCTTGGGTTCTTCTCGGCCCTGCTGGCCGTGGCTGCGTGCCTGGGGAGGGGACAGCTCAGTACTGGGGCAGAGGGGACAGCTCGGTGCTGGTGTGTGCCCGGGGAGGGGACTGCTCGGTGCCAGGGCAGTAGGGACAGCTTGGTGCTGGTGTGTGTCCGGGGAGGGGACAGCTCAGTACTGGGGCAGAGGGGACAGCTCGGTGCTGGTGTGTGTCTGGGGAGGGGACAGCTCAGTACTGGGGCAGAGGGGACAGCTCGGTGCTGGTGTGTGCCCG
>JAWWMS010000031.1:501596-523620 GCA_035048045.1 Chlorospingus semifuscus
CAGGGCAGTAGGGACAGCTCGGTGCTGGTGTGTGCCCGGGGAGGGGACTGCTCGGTGCCAGGGCAGTAGGGACAGCTCGGTGCCGGTGCATTCCCAGGGAGGGAGCAGCTTGGTGTCAGGGCAGTGGGGACAGCTCAGTGCCAGTGCGTGCCAGGCCAGGGGCTCTGCTGGGAGGGGTCCCAGCGAGCAGGACCGTGGCACGGCAGCTCCTCACTGTGTGCTTGCAGCTTGTCACAGTACAGTGATGAGAACATGATGGATCCCTACAACCTGGCCATCTGCTTCGGGCCCACGCTGATGCACATTCCTGACGGGCAGGATCCGGTGTCCTGCCAGGCCCATGTCAATGAGGTCATCAAAACCATCATCATTCACCACGAGGGCATCTTCCCCAGCCACCGAGAGCTGGAGGGGCCGGTCTACGAGAAGTGCATGACCGGAGGGGAGGAGTACTGGTGAGCTCTCTGCTGGGTTCCTGGGTACAAACACTTTCATCAGGCCAAGAGGCTCTTGCACACTGAACCGTTTGATTTAGTCTTACTAGTCAAAACAGGCAGTTTCACCAGGTATTTCATTTTATTGTGCTGACTCAGTATTTTAAACCTCAGTAAAAAACATCAGAAGAAACTTTTTCCAGGGCAAATACTAATGCCGATGATTTTTTTGAGCTGCTGATCCACAGAAGTGTGTTCAGCAAAACAGAATTTTAGGTAAATTCTATCCAAATTCCTCCTAGGCTGGAAATTTTGAGTAAAGATCCGTAGTTCCATCATAATTTGCTGGTTGGATGAAATCCCTCAGCGCGAGATTAACCCAAACCTTCCAGTTTCCTCTGTTGCTGGAATTCTAACCCAACATTCAGGTCTGGGTTTAACAAACCAGGATCAGTAACATACTTGAACTGATTTTCTACAAGTTTAATACATTTGTGAGATCTCACCATGCCTTACACTAGTCACCTGCGCCCATCCTTCCTGGTGCAGCAGAGGAGCTAAAGCTGCAGCTCACTGTGAATTAGGGAATGGGGCATTTAACTTGGTGTCGCTTTGTGTTAGTTTTGCCAAACTCTACTAAAGACACAAGAGCCAACAGAACGTGACATTCTGGGCCTGGCGATTGTGGTGTGAGTGTCTGCTGTTCTCAGCAAGTTCAGGGATCTGCTGTGGTTTGAAATCAGAGAATCACAAATCACAGAATTAGTTAGGTTGACAAAGACCTCCAAGACTGAGTCCAACCTTTGACCAAACACCACCTTGTCGCCCAGACACATCCAGTTGTTTCTTGTACACCTCCAGAGATGGGCACTCCCCCACGTCCCTGGGCAGCATGAGGGGTGCTGAGTGCGTTGGGAGCAGTGCCGTTTGCTGTGTGACAGCCTGCTGTGTTCCTCTGCAGTGACAGCCCGCACAGCGAGCCGGGCACCATCGATGAGGTAGACCACGACAACGGGACAGAGCCGCACACCAGTGACGATGGTGAGCAGGGCTGAGCAGGGGCTGGGTGCGTGCCAGCAGAGCTGTGCATGCAGGAGAGCAGCAGGCACTGCGGGCTGAGGCGGGCAGGGCTGGGCTGCAGCAGGAGGCAGCGCTGTGCTCCCGGTGCCAGCAGCACCAGCCGCGAGCGGGCGGTTTGGGGAACGCCGCTGGCACTGCCCTGGGTGGGGAGCCGTGGCACGGCTTGCTGTGCTGGAAGGGCTCTGGGGAGCTGAGCACCTTCTGCTTCCGACAGCTGCTGCCAGCCTGGCTGTATCCTGCCTCGGCAGAGCACATCTGCCCTGCGAGGCTGCCGGGACGAGGGAGGGCTCACCTGGCAAGTGGGGCCATGGGAGTGGGAATGGCACAGGGAAGGGCACGCGAGGCCAGGTGGCTCTGGGCACAGGGAAGGGCATGGTGGGCCAGGTGGCTCTGGGCACAGAAAAGGGCACGCAGGGCTGGGCAGCTCCAGGCCTGCTCTCAGCTCCAGGCAGGAGCCGACAGGCCTGGCAAAGGGAGGCAAGGGAGCTGCTGTGCAGCCAATTTCACACTTGGGTGGCCACGTTAATGGCTCCGATTGGGGTTTCCGAGTGATTAACTGTGGTGCCAAGTGTGGAGCAGATGAGCAGCTGTATTTTGTGGATTTACATATTCCCTCTCCCCCTTGCCCTGCATACACTCCCTGCTGGTAGCCCAGTGTTGTGTCAGGGCTGTGGGAGCCCTCCTGGCTCTCTCTCCTCCAGAACTTTCTATTGATCCTCCTGTGGTGCTCCCAGACACTCTGCCCTCATGGGGAGGTTGCTTAAAGTGGGGAAGATGAATCTGCTGAAGTGGCCTGGCCTGTCCCCGGGGGGCTGGAATGGGACAAGGGTCCGATGCAGCATCCTTTGTCTCCTTTGGTGTCCCCTCCTCCACGTGGATTTGGTTCCTGAGCAGTGTCGGGTCACACACTGGTGGCTGCTGAGCCCACGGTCAGTAATGGGGCCCAGCAAGTTTCCGTGTTTAATGAGAATGAGGCAGATCTGGAGGAACTGGGGGGGCTTGCCCTGTTTTGCTGTCATTTTCTGTCTGCCAGTCTCCAGGTGAGGATTGAAATGATCCAGTCTCAGATAATCAAGGCATGCTAATGCTCCAGCAGTGGCAGGGGTGGCTGGGGAGTGGCAGCAGTTCTGCCACCCAAGCAAGGCACAGTGTGGGTCACTCTGGTTAATGAGGAGAGAGACACTCTTGCTGCTTTGCAGTTGTTGCAATGGTTTCTTTAGGATTCAATGTTCCCCAGCTGGAAACAGATCTGCATGTGAGCCAGGCTCTTTCACAGGCTCCTCAGTGCGGTTGGGTGCTCCAGCAGCTCCTGCTGTGACACCCTTGCCCAGAGGCTTAGAGGACCCTGGTGTGCTCATGACCTTCCAAAGTTCTGCCTCAGCCCTCCTGTATTTCAGGCCCTGAGCTCTCAGTTTGAGTCACGGGTGTTTGGTGGAGATCACATTAGGAAAAGTGGGGAAACAGTGAGGCAGAGTGCTGCAGATGGCGGGGTGCAGAGCAGCTGCCTGGCTGGACTGGTATCATTATTTCCATAGGGATCCCCAAAGGGACATTAGTTGCTCATCAATAATTCAGACAAACTGTCTCCAGGATAAGGAAGGGAGGAGAAGGTAGGTGGGGTTTGGTCACAGCATCTGACATGGCTTGACAAAAATCTCAGGCTGGAGGATAATGGGTTTCTGTAACCAATGTGGCTGAGGGTGCCATATGCACAGAGGGAGATTCCTGCTGCTCCCCATCTGCTTCCTAGCTGTTTGTAATTGCCAGTAGTTTGTGAGTCTGAGAGAGGTCCCAGGGAGCCTGGAACAACAATAAGAATTGATCGGTCTGAAAACAAACAGGCTTGTGCTCAGTGTGAGCTGCTCTGGGGCGCTGGGCGGCAGCAGCACTGTTCTGTTGTTCTGGTGAGGGGCTCTGGGGTTCAGCCTCCCTTTAGGGCTGAGCTGAGCTGCTCTCGCTGTGCCTCTCTCCTGTGCAGAGGTGGAGCAGATTGAAGCCATAGCCAAGTTTGACTACATTGGGCGATCTCCACGGGAGCTCTCCTTCAAGAAAGGGGCCTCGCTCCTGCTGTACCACCGGGCGTCGGAAGACTGGTGGGAAGGGAGACACAACGGGGTGGACGGGCTCATTCCCCACCAGTACATCGTGGTGCAAGACATGTGAGTAAAGTGAGGGTTGTTAAAATCATGTGCTTGCACAAGGTCCACTTCAGTCACCTAAAATAATCCGTCAGTTTTGCAGTTTGTTTAATGACTTTGGTGAGAAATCTGTGCCTATGCACTTCTCCCTCTGTGTATTGGCTCCATTTGTTTCTCATTTGGGCTGATAAAGACCAGTACTAAACATTGTACCTCAGTGTACCTGGGCCCCATTTCTCTTGACTCCCCAACGTGGTGTGACCCAGGCTTACCACCAGCCTTGTCCCTGTGAGCATTGACCTGGATTGTTCAGTGCTCACCTGGCCCGTGGGCAGATCCCAGGGCCCTTTGCAGGTACTGTAAGGGGGCCTCTTACAAGTACTGTATCTGGAGCCATCACAGTGGCAGCCACATCACAGGGGATGGGAAGGCAGATGTGCACTGTTTTCAAGTTCCCAGTGAAGTGGTGGCCCTGGTACAGCTCCTTGTTATCCAAGAATGGAGCTGCTGATGTGGTGATGTTCAGCTTGGCGTGGCATCCGGGCCCTGGCTCGCCCAGGGCACAGCCCTGTCACTGCTGTGGTGTCCTTCCCCAGGGATGATGCCTTCTCTGACAGCCTGAGCCAGAAGGCAGACAGCGAGGCGAGCAGCGGGCCACTGCTGGACGATAAAGCCTCCTCCAAGAACGACATCCAGTCACCCACAGATCACATCTTGGACTATGGCTTTGGGGGAGTCATGGGCAGGTAACTCACATTCCTATCACCATGGAGGTGGTGGCTGTCACACGTGTGGACAGTTGGTGTATGGGGCAGGGCAGGATGGGAGGGGAAACTCTAGAAAGCACTGCAGGGTAATAGGGGCTTGAAGGGCATTTCATGTGCACTGCTAATGGGGATTTAACATTTACAGAGGGTACAGGGGCCCTGAGCAACCTGGGATAGTGGGAGGTGTGCCTGCCCATGGCAGGGAGTCAGAACAAGATGACCTTTGAGGTCCCTTCCAGCCCAAACTACCCTTATGATTTGATGCTGTCCCTTTATTGGTACTGGCTAAAATATTTGTTTTCCCTCTTGCCTGAGTCTTCTGAAGCTGGAAGACTCTGATTTGGTCTGAGCTGAGCTCAGGGTGAGGGGTTGCCTTGCAGCATGCAGCAGTGGGGCTGACAGACGCTGACCTGTGCCGTGCTGGGCTCTTTGCAGGGTGAGATTGAGGTCTGATGGTGCCGCCATCCCCCGGCGCCGCAGCGGGGGCGACACCCACAGCCCGCCCCGAGGGATGGGGCCTGGCATCGACACCCCTCCCCGGGCAGCAGCCTGCCCCAGCAGCCCCCACAAGATCCCCCTCAACAGGGGCAGGATCGAGAGCCCTGAGAAGCGCAGGATGGCCACGTTCGGCAGCGCGGGCAGCATCAACTTCCCAGACAGGAAGGCCCTGGCTGACAGCCACCCGCTGAGATCCACCTGTGGGTCCACCCGGCACAGCAGCCTTGGAGATCAGAAATCCCTGGAAGCAGAAGCTCTTGCTGAGGTGAGAGGGCTGGGAGGGCACCAAGAGGCTGCAGGAGCTCACTGGAGAGGGCCTGCAGCCCCTTCACCTCAGACATGGTTACGGTGCTGCTGCACACCCAGCTCTGTTGGGTTGTTCTTGGAAAAGATGATCACCCAGATGATGTTAATTTTCACCTTGAATCTTGTGGGGTGCTGGGCTTGGGAGTCCTGAGACTTCTCTGGGAGAGTATTTTCACTAATCATCTTAGGAGTTTAATAGAATGAATTGGAGCTAACTTGATAGTTATTTCCCTTCAGCTGATCCTTTGAATGTTACCTGAGGCTCACAGAGCATTTTGTAGGTGTTATAAAATAAGGACTTGTCTACTCCAGGACAACATTAACTAGAGTGACTTTTCAAACAATTGACTCTGGTGCCTTAAATTGCTTCTCCAGTGGTCTTGCTGAGTGGCCTTAATTAAGTTAAGGTGGATTTAAGCAAAGGCAGACTAGAGCCTCTCCATTTGTACAGGAGGCCCCAGCACTGTAGCCGTAGGCAGTAGCTAGTTCCCTGTGCATGGGCACTTCTGGTTGAACTGGGTTCACCTGTGGGGGATCCCTGTGGACAGACTGTGGAGCCTGGAGGTGGTGGGGACTGAGGGGCTGGAGCCAATGTCTCCTTGGCTGCCTCAGGCCTTGTTGCTGCCTCTCGTATATCCATGGCGAGCTGCTGTTGTTCCACTCACTCCATGAACATCCCAGTGTCTGTCCCTGCCACGTGCCATTGTCCTGTGAGCATGGGGCAGCAGAGGCCCCATACATCCAGTGGAGGCTGCAGGGCCTCTCTTGTGAGGCAAAGCCAGCCTCAGAGCTGTGGGTGAGCTGTGTGGGCAGGCTGGTGTTCACCCATCTCTCCTGGTGCTCAGGATTGATGCCCTTTGGAGCTGGTGACCAAGCTCCTGCTGACCTGGGGAACACAGGGCACTTTAGTGCAGCCAGTTTGGGCTTCACATCTTCTCCCAAAGCTGCTGTTTTCCCTGGGAGCTCTCAGATCAGAGACCCCCTCTGCAGACACGCATGCCAGGATGGTGGGGTGGAGTGCAGGGGAGCGGGTGGTGCCGTGGCACAGCGCTGACGTGGCTTTGGCGTTGCAGGACATCGAGAAGACCATGAGCACGGCGCTGAACGAGCTGCGGGAGCTGGAGAGGCAGAACACGGCCAAGCAGGCGCCCGACGTGGTGCTGGACACGCTGGAGCCCATGAAGAACCCCCCGCTGGGCGCCGCCAACTCGGAGCCGGCCAGCCCGCTGCACACCATCCTGATCCGGGACCCCGAGGCGGCCATGCGGCGCAGCAGCAGCTCCACCTCCGAGATGATGACCACCTTCAAGCCGGCGCTGTCGGCCCGGCTGGCCGGGGCGCAGCTGCGGCCGCCGCCCATGCGGCCGGTGCGGCCCGTGGTGCAGCACCGCTCCAGCAGCAGCAGCAGCTCGGGCGTGGGCAGCCCCGCCGTCACCCCCACCGAGAAGCTCTTCCCCAGCAGCTCGGCAGATAAATCGGGCACCATGTAGGGCCGGCGCGCGGGACTGCGGCGCCCGGACGCCGGGAGCGGGGCGAGCGGAGCCTCGCTGGGTGGGCAGGGGTCAGAGCCCTGCTGGGGAGCCTCTGTGGAAGGAAACACGTGTGGGGCCTGGGCCTGGTGCTGTACATACGTGTGTGTGTGTGTATGTACATAGGTGTGCACACACCCCATCCATGCAGAAACACTTCCCGAGCTTGCAGTCCTGCAGCAGGAGGAGACGGCAGGTCTGAGTGTTGGCACTGGAGAACACACTCGGTGTAGAAGTGTATATTAAAAACAAAGTGTACAGAATTCAGTGACTTTTTAAAACAGTAGATTTACCTCAGAAACTGGCTCTGAAATGTCCTCTCTTGAGACAGTGGGTTGGTCTGGGTTTCCAAGGCTGTCTGTGTGCACCTGGAAGCCCACGCTGCAGCAGCCGTGCGTCAAGCAATACAAGGCCATCCTGGAGTTTATTTTCTGTACCTCTTGGCATTGAAGAAAAAAAAAAAGGGATGGGAATGCAGTGGGGTCTGTTCACTGCTGGGCTGTGGAGAAGAGCTGGAAAT
Organism: Chlorospingus semifuscus; assembly: GCA_035048045.1. Taxonomy (NCBI): domain Eukaryota; kingdom Metazoa; phylum Chordata; class Aves; order Passeriformes; family Passerellidae; genus Chlorospingus; species Chlorospingus semifuscus. The sequence goes on from JAWWMS010000031.1 coordinate 508,869, forward strand.
CCATACATGACCATGTGTGACCAGCCAGCTGGAGTCTTTCCAGTCCTGAATCCTGAGATGTCTTCATATGCCCGTGATGCCCTGGCAGCAGGGACAAGCAGGGTGTGTGCCATGGATGGGAATGGAGTGAAGTGAGTGTCGTGAGTGGGACAGAGTGAGGTGTGTGCCATCGCCCTCATGCAGGAGGAGGACGCTGTGCTGCACTGGGACTGTGGAACGCTGCTTCTCTGCAAGTTCTCAGAGTGAGCAAGGACTAGTGACCAAACCTGTGGTAAAGCATGGAGTAACTTACAGAGTTTGGAGATTCTTCATCTCCCTTTCCCCACGTGCTTTTTCCTTTTTTTTTTTTAATAACAAAACCCAACTCAGTGGTCTCTTGAGAGTCAGGCCTGAGCAGTGAGGAGGGGTCTCAGGTCAGAGTGGTTGTCCTGCATGAGAAGCATGAGCCGTGTTTCACCACATCAGATACAAAACTAGTCTGATTGGTGATACTTTGCACTTTCTGTACTGTACCATATAATACAACAGTTTGAGTTTATGCAAAAGAATCTACATTTTGTTTTACCCAGAGAAAAAATACGCAGAAGGCTGGGGATTGCATGGTCCTGTGTGATAATCCAGACTCCTCTGTAAGCACTGAATCAGAGATGCTCCGTGCTTCTCCTGCAGCCTTTCCTTGTACAGATTTCCATGCAATGCCCCATGGTTTGATTTGGCACTTCCCCATGGTCACATGCTCATGTCTCCTAACATTCACCCTTCCTCCCTGCTGTCTCTGATCCTGCTGCTCTGTGCCTGGGCAAAGAGCCTGCCAGCCCTCCTGACTCACCCAGCAGCCACTTACCCTGCCTGGGGCTTTGCTTTGTCCCCCCTTCATCTTCCTTATCTCTCCAGCACTGCTGCGGACCCCAGCTCTGCAGGAGAAGCAGCCTGGCTTCCAGAAGGCAGTGGAGGCACCGACCAGGGTGGCAGACCCCGTCAGTCCTGCCGTGGCTCGTGTCTCCTCGGCTGGGGAGCTCCCTCGTGTGCAAGACTGCCTGTACATCCACACCTGTACCTCTGTACCTGTGCTGTCACAGCTGCACCCCATCTCTGCCCCTCCACAGCTGCACCCCTGTGCACCGGGCACAGGCCCTGGGACCGGCTGGTGCCTGTCCCCTGCCCCTCGCACGTGTCCCCTCACGCCCCGCTCTGCCAGCCCTGTAAATATTGCTGTACTTGCTTAACTGCTCGAAGGTAACTGTTAACCTGTAAACTGTACAAAAATAGGCTAAAGTTAGATAAAGCCGATGCCACTCAACAAATCTTTGCACTTAGTAGGTAGCTCAATGTAAAAATAAACCCAGTAATAATACTAGTAATCCCGAAGGGAAGCGAAGCCGCCGGCACCCCTGGCAGAGCCCGTGGGGAGCAGCTCTGCCCATGTCCCTCCCTGTCACGCTGGCAGGGCAGACGGTGTGTGTGCGTGCGTGTCTGTGAACGTCCTTGGCGTTTGGTTCACGTTGGTGTTTATTTCTCCATCATGCCCCTTTCCTGCGCAGCCCTGGCACTGCCCGGCCTGGCACAGCGGCTGCAGATGTTCAGCCAGGCTGGGCTGGTCAGGGACCTGTGCTGGGGAGGGAGGGACCCATTTGGCACGAGTGCTGTGTATCCATTGCCAGTAATTATTACTTTTGTTCCCATTTAGTTCCTGGAGAACATTCACTTTGCCAGTTTTCTGTTTTTTGTATGCTTTCTGAGATGACTTGAGGGCAAACCCATCTTCATTAGGGGTTTTATTTCCTCCCTTACTTTTGACCATACGGTACAAATTCCAGTGTCTTTCTATTAAATTATTGCCTTTCATTTTCCTTTGTTTTGTTTTGTTGTGGGTTTTTAATACAATTGTTTTCTTATCTTTAAGTGCCTTTTTGAGCACCAAAACAAACGGTTGGAGTTCAGGCCTGGGGACTGTGCACACATGAGTTCGTCTGGGCAGTTGTGTTATGCTGGGGGTGATTGCTTTTAAAGTCCTTCCATTTTTCTGTTTGATGAAAAGGGAACCAAGACTTTTTGTTGGAGAATAAACTCCCCCTTTGTAATATGGTATTCCAAGTGTAGTTTTAACTACTGTAAATTTAAGGGAAGAAATGTATTTTTCTGTAAGCGAACTTGGCACAAAATTGAACCACATACGTTGTAGGAGCATCATAACTGGAACTCGCTCATGGTTTGTGAGTGACTGACTCCGATCCTCGGTACCTCCCTGAGGGCACAGACTGTGTGTGGGCTTCAGAGTTCACAGAGCTTCACTGTGACAGCCCACGGCCAAGCTGCCGCTGGAGCCAGGGTGGCTGAGCTGTGTGAGGGCAGCTGTTCAGGGCAGCTGTGTCTGCTGTGCAGAGCGAGCTCTGGGCCCGGCTCCCGCGGCCCTGCCCAGCCCTGCTGGCCGTGGCCATGGCCCTGACATGAGGGGAGCATGGTGTCACTGTGGCCCTGCCATCCCTCCCAGTCATGGCCCTGCTGTGGGGCTGAGGGGAGCGTGGTGGCACTGCGGCCCTGCCATCCATCCCAGCTGTGGCCATGGCCCTGCTGTGGGGAGTGTGGGGCACTGCGGTCCTGCCATCCAGCCCAGCCATGGCCATGGCCCTGACATGAGGGGAGCATGGTGTCACTGTGGCTCTGCCATCCATCCCAGCCATGGCCATGGCCCTGACATGGGGCTGAGGGGAGTGTGGTGGCACTGCGGCCCTGCCATCCATCCCAGTCATGGCCCTGCTGTGGGGCTGAGGGGAGCGTGGTGGCACTGCAGCCCTGCCATCCATCCCGGCCATGGCCATGGCTCTGCTGTGAGGGGAGTGTGGGGGCACTGCAGCCCTGCCATCCATCCCGGCCATGGCCCTGCTGTGAGGGGAGTGTGGGGGCACTGCGGCCCTGCCATCCATCCCAGTCACGGCCATGGCCCTGACATGAGGCTGAGGGGAGCATGGTGGCACTGTGGCCCTGCCCCATCCATCCCAGCCATGTCTCCGCCATGAGGGGAGCGCAGTGGCACCATGGCGCTGCCATGAGGGGAGTGTGGCGGCACCCCACCCTGCCCTGGACAGACCCTCACGCCTGAGCGCGGGCCCGGGGCGGCCATGACTGCACTTTGTTCCTTAGGCTGAAGTCCCTGGTAGGTGGTTTTTGTGTCCCAGGTGTGTTATTTAACTAGCAGTGTTGTGGTTCTTGCGGGGCGGCAGTAGATGTCCCGAGTCTGATTTGCTTTGCGTGGCTGGGCTGCGAGGTCTGTGGGGACGGGGCTGGTTGTGCCGGGAGGCCGTGGGAAACGCTGGCTGCTGCCCGCTGTACCGGCCATCCTCCTCCTCCTCTTCCTCCTCTGGTGTTGTCTCTGTAACGTATGGTGAGATGCCGTCAGCTAGAGTGTCTGAGTGGGTCCTCGTGTGTGCTGGTGATGCCATGTAGATGAAGCCACTGGTTGGGTGTGGACTCATCCTGTTGAATAAACTGCTTAACTTTTCTCAAAAATGTTGTCTGTGGTTTCAGAAGATTTGCTGTCTCTTGCCTGTGCCTCCTGCCCACACCCTCCTCTGCCCTACAGCATCCTGCCCTGCCCTGGGCAGTACAGACACTGTCTCCTGCCCCCGCAGCCAGGCTCTGGGTGCTGTTTATGGGTGCTGAGGGGATAAAAACCATTCTAAACAAACAGCCCCAGAGCCCTTCGCACTCAGGCTTTGAAGAACTGTGCTGGACTCTTCAGGCTGGGTTATGTCTCTTCCCATTGTTTTTGTTTTTTTTCTTTGCTGCTGGGTCGTGGCTTCACTTCCCTTTCATCTTGGCAGCATGGAGAGACAGAGACCGCCCCGATTCCGTCCATCATCCACCCCCGAGGTGGGGCAGCTGCAGACACAGCTGGTGATGCTCGAGCCGGGGTCTGCGTGGGCCACGGGCAGGGGGAGGGCTGGGCAGGCTGCAGGTGGCGCTCGACCTGCATCACGCCGTCCTTAATTCCCCCTCCTTAAATACGGTTAATGGGCTCAGCCTCAGGGCTGGTGAGTGCAGGGTGGGCTCTGGGCTGCCACGCCCGTGCTGGTCACCACGCTCTCCTCAGCACCGAGAGCAGCTGGCAGCGGTTCTGACACGGCCCGGTACCCACCGCGGGAGCATCCTGGGCCGCGCCCGGGGGAGAGCCCGGGGGTGCCTCCGGCAGGTCCCTGGGCAGCGGCTGCGTGTGGAGGAGCGGGGTTTGGCCAGGCCCTGGACGGTGCCAGCTGTGCGCGACACTGTGAGGCCTCTGCGGGGTGTGCGCCAGGTGTGCGCCAGGTGTGCGCCAGGTGTGCTCGGTGCCCACTCGTCCCGCTCGTGCCGCGGTGTCCGCCCGCCGCCAGCAGAGGGCAGCAGCGCCCCGCGCCCGGCCGGGCCGAGCGACCCGCGCAGGGAGGGGGGACCGGACCTTCTCCTTTTTCCTTTTCCTTTTTCCTTTTCCTTTTTCCTTTTTCCTTTTCCTTCTTTTCCTTTTCCTCTGGGCAAAAGCGCTGCACGGGCTGCCACTGACTGATTGAACTGAAATTAATACCTGATTCTCTCCAGATGGTCCAGTTACCCAGGTGAGGTGTAATAATCATTAACTCCGAGTGTGATCAATAAATTGAATGTATTTATTAGTTTCTGTGGGCCGATTGCAGCATTTGCATTTGAATTACCTTTGCACACTCCGCCGCGTGTGCTGGTTTCCTGCTGAAGGCAGGAATTCCTTTTCGCTGGGGAGTGCGAGCACTGGGAGCTCACGGCGTGCCTGGCACCGCGGGATGCTGCTGGCCGGGGGCACAAGGCAGAGCCAGGCTGGTGGCACGGACCCCAGGCTGAGCAGGGACCGGCTCCTCCCATCCCGCTCCAGGGATCAGCGCAGGGAATTGCTCCAGTGAAAAACTGCCGGAATGCAGACACAGACGGAGAGGGCTGCGTGGCGATGCCGCCCCAGGCAGCCCCGCTCTCTGCAGGTGAGGAGGAACAGCAGAGCCCTTGCTGTTAGCGCTGGGAGTGCTGCCCGGGGGCTGGAGCAGGGCAGGGCTGCAGGGTGGCAGTGCCTTGGGTCTGCCTCGGCAGCTCCTCAGTGAACACCGGAACCCTCCGAGGTGATGGAAGGAGCCCTCAGCCTCCTCCAGCCATCTCTGGGGTAGCTGGCTGCCAAAGAATGGCCTGGGGGTGGCTTGCCTTTAACTTGGATTGGTCCAGCAGCTCAGTATGGATGCATCCAAGAGCCACTCACTCTGTGTGCCCCCCGGGGCACCTAAGGGCACTCTGGCACCACTCACACTCATAGCTAATGAATGAAAAAATGACATAGAAATGAAATGTAAAGGAAATGATGCAGAACGTAGTGATTAGTGCTTTGAACCTGCACTCCAAGTGAAACAAGTGCTCTCAGTCCTGCTGACTGAATCAAATAATCCAAATTGCTAATACATTTTAGTCATTTTTTTTCATGTGCAAAGACATTAAAGAGCTTTTAGTGAATGAGGTAAAGATTTTCCGTTGATGTTTAAAACTAAAACAGAGCTGTGTGCTGTGGGTGCCCAGAGCCTGCTGTGAGCTCGTGGCAGGGGCTGTGCATGGGTGCCCTGTCCCTCCTGTGGCCTCTGAGTCCGACTGTCCTGGCAATGGCTCTGCCCCGGCAATGACATCTGTGCACAGCCATGGGAGCCAGCATGGAGCCCAGGGTGCAGAGAGGGGCATTCCTTCCCAGTGGGAGCCAGGGCCATGTGGGATGGTCTGGGGCCACCCCAGCATCCCAGCTCAGAGGGATTTTGCAGCCCTGCTGTTGTTTCAGCTCAGATGTGGCTGCAGATCCCTTTGGGCAGCTGCTCTGACTTGCCTGGAGTTCCCTGCTCTTGTGAAGTTTGAGAGATGCTCTGTTACATTGGCTTTTGGAGGGTGGATATGAATTGCTAAGGCTGTAGATTTATGGCACCCTCATTGCTTGTGGCTGCACCATGCCCTGCCGGGCCATTTAGGGCCCTTTTTCCTGCCAGATCCCCTCTGCCCTCTGTGGCACCCTCGGGTCTGGGGCTGCCCAGCAGCTCAGACCCCAGCACGTGGCAGAGATTTCCCCGTGTTGTGTGCGTGGGTTTGGAGGCATTCCCTGCAGCATGTGTCTGATTTCCTGTGCAGAGGAGAAAACACTTGCCAGATGGGACTGATTCTTGAAACTGGCCAAGTGTTTTTCAGCTGTCAGCTCCCCTGGCCCTGCCCAGGGATAGCTCATCAGCCGTGGGAGGGACAGTGCTGGCACCAGCCAGCGCTGCTGTGGTTTGCTGCATTCTGAACTTGGTTTCAATTTTAGTATTTGAATGTTCGGCTCGCTGCTCCAGCACAAGCCAATGTCCCCATGTGTGGAGTGTGGAGCCCTTCCCCTGGTAATTCAAAGTGCTGATGTGGTGGGTGTCTGGAGTGTTCCTGGTGCCCCCGGCTGTCCCCAGCCCCTGCCCACCTCAGGCTCCAGCAGGACCTGCAGCAGGCAGGGCTCAGTGAGCCCTGGGGAGGCTGTGCTGTGTCCTGTGCCTGAGCTGGCTGCAGGCACACAATGAAAATAGGAGTATCTACCCAACTTTTGATAACTTTTTTATCTCCCCTTAATACACACCTACAGCCTCACTATAGAAACACTGGAAAGCAGACTTCAGCAGGCCTGAGAGACTGCAGCATTATCCATCTTCTGCAAATACTGTGGAGCACTTGGAAACCTTTTTATGATCCCAGCTCAGCTGGAAAACAGCACCACATTCCTGCTGCCCTTTGGGATCACTTCCCTTGCTTGGGGTGTGGGAGGCAGCAGCTGTTGAAACATCTTGGTTTAAGTGTTTCAGGAGATAAAAGTGTAATTTGCTGTATTTTAAATATCTCGTGCATCAGATCAGCACAAGCATTGCAGGTAAACCAGCCTTGCTCTGTTCCACAGAGATGTCTCTTCCCTCCCCAGGAATCCTCCAGAGACTTGGGCTTGGGGTCCTTGATGCTGCAAAGTCAGTGGAGGTTTGTGTGTTGGAAATGAAGCTTCAGCTCTGGAACAAGGCTTATCCCAGGCCTTTAAATCTAATAAGAGCCTCCTGACAGCATCCAAAGGCCAGGCACCCTCTGGCAGCTCCTAATTCCACCCGAGCCCCATCAGCATGAGGCTCATCTCTGGACATGCACACGTGTCCGGCTCTATCTAACCAAGATAAATTTCTTAATTAGGATTTGCAGCTGCCTGGGGCACTGGGAGGTTGTGATGAGCAAGAGCTTGGCTGGGAGCTGGTGCAGCTCCTTTGGCTGCTGTCGCAGGGAGCTGGTGCAGTGAGGATGGGGCTGGGTGGGTTTCTGCAGCCTGGCCAGAGCCCTGTGCCCCTGGGTGAGCCCAGGAAAGGGCTGTGAGCAGTGCTGGTCACAGCCCAAACCCTCCTATCCTGCTCAAAGCTCACGAGCTCGTTTCCCTCCTGGATGGGTCTTGGCTGACAAGAAATAACTGCCCTTGGCTGCATTACCCCCCACCTGCTGCTGCTGAACACTGATGAAACTTGTGCTGGATTTCTGTCTCTAAACTCTTGCTGCATCCATTTTTTTCACCCTCTTCAAGACAGCTTTTATAAAAATAATATATTTAGCAGTGAGTGGGCAAGTGCTGAAGCTGGCAGAGCTGTGCCATGGAGCAGGGCAGTGCTGAGCTTGTGAGGCCGTGGCAGTGGCTGAGGGTGAGGAGGCTCTCAAGAAGGCTCTAGGGTGAGATGCAGCTTCTTCTTAAAAGAAAGAAAGAAAAAAGTTTAGCCTTACGTAAGTCCAAACATCTGCTAGTGCATGACTAATGCCTTCCCTCCTCCCTGGTGTGGCAACTGAAGTCCATGGGAATTGTATAAATGATTGTTTCCTGTAAGAAGTTATACATTGTTCATAGGGCTTTTGGGGACAAGCCTTGTGTGCAGCCACCCTTCCCTTTTGCTGCTTGCCTGTGGCTTTGGATCCAGCTGCTCCTGGTCCTGCTGCCACGAGCTGACAGCAAGGGCCAAACACATTGTCCCCAGCCCAGCTGGTGCCAGGCTGGATTTATTCCTGCCAAAGTCAGCTTGACTGGACAATTCCCTGTGTCCAAGTGAGGTTATCGATGCACAGTGCTGACAGCTGAATGAGCTGGGTGCTGGCCCGTGGTGTGCCCAGCGTGGCAGCCTGTGGTGGCACCGCTGTGCCCTCCAGAGCAGGGCTGCTGGCACTGGGCTGCTGCAGCCTTCCCCAGGACAGGGCTGATGGCAGCAAGGGACAGAGCCAGGGGCTGCGTCCCTTTGGGGTGTGAATGTCTGTCTGAGGGGAATGCAAGGAAATGTTTTACAGACCCAACAGCCAAAGTGGCGTCCAAATGTGCCTTTATTCACACAGAGCTCCCCCATTCCGGCAGTTTCTATTGATATGTCCTGAATTTTGGTGCAGTTTCCCTGCCTGGATCTCAGCTCTGGCCACTCTGGGTGTGTGTCTCTGGTCAGAGCAGGAGGAGCTGATGGGTCCAGCTGAGGGGAGTGCTCCTGGCAGGTGGATGGATGCAGGTGTCAAACTCTGCACCAGCCATGCTCTGGGTTTCTGCTTTCCATGGCCTGGGACATTAACTGCTGCCAGAATTACTAATGGGCTGCTGCTTTTAGCCTGAGTGCTGCAGGCTGCTGCTGCAAGGTGGAGATCATGGAGTCAATTAAGTAATTACCTGGTGCTTCAGCTGCCAACACTCGAGAGGTTTTGTTTTTCACCACTGGCATCAATCCCAACACCCATCTCACCCCAGATCATCAGCAGTGGTTTGTGCACTGCTGGAGCAGGCTGCTGCGCCATGGACAGGCTGGATCTGCTTTTTCTGAATGTGTTCTGGTGACGAATGGTTCCTCCTCCTTCTGTTTAGTCTCATTCTGGCACATAAATCCAGGCATAAACACGCTAAGCTCAGCAGAAGCTGAAATTGCCTCTTCATAGCTCTCTTGTTCTGAGTGTTTTACCCTTGCTGGTTTGATGAGCAGCAGTTCACCAGTGAAATGCAGAGTGGCTGAGCTGGAGGTGACACACAGCAGCACGAGGAGCAGCCAGACTCTGCTGAGGCCCCACGGTCCAGGGAAATGCATCTGCAGGGGCTCCTGGGACTCCTCAGCCCCTTGGTGAGAGTGCTGGAGTGTGCTAATGCACAGGGACAGGGCTGGTGGGAGGGATCCCTGCCCGCGGGCACCTCTGGGCACAAATGCAGAATCCATGGCAAAGCGTGGCAGCCTTGTTGGTGAGAGCTGTGCTCTTAATTAAATCAGAGTTGGGAAGTGCTGAGGGGACCAGAGCCCTGTGAGGAGCTCTCGGGCCTCTCTTGCACTTCCCAGTAATTCACAGGGAGGATAAATGAACCTTCACAGGGGCAGGGGCATGGCCGGGGAATGTCTTACCCTGGCAGAGAGGTGGAGTGGAGGGAGGTCTTCCCTTGCATTGCAAAGGCTGAGAACTGCTTCATGCTTAGGAACAGGGGAAGGCAGCAATGAAGTGATAAAGACAGCAGCCAAACAACCCTTACAGTTTTAGCAAAGGAATGAAGTCCCAACTGTGGGCATTTTGATGGCAAAGCAGCAGACACATGGCACAAGGGACTGGCAGCAATTTGTACCCAAACTGCTCCCAAGTCATTTTGCTAGTCCCAAGTCCCTTTCCTAGCTGAAAAAGGCTAAATCTGTGCAGGAGAGCTGGAATGTCAACTAAGAAACACTTCTATTAACGTGTTGACTCTCTTGCCTTTGGATTTCACCTGATTTACCCACTTTTGTCTGCATGGGAATGCAAATTGTTGTTTCCTATTTGTCAGCCCCTGCCTGTGGCCTCCATTGCAGGTCTCAGGTGGGATACAGAGCACTGCAATTACACACGGAATAACTGCCCAGGGAATCACTGAGAGAAACTAGGCACTGGAAAGTAAAGTCATCTCCCACTGAGAACGAAGGGTCTTAGCCTTTCCTGGGGCTGGCATGTTGCTTCTGGGCTCTTGCTGGTACTCGTTCTCAAAATGCTCAGCATCCTAATGTTTCTGCAAGCAGCTGAATTAATTTAATTCAGCTCTTTTTCTTCTTTTATTCTTTTTTTCTCCCTTTGGTTTATTTAGAATGGTTGGGAAAGGAATTGCACCCAAGCTAAGAAACAAACAGCCAAAGAGTGATTCTAAGGCACAAAGCTAGCAATGGAATATGCTGTTGGGAGACAGTCAAAGAGAATGGAAGGTATTACAGACCTATCACTGTGCTTATTATCAGTGTGGGAGTTTTTATACTGGAGCAGTTTGGAGCTAGTGAGATTACTCATGATTTTTCTAACATTTACTGGATCAGCATCAGTGTCCAAATGGGAGATATCTGCATGTGCAAAACAACGTCTCTGAAATGTCAAGTGTTGCTTGTTGCTGTTGGCAGAAGGCCCAAACCAGCAAAGGCCAATTCACCACTGGCCCATTCCCTGACTCCGTGTCCCTGTCCCAGGTCAGGGCTGTGCTGCTCACCTGCTGCCTCCTCTCCCCAGGTGCCTGTCCAGCAGCCACTGGCATTTCATCCTGCCCTCAGGTCAGGCCCAACTCAATCAGCATTGCTTTACTATGAAATGCTCAGAGGGATTTTATTCATTGTGTCCATCTTAAAGCACTCCAGGAGAAAGTTTAAATATTATTTCTGGTTCCTTTGGCTTCTAACTCTCACAGCATTTTCATGGAAGTTTCCACGCTGCTCTGTAAAACACTAAGATGCTTTTGGCTGACTTATGTTGGCCTAAAATCATTGCAGTAGATTGAAAAACAAAAAAAAAAAGAAAAAAGGATTTCATTTGTGCTTTCAAGTAATTTCTGTGTGAAATGACCAGATACTTGTGGAGCTGTGGCACAGCCAAAGCAGCAAAGGCTGTTTGAGGGACCTGCCAGCACAACCCCTGCTAGGGTGATAAATTGCTTCAGCACGAGGGCTGGGAACATTTTGGCCAGTGAAAGGTGGTTAGCATTTCCTGTGGCCTGGAGGGCTGTGAGGGAGGCTCTCAGCATCTCTGGCTGCACACGAGGCTGCCAAGGGAATGGCAGGGGGCTGGTGGGACCATGGCTAACAAAGAGGCTTTAGCCAAAAACTAATGACAGGAAATGGAAACCAGCATCTCTGGAGCCACCTCTGCAGTCTGCTGTCTTTGAATATCACAGTGCAAACAGCAGCAGGTCCTACAGGGCTGAGCCCACACCCCTCGACGTGCTCTGGTACTCCAGGGCATCCTCTGGCTGCTCCAGCCCTGCTTTCGCCTGGGCTAGAGTTCATTTTCTTCCCAGGGGCTGGCATGGGGCTGAGTTTGGGATTTGTGCTGAGCACAGTGATTATAAATAGAGATGTTTTTGCCCTGTCTGAGCAGGGCTCACACAGAACTGAGGCCTTTTCTGCCTCATACTGCCACACTGGCACGAAAGCTGGGAGTGCCTGGGAGGGCAAACGGCCAGGAAAGGTGATCCCAGCTGCCCCAAGGGATGTTCCAGACCACAGGACATCATGCTCAGTCACAAGGTGGGGTCACTGGAGTTTGTCTTCCCAAGCTGCTGCTGCATGAGATGGAGCCCTGCTGTCATGGAGGTGGCTGAACACCTGGCTGCCCATGGAAGGTAGCGAATGAATTCCTTTACTTTGCTTGTGTGTGTGGCTTTTGCTTCACCTGTTAAACGGTTTTTATCTCAACCCACAAGTTCTCTCACTTTTGCTCTTCTGATTCTATCACCAGTCCCACTGGTGGGGGAGTGAGGGAGTGGCTGTGTGAGGCTTGGGTGCTGACTGGGGTTAAACCACGATGATGTGGGACCTTTTGTTCCAAAAGTCTCAACATCAGACTAAATTTAGCCCTGGAGAAATCAATAAATGGTTGCCAACTTTAACACAAGAGTACAGCAAGGTCAATGTTAAATATTTCTGAACAATTTTACCCACGGTTTCAGGTTCTTTTCCTTTCCAGTTGGGAATGACATGATGAGAAACTTTCCACTACTTTAAATATTAAGGAATCTCCGAGAATACTTAGAAACAATTAACTCAAAATGTTCTCTGTTTGGGGGTTTGATATTTTCTTTTCAAGTACAGTATGTTCTTCTGCTGATTTTTCAGCCAATCTCCATGCTGGTGTTCAGAGGCTTGTTTCTGTGGTGCATTTGTACATCTGTAATGAAGAACGTCCAGTGACACAAAGACACACGAGGCAGACCTAGGTGGAGTGTTAGGTTTTAGTTTCAAGATCCATGTACTAAAGGCAGCTGAGGGTGAGCTGATTGTTTGTTGGGGCATGGAGGAAAAAACATTTCTGCACGAGGCCCTGAGCACCACAGGGGAACAAATGCTCTTTAGATTATTAACTTGTGCACAACCAGATGGGAACGGTATAAAACCCCTCTTAAATATTTTGTCTCAACAACACAAGTGAAAATCAGTAGCTTTTGGAGATTTGCTTTGTGTCAGGCTGCTCCACCTCCTGCTAAGCTTTTCCATGCATTTCTCTGCTAACAGAACAGGGCAACAAGTGTATGAAAATGCAATTGGGACCTCCTGGTATTTTAATTTAAATGAGTATTTCAGGGGCTCAGAAGGAGGAGATGTGTTCTGTGTATAATAACGAGTTGTAGCTTGGTCGTTCAGCAAGATAAAGGAGTTTATTCCTGCTCCAGGAAGCCCAGAGTGCCAATAAAACAGCCGAGCAGAGAGGGTTTGCTGCTGCCCCCCAGGCAGGGCTGAAGGAGCCTCCCGGTGGCTCTGCCCTGGGGGAGCCCCCAGCACTGCACCCCAACGGGAAATGCTCACACAGCCCGGGCTAAAGGGATCGTCCTGCCACGCACCTGAGCAGGTGGATGCTCTCCAGCTTCTGCAGCGTGCAGGATTCAGCTGAGAGCACAGATTTTCCAGGGCTCTTTTATATGGTGTTATTACCGTGGAAATAGTTTAAATTGTGTTTTATTCAGCAGCGGTCTGTATGGATGGTGCTTTGCTGTAAATTCACTGCCCTTTGCTCTTCATCAGTCCACTTAAACAAAAAATAAACGTGTTGCTGCAGAAATGAACCCATGAACTCTCTGTGCCCATTCCTGGGTGAGTTCATTCCCATCCAATAAACTCCTGTCAGAATGTGTGAACCAAGATCTGCCCTGTGCATGAGGGAACGAAGAGAACAGAAAATTGTAGGCGTTTAATTAATTAGGTCACAGCCCACAGAGAAAGCAGAAATGGATTCCTTAAGGTGAAAAGAACAGGCACTGGCAATGACACTATTCTGTAAAATGTAGCTCTTTTGGCAAGGGGCAGGCAGTAATCAGATCCATTCAAATATATAAATTCAGAGACTCACAGTGCCCAAGGCCAGCAGAGAGCATTGTGATGGTTTACTCTGACCTCCTCCATCATGGGGGTCACGGAGTACCCTTTGTACAGATATATATGAGTGTCACTGAGTGAGTGCCAGTTGAGGGAGCTGGGCTTGATTCAAAAATCAGACTAGCTCAGATCAGCAGCAAGAACATAGAAATTGCACTGCTACAAAAAACCTCATGGGAAAAATCAGGCACAGGTGCACAGAGTTTTCAGGTAAGAGCACGTTTGAGTCAGTAGCAGCTGCAAAAGGTGAAGGGTTTAAAACACACCTGTGACATGAAGTAAGCAGAGGCAGGTAGTGCTGTCCTGTAGAGTATTATAGAAAACGGTTAAATATGCTTCACGTGTGTGTGTAAAAACCTCTACTACAGCAAGTTTAACCAACAGGAATCTCGTTAACAGAGCGAAGCGTGCCGGGGAGCGGGGCAGCGAGCCGCGGGGCAGCGCCTGCAGCCGGGCCGGCTCCGGGCCGGGTGTGCCGGCACAGCTGCACCGAGCCTGCCGCTGCAGTTGGATCCCACCCCGCGGGGCCTTCATTTCCCCGAGCTCGGCCATACCGAACCGGCCCAGAGCCCACGGGAGCGCTCAGCTCTCATCACTCACTGCCCGCCGCCTTGGCGGCTTTCAGCCATTCCGCTTCACTGCCGTTCCCGCTGGTTCCATCCCTGCTCCCATTCCCGATCCTCGTTCCCGGCGGTTCCATCCCCGCAGTTCCCGTTCCTGTTGGTTCCCATCCCCGTTCCCCATCCCTGTTCCCCGTAGTTCCCGTTGGTTCTCCAGCGGTTTCCCGTTCCTATCCCCGTTCCCAGCAGTTCCCGTTGCCTCCCGTTCCCGTTGGTTCCCACTCCCATCCCCGTTTCCGTTCCCCGTAGTTCCCATCCCCGTTCCCGGCGGTTCCCGGTGGTTCCCATCCCCGTTCCCGGCGGTTCCTGTTTCCGTTGGTTCCCGCTCCCATCCCCGTTCCCGGCAGTTCCCGGCGGTTCCTGTTTCCGTTGGTTCCCCATCCCCGTTGGTTCCCGCTCCCATCCCCGTTCCCCATCCCCGTAGTTCCCGTCGGTTCCCGGCGCTGCCGGAAGCGCGGGCGGAAGCGCGCGGGGTGCGCGGGGACCGGGGCCCGCTGGCGGCGGAGCGGGGCCGTGGGGCGGCAGCGATGGCGCTGGCAATGCCGCTGCTGGAGCCGGCCTGGCCGCCCGGCCTGGCCCCGCTCAAGGTGCGTGTGGGTCCCGGGGCCGGGTCCCGGGGGGTGCCGCTCGCCCCGCGCTGCCGGGCCTGCCGCGCCCAGCCCGGCCCGGCCCGCCCCGCTCACTCCGCTCTCGTTGCAGGCCGTGGATGACTTGCTGCGCTGCGGGATTTGCTTCGACTACTTCAGC
>JAWWMS010000031.1:523927-535398 GCA_035048045.1 Chlorospingus semifuscus
GCAGCTGTGGCTGCCCCTGGATCCCTGGCAGTGCCCAAGGCCAGGCTGGACACTGGGGCTGGAGCAGCCTGGGACAGCGGGAGGGGTCCCTGCCATGGCAGGGGTGGCACTGGATGGGCTCTAGGGTCCCTTCCCACCCAAACCGTTCCAGGGTTCTATGATTCTCTCTGCCATGGAAGCTGGGAGGAGCTTTGCAAGATGGAAACAGCTGGAACCTTCCCTTGTGTAGTTCCTGCTGCAGTACAAACATGTGGCATCTGGCATTCTGCATTTAAATGTCTTTCTTAACATCTTGAGGGTGGTACAAATGCAAAGCTCTATGTGCAGAGTATTAAGAGCTCAAATTTTCCATGCTGCTCTGTCTGCCCTGGGAGATATCTGCTGGAACCTGGCCCCAAGTGCTTTGCTGAAGCCAGATTAGGAGGGAAGTACCTTGCCTTTTCTCACGTTAAAATAAATGCTTGTGATTGTTTGGTTCAGAAACGGTAGCACTTCCTTCCGTGAAGGGGGACGCTGTAGTTTGGCAGTGAAGTTTAGTTTAGCTTGGCAAAGCTGTCACCATTGAAGCCAGTGTGGGGAGCCACAAACCTGGAAATTCTCTTCACTTGCTGGTGCTGCAGCCTGCCTGGGGCACAGTGGCTCCAAGCAGCAATCATTGCACACGTGGGCCTGGCCCATGGGGTCTGGGGCTGGGGTGTCAGATGCTGGCAGCCTGGATCTGCCACTTCATTCCTATTCATACAGTTAAAGTTTGTTTCCTTATGGGTTTCTCACCCTATTTCACTTCTTACTATGTATGCAGTAATTTTTGAGCATTTAGATGGATTTGTGGTTTTAAGTGTTAATTGGTGCATTGGAGCAGGTTGGATTTGGCTTGGAGCAACCTGGTCTAGTGGAAAGTGTCCCTGCCCATGGCAGGGAGTGGGATGAAATGAGCTTTTAGGTCCCTCCCAACCCAAACCGTTCTGGGATTAATGAATGCTTCTGCTGTTTTCCGATGCAGTCCCAGAGGGTGTATGCAATACAGATCTCTTTCAGGAGCTAGTGCTGAGACTTTGAGCCGTGATGATCCAGTGAGGGATTGTTTTCCTGTAGAATGATGAGACTTTTAAAATCCTGAAGTGGCCGTGAAAGCTCATGGAGAAACTGACAAAGTGTAACAAATGCAGAAATTTACTGTGACAGTGTGGCACCTTTCACCACCCCGTCTGTGGAGGCATCCTGGCATGGAGAGGTGGCATTAGGCTGTCTCTCAGCATTTCAGTGCTGTCTCCCCTCCTTTTTAGCCTCTTCTTTCAACAACAAGTTGGTATTGTTGTGGAAAGGGGCAGAAGAGCCTGGGGAAAAGAGGGGATTGTGAGGTGGTCTGGGGCTATGCAGGAAGGTGAAAGTGATCAGCATTAGTCATGTCAAGAACCCAGCATGGTGAGAGAGTGAGCAGTGCACCACTGCTAGTGGTGGGGGCTGATGAAGGGTTTCTTGCACTGGGGAACAAAAGGCAACAAACATCAGCTTTAGGTGGAGGAGCTGATATTTGATGTTGAAACATGTTTGCATAAAATATGGATTGTTTTGCAACAATGATAATCTCAATTCCATGTAAAAATGGTGTGTTTTCAATATTTGTGTATTGTGGAATAGCTTGCAGGTATTGTACAAGGAAATATACGAGCAAGGATGTGGAACTGCATTTGGAAAAATGTTTAAAATGATGCGTTTCCTTTTTCCAGATTGTTCCCTTTGTATCCGCAAGTCTTTGTCCTACAAAACCCAGTGTCCGACATGCTGTGTGGTAAGCGTGGTTTTGGTTTGGTTTTTTCTCCTCAGTTTATTTTTTTTTTTTGGCAAATCTCAGGAGCTTTTCCCCTTGGACCACACCAAATAATCAATTCTGATTGCATGGGTGAAGTGTGATGCTCTTGCATCTGGAATTCTCCTGTTCCAGAGATGCTCCTCTCAGTGCAGGCAGAAGGGGATGGAGCATCAGGCCTAGGGCTTGGCTCAGGGCTGTGTGTACAATCTGTCACAAAACATTTAATGTTAATTTGTTAAAATACTCCATCATTTAAGCCAGCAGTGCTGAAACATAAGCGCTTTATTTTCTGTATGTGAGTGGCTCCATTTCATCTCAAATTAAAAACTAAAACAAATAATACAAGCTTTGTTTAAAAGAAGAGCAGAGAGAGTTGCAATGAGGTAAAAATCAGGAATTGTTTAAAAAGAATGAATTGAATGCACAAAGGCATCTCATAATTAAATTTTCATTCCATAATCAGAAGATTAACATTTCCCTTCATTAGTTTTCATGCTTTGTTGCTTAAGGTTCTCACCACCTTCAGAGGATGGTTTGGTTTGCAAAATTATTAGACCTGTGCTGCAGTAAACCATTGTTGGAGCCTGGGCACAGTGGGCTTTGTTTCTATAGCTTTATTTTTACCTGATACCTTAATATCCCAGACTGAAGTTCTCAAGCAGTTATTTTAATATGAGATATTTTTGGGGAAGAGGTGTTTACCCTTTAAGCATTTTAATTCTGTAGCACTTTAGTGGGAGTAGTTGAGGCATGGAGCCAAGAAGCAAGTTATTGATCACTTGAACATTTTCTGGGCACTTGCTGCTTTCACTGCATTTTAATGTTTGTTTGTTTAGGTTTGTTTTGTTTTTTTTTTTTTTGCTTTTTCTTTCTTTCTTTTGTAGGCAGTCTCAGAATCTGACCTGAAAAACAACCGGATTTTAGATGATCTAGTGAAGAGCTTTAACTCTGCAAGGTATGGATGTAATTTATAGCTGCTCTCTCTGGTTTGGCAGCTGGCAAGGTGTGACTGTGTGTGACCAGGCTCAGAGCCCTGGAGGGGAGCGGTGTGAGAGCTGAGCAAATCAGTTGTGGTGTCACAGAAGCGTTGTCCAGGATGAATGCTCACACTTTGGGAAAATCCTGCAGTGTTCTGGCTGAAGGGTACTGCACACTCGAGTGATGTGGAGGTTTTACAGGCTTATTTTGGTTCTGCTTCTGGTTAGCTGCTCTGGAAGTTACAGTCCCTGCCAATGGGTAGGAAGTCAATAGATATGTCAGGATTCTCTGGGGGAAATAGTGGCAGTAAAGATTTTCTTCAGGATCCTTCCTATGTGTGCAGAGGAGACTCTGAATTAGAAGGATTTTGTCCAGTGGTTATGGTCACCTTGCAAGAGCATTCTTTTGGTGAAGTCACTGGCTAGAAACAATGTAGGTATTGAAAGACTAAAAATATGAGTTTTCTTTGGTAAGGAAAGTAATGGAGTGCCGTGCTTTCGGCTTGATTTCTTAGCTACTTTTCTGTTTGTTTTAAATTCATTTTTGAGCTTCACATCCCTTTAAAAGACAGGAACAACAGAATAAATATGACTTGGTAAAATATCACAACAGTATCGCAACATGTATCACAGATGATACATCAGTAGATACATGAAGTTCCTGGTATTATCTGTTTTCTTTTGATGAGAAGCTACTCAGTGATTTGCTGGGAATTCTGTGGGTGTTCCTGTCTCTGTAGGAGACAAATGCACTTTCATCTTTTTCTCTGAAATTAGCTTGGAGCTGGAAGTCAATGAGACTCTTGGCTTCGTAAGTGACAAGAAGCATAGTTCTGTTGATGGCTTTGTTTCATGAGAGAATTTTTCTCTGATGAAGATCATAGAATGTAGATAGATCTAATCTCCTATATGACCACTACTGGATTTAATTGATTTATTTGAGTAATTTAAGTCCTACAGTTTCCCTGTTTCAGCTTGAATTCTGGTGCTTCCTAGTGATAAATGGATTACTATTTTTTTGTTAATGTCTAATTTTTGTGGGGAACAAGTAGTGCTGACTTGGATCCATTATGATATTGAATCTTAAATGTTAATTTTTTTTTTGGACTGCTGTAATGGATCAGTATAAATCTTACCAGTGAGAGTGGTTCAATAACCTTTCCTTTTGTGACTTGGAGTTCAATCAATTTCTCACATGAAGCTGATCGGTGGGGCTGTGGAGCCCAGTCTGGGCTGGGTGGAGGGAACCAGGGCAGGGTCTGGGTAGGAAAGGCTCCCTGCTGGCTGCTGTGATGGCACAGACCCCTGGGGCAGTGCAGGCAGTGGTCAGTGTGGTGTCCAGGGCTTGGCACCTGGGCTGGGTCTGTCCCCAGGGCTGCAGGTGCCCTGAGCTGAGGGGACACGGCTTGTCTGGAGAGTGTCACAGGGCACGAGCATCATTCAGTCAGAGCAGCACTGCTCTCTGTCCTGCTGACGTTGGAACAGGACAGATCTTCTCTCTCCCTCTTCCTTCTCCATCTGCTTTGTCTCCCCTTGGCTGTCCCCAAAAACAAATTCACAGTCCAGGGGTTGAAGGGCTCAGCCTGTTTGAAAGATCAAGTGTGTTCTAACTGGACTTTGAGCCTTGGGTAGTTTGATGTTTATGAAAATTAGGCCTTAAATCTTCTCAGCATTTCACAAAGTGCAAACCCATTTCTTAAGTCAGGCCTGGAGGGGAAGAAAATGGTAATGTTGGTGGCACTTAGCAGAGTGAAAGCTGTGCTCCAAGGTCAGAGTGTGCAGGGAATGGGAATGGGAATCATTCCAGGCAGACCCAGCGCTGATCCCATTTGTGCTCTGCTCAGCATGGGGTGTTTGCAGGGGATGGGAATCATTCCAGCCAGACCGAGTGCTGATCCCGTTTGTGCTCTGCCCAGCATGGGGTGTTTGCAGGGGATGGGAATCATCGCAGCCAGACCGAGCTCTGAGCCCGTTTGTGCTCTGCTCGCCATTAGGTGTGTGCACCCTGGATGGGGTGTTTGCAGGGAATGGGAATCATCCCAGCCAGACCGAGCTCTGATCCCGTTTGTGCTCTGCTCACCGTTAGGTGTGTGCAGGATGGTGTGGGGATGTGTGGGAGTGCAGCTCCCTCCCTGTGCAGAGGGTGGGCTCCCAGTGGAAGTGGGGCTGTCCTGTGCTTCCTTATGGCCGTGGGTGTTTGTGTGTGTGCAGGGAGAGGGGCAGGCTGGGCAGGCTGCTGTGGCTGTGGCTGTGCAGTGCCCTGTGCGGGCACACCCTGGCCCCAGCAGGGCAGGAGCCTGGGGGCATTGCCATGAGCACTTTGCTGTTCCCTCACCTGTCTGTGCTCTGGGGCAGAATTCATGGCTCTGGCCGGGCCAGGAGAGAAAGATGAAGAGCAGTATTTGCACGAGCTGACCTTAATGAAGACTTCTCTTATCAGTTGCAGTGAGGCTGCTATCTTTGAACATAACAGGTAAAGTTTTGTGTGAAGTGTAAAGAATTGATTTCATTGCCCTCTACTAAAGAGATTATTTTGAGAAAATTTGTCAGTTTCTATATCACCTTGTTAAATAGAAAAGTAGGACTGTTTGCTGAAAAGAATCTCTGGTTTTCTTCATACATAGGGAAGAAAAATGTTTTTACTGTCAAGTTTATCTCCGTTTCCTAGTCAGGGTTAGTCGACAGGTAGTGAGTCAGAGGAATAAACACATCGACTCTGGGTGCTGGAGAGAGCAGGTGCTGTCATTGCTGATACAGTGATTGAGCAGGAATGCAGCAGGAATTTCAAGGAGATACATTGCTTTTAGTGCAGTTGGGACTGTTCTGTGTGAGTTCTTCCTAGGAAGATTCACAGCTCTGTCTCTTCCTTGGAATTTATTTATGTGGAAGCCTGACATTCCCAACAACTCTGCTTCATTGCTGCTTCAGCAAGAGAGAAGTAAACAGACTGTAAAATGGGAACCAGGGGCCTGATGAAGGACACTTAGTTGTTGTGGGTGTTACAGATCTGAAGGAAAAAAGCGGGAAGCTGTTTATGCTGTTGTTGAAGCAGAGGGAGGATGCTGGTGGGGAGGATGTTTAGAAACCATCCATCTTTAGTTAAACAGGTGTTTTTTACCTCCCTGCCCTGACCCATCTCAGTGACTGAGGAGGGCGGGTCTGGCAGGAGGGTTTGGGTAGTGGCTGTTCTGATACCTGCTTGATTCATCTCTCAGCCTTCAAAGGGAAGGACACTGCTCTGCTCATAAACTGAGCATTGTCAGCTGTGCTGCAGTTACTGCTTTGTGCCAGGAAGGTAAAATTCTGTCAGCTCAGAGCTCCTAGCAGTCCGTTAAGTTCTTGAGGGTATCACAGATGATGCTGAGACCGTACACAATATGCAGAGATTGTTGAACAGGATTTGGAACTGATGTTTGCTGTAGGATCAGCTCCCAAATGAGCTGGCCAGGCTGGTGATGGCAGAGGCTGGACCCTTCCATCACTGTGTGCTTTCTCTGGGCTTGCTGAGTGATGGATGAGCTTCTAGTTGAGTCATGCTTGTCCGAACCACTCCAATCACACCTGTCAGAGTTTCTGTGATTAGTGAGAAATTTGAGTGCTTCACTCTGGTGCTGAGGGAGGGGGGCAGGTGACAATGTTCTGTCAGAGAGCCCAGGGTTGTGCCAGGAGTGTCTGCTGTGTCCTGGCTCTTCTGTCCCTGGGGTGTGGGACTGTGAGATGTCACCACCAGCTGCTCATGGGCCCAAAAAACCACATTGTGGGAGAAGCCAGTGTGGGACTGCTCCCTCTTCTTTTGCCTTCAGTCCTGGTGTTTTCACAGCCAGAAGAGAGCGTGTGCTGGCAAACAAGATTTCAGGTTCCTCACACGTGCAGGGTGCTAGCTGTGTGCTTTCTCCTGGTGCTCCTAGGCAGCAGCTGTTGCAGTTGGTGTTGGAAGCGCCCCCGGTTCCATCTCCCCAGGCCCGCAGCCTCCAGAGCCCTGGTTCTCAGCCAGGGGCTGGGGAGGTGCCAGCCATTGACAGCTCCTTGAGCAAGGACAAAGTGTGCACCTCCACGAAGGCAGGTGGCCTGGCATGGACTGGTCACAAGAGTTTCACAACTGAGGAACGCCAGGACCTACACAGCACTTCTGCAGAGCTTGGTGGTAAAGACAGCAAAGTGATTGCACAAGAGATTCCTGGCTGCACCCAAAGTCATGAAAAGCCTTCTACATCTGTGCTCAAAGGAGACAAGAAAGGTGAGGTGTTTGATTTCTGGTTGTGTCCTGCTCTCTCCCCCACGTGTTAGAGGGCCCTCAGCATGTGGCACTCATCCCATTTCTCCTGTGGTTCTGCTCTGTGCTGGTACATCCAGCTCCTTCCCCTTTAACTGGCCTGTGCTGCCTTCACATCACTGCTCGTGTGGGACAGCTCTGCTCCAAGTGTGTTCTTCACAAAAAGCTTGAGCTGCTGCCAAGGAGTTAAATGGAATTCAGTGCTTATGGATTCCTTTGCTTTGAGTAACAACAACGAAAAACAATAGTTGTGCAACAGTCTTAGTAAAAATGAAGTAATTTCTCTTCTCCTTCCCCCTAATGACTAGACAGACACTGGCATTTATTCTGCTCTTGTATCCTTGAGCAGGTTATTTTATAATGTGTTTGTTATTTGAGGGGTGAGCCTGAACTCAAAATGAGCATGGCAGCAGTTCTGTTAATGTTTTTATTTCCACACTCTCCAAAAGAGTCATCTGCTTTATTCTTTGTAATTCTGGAGAGTTAAAGTGAATTTACTTTGAAGCATGAAAAAGCTCATTTATACCAATCAACCACAATAAAATGGCAGAATCCTCTTAGTTCTGATGTGCTGGCAGCCATCCTATTGACCTAGCTAAAAGCCTAAATTAAAACAAAACACCGTGTAGGAGTACACCCCTGGTTCTTATTAGTTCAAATTTAGCTGTTGTTTTGTGTAATGATTTATTCATCTGGAACTCTGAAGTTCATGTGTATTCATTAGCTGGATGGATCCTGCTGGAAGAGGTACCACAGCCAGGAAAGGAGCCACGGGAAACCTGTCGTGGTTTTACATCAGACCTGCTTGTGTTGATAAGTTAAAACCCACGTGAAATTTTACTGCTTGTTTATTTTTGAGCAATTAAAACTTTCACTTGCTTGCCATTCTATGATCTTTTTGAATCTTTAAGCATGCACCACATGGAAATTATTTCCACAAATGCCAAGTAGTTGGTCAGGCAGTATTTGTGAAACACCTGGAGTGAGAGGGTTTAGTGTTATTTGTTCCTGTTCTGAGAACTCAGATGTAACTTCCAGTACAGTAACAGCTCAGGACTGATGTGCTTTGTTAATGTCCCAACTGTTAGTTTTGTTGTAGAGGAGAACGTTCACTCTTTGCTGTCACATCCACACTAGTAAATACCTTCTCCCTTGCTTTCAGTGGAATGTCCTGTTTGTGAGGTTGCTATTCTGGAGCAATATATAAACAAACATCTGGACAGCTGCTTGACCAGAGGGGAGAAGAAGGACAGCCTGCGAAGGTGAGGAGCAGCTCTGAGAGCTCCAAATGTGTGTGGCTGGTTTGAGCACTGCTGGACTGGGAGCTGTGTGCTGCTGGGGTGTCATAGTGGTGCTTTGTGTTTGTTTCTGGCTTCCCTGCTCTGTGCAGCACTCTGAAATCACTGTGGGGCTTGTCCCCCCTCGAGAGAGAGTGTGGATTGCCAGCTCAATTACTCTTTGGCTTTTAGTGGCAAGAAAACAGTGGCCAATGCTTTAAGAAATTCATCACAGGGAGAGCTTAGTCTGTGCGTTGTTCTTGTCACCTTTCTGCTCCCTGGCATTAAAATTCCCTTCAGATAACACTGATTCCCATTTTTCATTTGGTGAAGGAATTGCTTCCTTCGGTTCAGGTGTGCCAAGAGACATTTTCTTCAATAGCTGTCAAGTTAAAGAATAAAAATTGCACCTTTCTTTCCTCTCTGTGGGGCTGTTGAGGTTTCCTGAAGATCTCGATTTCCATAAGATTGATGCATTCCTTTGGCTTTGTGCCCCTGCCCCAGCATTGGTCATGGTCACCACATTCACATCAGAAGTGGAGTTTCAGTTTGTTTTACTTACAGCAGAAATTTAGGCTGTTGTTATTTCTGACTGATCAGACTGAAGGACTGGGAGGATTTGTACTTCAAGGCTTGTTTTCCCAATTCCCTTGAAACTTGAATTAGAAAGTAATTTTATGTTAAAGCTCTTGTTTTGTCCAGTCATGCTTAGAGTGCAGTCTGTAAGCTAAAGGACTTTCAAGATGAAAAAAATGGTAAATGAGTATTGAAATCTGATGTTACATTTAATTTCCATTTGGAGTGGTTTAGTGCTTTCTCTGTTCTTAATAAATGGAGAAATAAGGCAAATCTGTCCTTGGTGTCACGCCCATGTCCCTAACAGGATTTAAAGTTGTGCTTGTTTAATCTCCAGGCTGCTTAGGGCTCCAGCAGGTGCCAGAGCAGCCCCTGCCCCGCGGCTGGCAGCTCTGGGCAGGGCAGAGCCTGCTTTGGGGTGTTTGGTGCTGGTAGCAGCACATCCCTGTGCTCCCTGAGGAGGGGAGCTCTGCTTGTTCTAACCCAGGCTGTGGTAACAGCTGAGCAGTTCCAGCAGAGCTGCTCATTCAGCCCCCAAAGCTCCACAGGGGTGATTCCAACGTGTGGATGTGTTTCCAGGGAGCACTGTGCTTCTCAAGCATGGGGAAACCCAACCAACATTAGGATTTAAACCTGCTGTGAGGTGTTTTCCTGTGGCTGGCTGCTGGAAAGCTGGCAGCATGCTTTAGGTCGTGCTGCTGGTGAGCTGGAATACACACCAAGCTTCTGTAGGACTTTCAAAAGATTTACTTTAATTATTCAGTGAAATTTTTTATATTTCCCAAAAGAATCTGAAAAAAGCTTCCCTGAAGAGTGTATTGTGGTAATCCATCTTCTGTTTACCAGCCATGCTACGGGGCTGGATGAGAGTAAATGAATTATTGACAGTTTTTGTGTAAATCTTTTTTTTTTTTTTAACCTTGAAATTTTCAATGTGATAAGTTGAAAGTGCTGAATAGTTTTCAAATAAATCTATCATTTTCACAGTGGAAAGCTGTTAACTGCTCTCTAATCCAGAGTAATGCAGCTGAGCTTTATTTTGCTGCAGAAAGAAAAATGTCTAATTAAATGCTGTTCCTCTATGAATTACTGCAGTTGCAGAAGATGAGTAAGGCTGCAGATGGATTTTGGCCCCTTTGTTTTTCCTGGTTTGAGAGTATCTCGCCAGGAGGTGTAGGGCAGCCTGAGCTAATTTGACAGGAGGAAATGTTCTGCTAATTTTAGGTGACAAAAGTTGTGCTAGGGCTTGAATTTTCTCTGGCAGTTTCCTGTAATTAAGATGTTTTCCCCAGCTGTGCCAGGAATGTTGAGTCCTGACAGAAAGCAGTGGAAAGCAGTAAATTTTGGATTTAGATGTTATTCCTCTGGGAGCACTGTTACTTATCTTTAACGTCTCTGTATCACCAAACTACCCTTCTGTTAGCTGGGAACTGCTGCCTTCAGGTACATGACTGTTTTTCTCAAAGACATTTTTCCAGAAAGCTGAAAAATCTCCTAATTTGAGTTTTGGCTTGATGTTTTAATACTTTTAATATTTCTCCAGCTGATTAAAGTGAGCCATGGCCAGCAGTGGGGTGGAAAACCCAATGTGTATGTTCTTTCATGTGTGCGTTACCCTGAGTGGGTGAAGTACCCTTTAGTAATTGTAAATAGCTTGATTTTCCTCGGAGTATTAATTAAATAAAGTGTCTCTTGTTTTGCTTTGGCAGTTCTGACCACAAAAGGAAGCTGATGTCCAAAGTTGTTTATAACCTGCTGTCGGATCGGGATCTGAGGAAGAAGCTCAAGGAGCACGGTCTGTCCACCTCTGGGACCCGCCAGCAGCTCATCAAGAGACACCAGGAGTTTGTGCACATGTACAACGCCCAGTGTGATTCCCTGAACCCCAAATCTGGTGAGTGAGAGGCTGCAGGCAGGTTGCTGCCATCCCAAACCATCAGTCTGCATTTCCCCTTCTGCTGCTTCTCGGGGTAGGCTTAACACTGGTTTGACTGCTGGAGATGTGGAGGAGCTGGAAGGATTTATCTTGGTAAGTCCAGATCAGTGCAGAATCCTGCTTTAACCTGCTGGGGATACTTGGGCTGAGCCCACACTCAGTGCTGCTGGTGGATGGAGTGGCACCCAGCCTCTGCCCACTCACCCAGAGGGCAGGAAGAGTGCTGGGGTGTGAGGTGTGCACTCCAGCTGCTCTCCCCAGTAATGCCAAACCCCACCTGTGTTCAGAGCCTGTGCCCAGTAATGCCAAACCCCTCCTGTGTTCAGAACCTGTGCCCAGTAATGCCAAACCCCTCCTGTGTTCAGAGGCTGGGCCCAGTAATGCCAAACCCCTCCTGTGTTCAGAGCCTGTGCCCAGTAATGCCAAACCCCTCCTGTGTTCAGTCTGTGCCCAGTAATGCCAAACCCCTCCTGTGTTCAGAGCCTGTGCCCAGTAATGCCAAACCCTCCTGTGTTCAGAGCCTGTGCCCAGTAATGCCAAACCCCTCCTGTGTTCAGAGCCTGTGCCCAGTAATGCCAAACCCCTCCTGTGTTCAGAGCCTGTGCCCAGTAATGCCAAA
>JAWWMS010000031.1:535498-557945 GCA_035048045.1 Chlorospingus semifuscus
CCCAGTAATGCCAAACCCCTCCTGTGTTCAGAACCTGTGCCCAGTAATGCCAAACCCCTCCTGTGTTCAGAACCTATGCACGAAGGGTGAATTATTAAGGCCGCACTTGAGATGCAGACGTGCACTTTGGGTGGTGGCAGGGAGCCTGAGGTCGCTGTGGAACACCAATAGCTGAGCTTCTGAGGAAGCCCAGGTGCCAAATTCCTGGAGTGTGCTTAAACCAGTTTGGAGCAGGTTTTATTCTTTCACAGCTTAATGAGCTTTTGTTCTGCCTGCTTCACTGTGTGGTGAAGTGTTTGTTTTAATAACTGCCCACAGCTGCTTGGCAGTTCTGTGGAGATGATGAAATGCAGAAAGAGATTTGTAGAAGTAAATGTCAAAGTAAACTGTGCAGGGTTCTGCATAGCTGTGGCTCCAGTTAAATATTACAGTTATGTTGTTTATAGGCTTTGGATGTGTCTGACAATTGGTGAAGTTGGTTGTAATTCCTCTGTGAGCTTTCCCCGTGAGTCTGCACATGGTTCTGTTGCCCTGGAAGGTGGTTTAGGGGACAAAGTAACATAAACAGTAGATGCAGTTACTGTGTGTTCCATTGAAACATCCACTGTAAAATGAAAAATCTCTCTGAATGGCAGCCTGTGTGCCACAAGCACTGTTGTGTGCAGGAGGGAGGTTTGGTGGGATGTGGAAAGACAGCACGTTTGCCTGGGATTGGAGTCTGAGCTTTCCCTCTCGGAGGCCTAATGCTGTTTGTGTTTTAAATGCAGGGTAGTTTCATCTGTGCTGTTACAGCTTTTTATTACCCAGCTCCTGTTTCAGTGATCCCTTTCTTGTATTTCCAAACAGTTGCAGAGGTTGTTAAAGAGCTGGAAAAGAATGAGAAGATTCGGGTTCAGCTAGAGTGTAATAAACCTGGTGAAAATGTAAGTGACTGCTCTTGGTTCTCACAGAGGGGTTGCCAGCAGAAACTGCAGAGAGGGCACTGGGAATGTCTGCCTATTGCTTTATTGTGGGAATTCCCAGCTTGCATATTAGAATTCTCATTCAGCATCCTGTAGTGAACCTGATTTTCTCACACCACACATTTGTCGTGGCAGTCCTGGGTGCACTGCTGAGCTTTATGCCCAAACCCTTTAAGTAGGAGCAATTTTTGACTGCAGTAAAAATTCTTGAGTTAAGTTCTCCTTGGCCATGCTGGAAGATTTTGACCCTTCATGGCAGTGTGGGGAATATTTTGCTTCCTAGAATTCTCTGGGATTTAGCTAGCAAATTCCATGCTTCCGTATCAGCAAGGGCGCCTGTTCTCTTCCCATGACATCTGATACTTTGGTGACTTCTGAAGCCTGTTTGTTGCACAGTGGTAGGAATATTTTATATTTATACAATATGCTGAGTGTTACATGGGCTGGCTTGGTCCTGGTGACTCGGTGGAAGCAGGGCAGGACACTGTGGACATGTTCCGGAAATGTGGATTAATGTGATGAGGTACTGAAAGCTGGGGGGGAAAACAAACAGTTGCTTCTTCCAGTTTTAAATCTGTAATTTCAAAGTCTGCAGCTTTAATATAGTTTTATTTATGTTAAAAACATTTGTGTGATTTCTGTAGAGCCTGACCTTCACAAAGGACCAGACAGAGGAAGAAATAGATGAGATCCACACTGAATATCGTAAGTAACATGCAAATTTCACTTCATTTTGCTTTTAAATCGACCTTCTTTTCCTTTGAGCTGAAATACACACACTGATTGCCTCCAAAGGCTTCTGTATTTATGCACTTTGTTCTTTCTTAGTGTGCTGCCATGTTTGCTGCCCATGGAAACAGCAGAGCAGGGTGTGGGATGTGCAGCTGTGTGGCCACTGGGAACCCTCTGCAGCAGAGCTGCTCTGAAAGGCCTTCCTGCTCCTGGCTTCATTTGCTTGACCTGTTGTGCACATTTAGAACAAAATATATTAAATACTGTCTTAATTTTTCAAAGACAGGTATTTGAATGAGTTTAGATTGCTAAAAGGGCATGGCTACAAGACTAATCACTTGGAGATCTTGATAGTCTCAAGCAGGTTAACTGAAAATTGAGAAGTTAAAAAAAATAGGAAAAAGGGGAAGATATGGTTTTAAAATTAATAAAAAATACTGACCAAAGAGGCAAATGGTAAGTGGTGTCAGGTAATTATTTCTCATAATAAGGAAGAAATCATAAGCATGAAAAAAGAACTGAATGTTAAAATTCAAAACCAGTTTGTGATTAAAGAATTCTTATGAAATGCCATTATTTCACTGTAAAACAGATGGACTTTAAAGCTTTAAAAAGCTTTATTACACAATGAAGCTTTTTTTTTTTCCTCTTATTTTACAGCATTTGCACCCCAGACCCTAATTCCCAGCTGAATGAATGAATAAACTCTGGTGTAAATTCTGAATCAAAACCCTCAAATATATTTTTGTTCTGCTTTTCCATATGAAAAAAACACACTGGGGCTGTGAACAGCCTTGGGGAAAGGCAGAACAAACTGTTTGGGAGAAAACGCTTTTTTTCTGCTTCTTTGCATTTCCCCGGGCTCTTGACAATTTGCACATTGCACTGTTGGCACTTTTTTGCTGTTTATGAAATAGCAATTAATACTTTGGCTTGATGAACCTGAGGATGGGAACTCTGCCTGGCACTCAGAGCCACTGTCATTTCCTTCTGCCCCACAGGACTCGGGGACACCCTCAGCCCACTCTGATTTTTTTGTGGTCTCTATTTAAAGAGTTAAGAAGTCTACAGGAAAGGAGATACATCTGTGAAAAAAAAGTTATTTAGTTGCCTTTTCTGCTTCTAAATCTTTTCATTTGCCATGTTCTTTGGAAGTCTGCTGCTTTGTCTTGTGTTAAAATATTTGTCGTTCTGTCTGGGGCTGGTTTACGTTGCTGCAGTTTGGTGGGATGTGCTTGGGGTGTCGTTTCAGCACCACAGTGATTTACAGTGTAGCTGAGCAGTGCTTGTGTGCCAGGACATTTCTTTTCAGAAAGCTTTGTAGTTCTGCCATGAGCCAGCACAACAAAAGATAGTGATGCTGGAAAAACTGAAGTGCCAGAGGAATTCCGTAATGAGAGTGCAGCAACTCAGACACGACATTGGGACAGAACTTGCTCTTTATTAACAGAATTTTTGGCCTTATGTGGTGTTTTCAGCTACTCAGGGAAAGGGACTCTGTGTCAAATCTGTTTCCTTCTGTGGGGCAGAACTTGATGTTTTATAATGGAATACATCAAAGAATTTCTTCACTGGAAGGGTGCTCAGCCATTGGAATGGGCTGCTCAGGGAGGTGACACAGTGCTTGACAGTCCTTTCTGAGGAGACGTTCCTGCTGATGTCCAGCCTGGCCCTCCCCAGCCCAGCCTGAGCCGTTCCCTCTCCTCCTGTCCCTGTTCCCTGAGCCACACCTGGCTGTCCCCTCCTGGCCACGGGTCCCTCCCTGCTGGCCAGGCTGAGGTGACCCACAGCATCCTGCTGAGGACACCGGGCATTCTCCCAGCCTCTCAGTAAAGCATTTGCACTACCAAGCTTAAACAATTCCATTGCTTTGGCTGAGCACCAGAGGAGTGCTTAAAACATGATTGAAAGTGCAGAGAGTATTTGGATTATTAACTTACGTAAACGATCTGAATCCCAGCAGTGTGATGGGCATGACACAGAGCCTGAAGTGTTCATCTGTGCTGTGCTCTGGGCTGTGGGCAGCTCTGTAACAGCTCAGACACAGATTTGGATCCTTAATAGAATGTGGAACATATCACAGTGCTGGGTTGGTTTTCCTCTGCTGTAACAAAAATGCTTTTAATTCAGTTTTTGGTGTCCATTTCTGTTCACATCCTTGCAGTGTTGGTGCCATACCTTAGTCCTGTGGGGGTGGTCACTGATGCTCTGTACCTTTCAGGAAACAAACACAGAAGTGAATTCAAGTTCTTGGTGGATCAAGTAAATAAACGGTGGAAGAAAATGGGTGAGAGGAAAGCAGAAAGTGCTCAAAACAAAGAGGAAGTTGCTGTCAAAGAGCTGCCAGCAGCTGCAGGTCAGTCACATTTCATATTGTCCCCTCTTGGACCACACTAAGAGGTGCTGGATTCCCAAAGAAATGGTCTTTCATCTGTTGTTGTTCTTCTAGACCCTTTAAGGGAAAAACAGCCCAACCAGCATAAAGATCAAACAGACCCTAAAGTGATTTACTGCTATTGATTTTAGTGTGGAACATAGGCATGACCCATACTAAATACATTAGTTGGGTTTCTGTGTGTTGTGTGTGGATGTGCTTTATCTGGGGCACGTTCCAGTGGGCTGAAAGGGGTGTCAGGTTCTGGCTCAGCTTTGCTGCAGGTGCTGAGGGTGGCCACATGGCCACTCTGGAATGGAGGTGAGGATGGGTGCTGCTTGCTGCCTTTCAGCCTTCCAGGATCTTTACTGTGAGAGGGGGTTGGTGATAGGGAGCTGCAGAAGCGTTTGTGGGGATTGGGTTCAGGAATTTTTGTCCTGAGTCTGAAGCAATAAAATCCTTGGGCTGGTTTTTGGCTGTTCATGCAGGATGTTGCCCCTGTCTCACTTGCTGTGGTGTGTGTTTGTAGCCTGGAGCACAGTGGGAGGTGGGAGGGATGGCTGCAGCTGTCCCTGGCTGGGAGGAAGGAGCAGCCTGGTTCTCCATCCTCCCCAGACCCAGCCAGCCCCGGGCCGTGCCCTGGGAGCCTCTGCTCCCTCTGCCTTGTGCTTCCTGGCTGCTTGGGCTGCTTGAATGTGGGCTTTACAAGAGCATTCCTCAGCCTGATGGAACTTGTGGATTTCTGTTCTGAGAGACTGAGTTCTGGAGAGCCCCCTGGCCACAGTGGGATGTGCTGCTGTCAGAACACTCAGGAAAACACGACAGTGTCATTTGCCCTAGCTCTCACAAATCCCTGTGCTCTTGAACTGGCTTCAGCTGGGCCTCTCTCCAGTGCTGGCTCTTCCAGCACAGCTCTGCAGAATAAAAAGAAATGAAGAGAACAGTATAATAGTATGAATTTTATCCTTATTGTTTCCTGCAGACCTTGGAGCAGTGCGTGATCCGTTCTGCGTGAAGGGTAGAAGTTAAAGGAATCTCAAAGATTCCTTATAAATAAATAAAAGATTTTAAGCTGTTCCTCTTCTATAGCAGAAGAAGAGGCAATGTGTTATTGAATAGTGGGTCACAGCCTTGATTTTCAGCTCTGGAAGGGAGGGACGGGCTGCTGTGGATTTTGGGGTTTCTGTCTCCTGTGTGAGCTGTTCTGTGTGTGCTGCCCTGCAGGCTCTGAGAAGAGCTGATGTAAAACCATGGAGTTTTTCCAAAAGAGTGATCAGGTAGAAAATAACTTGAATCAGATGTATCATTCTGCATCATGTTCAGAATGTGGCAGCACCTCATTTGGTTCTGGCAAACCTGCACAATTTCCATTACACTTTGTTCTCTGAGCTTCCAATAATCCTTGGAATTTCAGTTTTATGCAAAACATGTGCACTCGGATGGCTGTTTATAAACAACTGAAAAAGCAAAAAGGTGATTTACAGGGGAGGGAACAGATGCCTAAGGCCTGTTTGCTCTTGGTTCTTGTAACAGCAATTGCCTTTGTATTAAACTGGGAATTACAGCATGGGCAAGGAAGAAGGCAGTAATGGCCTGATGGTAAGCTGGTGGAGCCAAGGCTTTGTCTGCATTCCTTACCCACTTGCTTTGTGCTCTCATGGAAGTGGTGGAATTGTACAGAATTGAAAGAGATCTTTGGTTTGGTTGGGGTTTTGTTTGTTCGTTTATTTTAATTTCCTCCTCCATCTCTCCCATTGCCTCTCCTGTGCTATTGGTTGATGTAATTTAACCTCATTCTGTTTGTGGTGACATTTTAATCATCTGTTCCTGATTTACGTCATCTTGCTTTTCATCTTTAAGTTTAAAATATGTTTCCCAGTCTTTATAACTTTTAAACATGGGGCTGTGCTTTGTCTGAGGGGAAGGCGCCATAATGATTTGATATATATTGGTGCTAAATAATTTGATTCAATAAATATTAACTGTGCTGAGCTGCATTATTGCACAGGCCTTTGCTATTTTTACCCTGCTAATTTCAGAGTTGTGTTTCATTAGTTGGACAACCGACTCACTGGGATCTGCTGGTTGTTTTCAGCAGACAAAAATATGCCCCTGATATTTAATTATGCCTGTTAGCAGGAGAGAAAGGGCAAGCTGAGCTGAATCCAAAGACTGTGAAGCCCCTCCACACTCTAATTAAAGTTCTGCTTGGCCATTTCTGTCCCAGCCATTCCTGGAGGGGCAGAGAGGTATGTGGTTTGAGCAGGAGCAGGGCTTGGGCCTGGGGTGGGGCCAGGAGTGTCTGTGACTGCCAGAATCAGTTATCACTGAGATGGGTCTGCAGAGGCTTCGTGTCCTGAGTGGTTTTTTAGTGAAGTAACTCACTTGCAAATGTTTGTGGGTATGGCATGAGAGCAGTCTGTCTTTTCATACCAGAATTTTTAACCTGTATCTGTTTTCTCTTTGGAGGGGCAGAAGGTCTCTTTTCAGAGAACTGTTCATCTTTTCATTGAACAAAACACTTGACACAAAAACCAGCAGAAGGGTTTTCAATTTTTGCCTGTTGTGTTGCCTAGAAATTATTTTTCCCGTTGAAATGGAAATGTCAGTGCACTGACCTTGTCTGAGCTGCATAAGGAAGTAAATCACAACTGAAAATAAGCCTGTTAACTTGGTCTGTAAAACTTAGAGCTCAAGCTGTCTGATGTAGGGGCTGAAGCACAGGCAGCCAACAGCACTCATGAAGTGCTTGTTAATTTCTGAAATAAAGTTCCATCTCATGAAATGTGTAACACATCCTCACCCTTTATTTCTCTCCTTGTGTTTGAAATTCAACAGTGAAACACTTCTGGTTCTCAGGGAGTTCTTTGTTGGTTTCTTTTTTTAAATATACATGAAAAGAAATTCAACCTTTGAAACTGTCAAAGTTTTGGAAAATAAGTATGTGGGAATGAGATGTTGGTATTTAAATGTTTATAACTTAATTTTTTCTTGAAAATCTTATCTCTAGGCTGCAGAATCCTAAACAATAGTATTTTGCATTATCATTCATTCTCATCTCTGTCTTTCCACTTGGTAGAACCTGGGGAAGAGGATCCCACAGCTGGAAAAGCCCAAGCACTCCAATCAGAAGTTCCTGATGGCCAGAGAAGTGACTCTCATGGCTCGAGGCAATGGCAGAGGTCATCCTCCCCTGAGTTCTCCCTGTCATCTGGCTCAACATGCAGGTCAGCGGGGCAGCCCTGCTGCTGCTGTGTGCTGGGGCAGAGCTGTGGCACTGCCAGGAGCAGTGCAGGCACCCAGCTCACAGGAGGGGTGTTGGCTGGGCTCACAATTCCTTCTGCACCTGTTCCTGGGCTTCCCTCGCTTCAGGAATGGAGCTAAAGTACGTGTAGAAGCCACTTAATCCTTTGTAATGCCTTCACTTTATCACTGTCTTACCATGGGGCTGGGATTTTGTTAATTGTAGTGAAATAAATCCAGCAGAAATCAAACAAGAATGATTTAGATGTTGATGGTTTTAGTAGTATTGTGGTATTGTTTCAAGTAATGGGTTTCTGAGGCTTGTGTTTTTCTGATAACGAGAGGGTATCCTTTGCCAAGAGTAAATGTTTTTCACATTGAAATGTCAGAACTGGAAATATATTTGGAATTCCAAATCTGCATGCTGTGTTCCTGCAAGGAGGGCACTTCTAAATGGAGGGCTGTTGTATTGATGAATTAAAACAAAATGAGAACGTTGAGTAGCATATAGAATGTGATAGAACAATCCACAAGTCGGAGTTGAAGTGTTTGTTCTGCAAAAAGATGCTGCAAAGAAATCAGTGATTCTTCTGTTTTCTCCTTCATAAGGTTTGTCCCTTTTCAGTTTCATGTCAATACTTGCTAAGGGAGTAGTTGGTCAAGGTTAGAAATTCATCCATTGTACACTAATCACTGATGAACTGATATCATTCAAAGGTCTGTGCTAAAACTGAAGAAATGAGAATTTTACTCCTGCTGGAGTAAAGATCCAGGCCAGGCGTGGAGGCTGTAGCAGTGCCCCAAACATACTTGTGCTCTAGGGAGATTGATGATCCCACCCAGAGAGCAAACTGCGTGTTACAGATAAGCACCCAAACACAGCCATGGCTTTGAAAGGGTAATTTTTCAAAGCTCTGAAGCCACGGTTGCACAGGGCTTCCACAGGACTGCAGTACTCCATATGAATAGTCCTGTAGAATTCCTTGACTTTCTGGGACTGAAGCCAGATTTTACTCAACTGCTTAAACAATAGGAAAATTAGAAAATAAATTAGGAGGAACAATGATAAGCCAGTTAATGAGCTATGTAAAGGAAATATTCCATTATAGGTGTTTTATATAATGGGGATAATACGCAGTTCTTTAAGCAAATTATTTTTTCTTAAAACTGTGTTCAACACAAGTGTTGGTTCTTGATGACTAGAGTGAGACCTGAGCAGCAGACAAAACCCAGCACTGGCCGTGTCTGAGATGCTAAAACACAGTCAGAATTTTGGAATCCTGGTGGGAAAGTGCTGTGTCCACAGCCTGTATAAATCCCTGTGCTGTTGGAATAGCCAGAGTGACTGCAGTGTCTGCCAGGAGGGGTTCATGCCCAAGGAAGGGACCCCATTTGCAATAAATGGGGCTTTTTGGCAGTGAGTTTAGGAGCCATTTATCAGGATCCAAGCTCTGGGTTTAGCAGGTCACTTATCCTTGGATTTATGTGCTTTACACAATATGGGCTTTAGTTCATCAGCAGAAGAGGTAGAAATGGGAGTGCACTGGATGGCAGCAACCGTCTGAAATGGGTGGCATGGGTTGGCAGGGCTGGCAGGATGGAGTGCTTGGAAATGCTGTGTGAGCTCTTCCTGGGCTGCTGCCTCAGCCTGAGCTTGGAGACAGTGCTGTCCTGCGCCCTGGCCATCGCTGTCAGATGAGAGAAGTGTATGAAAATGTGTTGATCAGTGCAATAATTGCCTTTTATAGATTTTCAGGACTTTTTTACTTAATAAATCTTGCACTGCTTTGGCTCAGCGATGATTTGTATCACAGTGTTTGATCTGTGAGTTTTGGCCTCAGATACGAGTTCATTGTGAAAGGATGATGCTTCTTTTCTGCTATGCTGTTGATTCATACTTTTCTTCCCAAAACTTTGAGCTGTAACAAATGGCAGGAGCTGTGAGGCCTGGTGGCAAGTCCTGGGGTGGTTGTCAGATAGGGCCAGCTGGTGGCCCCTGATGTGCGTGGTGGAAGCTCTCACACAGAGGCTGCGTCCAGGAGGACATCAGTCCCTGGTCAGGAGCCCTGGGCTGGGGACATCTCTGAGTTGTGGTAGGGAGTGCTCCTGGTGCTTCAGCCACCACATCCCCCTGCTGCCGGATCCTGAGGGAAACAGTTCAGGAGGATGCAGCAGATCTTTCCCTTTTCCCAAGGAACAGCCTCAGAGGTATCTTCTTGGGCTGCAGAGCGGGCCATGGAAAACTAAGGAAGCCTGGAGAGAGTCAATGAAAACAGCAAGGTGGTGGAACCTGTGCAGGGTTTGGTACAGACAAGAGCCCTTCATGGAGGCCTGGGCAAAGCCAGGGCTGGCAGGCCTCTCCAGAGACAGGAGCACAAAGCCACAGGCACGTGGTCTGAAGGGGAGGTTCTGGAAAGCCAGGGACAGGAGCATGGATCCATGGGCACGTGGTCTGAAGAGGAGGTTCTGGAAAGCCAGGGACAGGAGCATGGATCCACGGGCACGTGGTCTGAAGGGGAGGTTCTGGAAAGCCAGAGACAGGAGCATGGATCCATGGGCATGTGGTCTGAAGAGGAGGTTCTGGAAAGCCATGGAAGATGCTGTGCTGCACAGCTCATCTTGGACATGGCACGGTGCCTGGCTGCTCCAGCAGCGAGCTCATCCTGTTCCTTACAGGGGGACAAGGTGCAGGCAGGATTGCAAGAGGGGGAAAGCTGCTTGCCCTCACTCCTGGGCATTCACCTCCAAATGACATTGGTGAAACGAGATGGGCTGGAGCTCATCTCTTGTGCCAGCACTGAGGGAGAACATGCCTGGAGCCTGGGCCAGAGCACATGGAGGGGTGGGAGGATGGATGGGAGGATGCTGGCTGCTCACACGAGGCCGAGGAGGAACCTAATCTGCCTTAAAATAAACCAATTCGAAGGACTGTTTGCTCCTCTCAGTTTTAGAGCAAGACGTGTCATTCACACTTACATCAGCTTTTTTCTCTCTATTTTAGGATGGGGTGTTTATCCTAAATGTAAGAGCCGGGGTGGTGGAAGTCAAACCCAACTGGTGGTCAAGAAAGGAAGAGTTGACTCTTGGGTGACTGACTGTAGGGGATCAGGGGAACCAATCCTGCAGGAATATGGAGTGGGACAATTGCCTGAGTCACTGGAGATGCATTTTCCCAACATGGAGGCATGAATAAGTGCAGGATCACCCTGCCACAGGATGCTGGCTGCATCTTGAGCAGTTCACATGAAGAACTTTAATCGTTTTGGCTGTAAAAATTGACTCATCTGGAAATGATCTATAAAATTGTGGGAGAGATTAGTGACCTTCACTTAAGGAAAGGATAGAAGACCTGTTGTGGGAATTTGTCTTGAATTTGGAGTCTGAATGAAGTCTGAAGGGGTGTTTTGCTGTGCCTGGATGCAATGTAGATAGATACCTCTGAAGCATTGAAAAGGCAGAAAACACTGGAGAAATTAACAAAACAGAAATTCTAAATTCTGTGATCTCTTTGGCCTCTCTGAGATAAAATTTATAGAAAAAAACCCTTCACAATGAGATGACTGTTTCTCTTATTTAATTCATAATCTTCAGTTTAAGGACTAACTATTTGATGCTAAGAAGAGGGAGGAGTTTTCTTCAGGGAAAGAAAAAGTTAATTTAAAATACAAATTCAGTTGGTGGTCAAAGTGGCTTTTGTTTAGTTGACAGTGGTTTTTGGTGATTCTTTTTCAACTGTGACATATTTGAGGATTTTTTTTTAAATTTTCGAACACGTTTGTCCCCTGGCATGTGCCAGAAAGGTGTGTGATTACCTGAGCTCCAGAGCCAGCCTTGCCTGGGCGCAGTACCTGAGACTGATGTCTGGCAGAGCGGGATGCAGAGAGCTGCTGCTTCACTGAGTGGCTGGCATGGAGCAGAGGGATGCTGGAAGGGATCCTGAAGCAGAGGGCTGTTGGCTCCAGCTGGAAGTTCAGAGCCCTGCTTTGCACAGCTCCTGCAGCTCCTCAGCCTCTTGCTGCAATTAGGGCGTAGGAGTTAATTGGCTTCTCTGGGGACCCATGGCTGTGGCGTCAAGGGCCCCTCCATGGCTCCATGTGTAGGCCAAAGGTGGAACTCGCTCCAGGACGTTTTGTACTTGGTTTTAAAAAAGTTTGGTAGGCCCAGACCATGGATTCCACATGTGAATTCTGAACGCACATTACTGATTTGAACGTTAGCCAGACTTCTGCAGTTTTATTGTTTTGCGGTGACAAACGCGGCGGGTGATAAATGCTGCAGTTTTCAAGGCAGGGAAGTACATCATGTTCAGGCCTCAAACCTGTTCTTTTTCTATTTTGGGGGACTAAAAGCACACAAATAGCCCTGTGTCCTCCCCAGTTCTTTTTTAAAATGCAACTGGAACATCAGAGTGGGGTTTGGAAATATGATGATAACTCATTCCCTGGGCATCCACTTCGTGCACCGAAAATGAGCTTTTGATGGGCTTCTAATTCTGAGAGTAAAAACAAGGTTGACTTTTAAAACGTTTCCCATCCATTTTTGGTATCTTTTTCCTTTTTATCTGTGTGACTGAATGTGCACGTGTTGGAGGTTACTCTAACCTGGTGTTGTTTGTCCAGCCAAATTCCTGTTGGTTCTGTAGTTATCGCCACAGTAACAGCTGAGGACTCTCACTTCACAGGGGAGACAAAATGGCAAAGGGTGAAAAAATCCTGCTGTCTTACAGAAATTTTATGTCACACTGATTTATTTAAGAGAGACTTGAAAAAAAGAAGGCACACTTTTCCCCCCAAGACATCTTGTAGAGCCTCTCCAAAGAAACTTTCTGGTGCCTGAGAATACAGAGGTGGTGTAGTTACCACCTAACATACATAAACATAGAACTGTCTTGTGTGTTAAATAATGATAATGAGACCCCAGGGATAACTAAAAATGAAGTGAGACAGAAGCTTCTGGACTGTGCTGTAGGTTGGTGTTATTTCTCATTGCTGTTGGTACTGGAGGGGTTGGTCTCATCCAGGCGTTCTGCTCCATTGCCAAGTGGAGCCCTGTGTTGCTGTAGGTGTTGCTGAAATAATTTCCATCCATTTTATTTTTCCCTTCAGCACCAATTCGGACATTCTGGCAGATACGGAAGGGTCTGAGACGTGTTCAGCGTCCTCTGACAGGTGAGTAGAAGAGCCAAGAGCTGAAGTCCTTGGGATGGGTTTAGGTCTGTAGCTTGCAGTTGGTGGAATCCTGGAGAAGCAAATGCCTCAGGAAGGTCAGATTATTGAAGAATCCCCACAGTTCTGGGAAGCACAGTTTGATCAGTGCATGTGGATCCTTGAAAAATGATCCCTGGGTCCTCCAGGAATCCACAGATGCCCAATTGAATATCTTTATTCTAAGGGATATATAACTATGTATTTTAATTTAAAAAAAAAAGGAGACTGCTTTGTTATGGAAAATTAAATCTGATCTTCTATTACATTTGAAAATTCCATTGTTGACAGAGCTGTAGGTGAGGCTGACAAGTTGAACACACTGGAATTGAGCATCTGTTTTGATTTACTTCTGTTTGAGGTTAGAAGAGCACTTCTTGGTTGTTAAAATCTCAGTGTCTGCAAGTCTGAATCGTGTTTCTGTTTCCCATGTGAAAAGCCATGTGAAGGGGCTGGGGAGAGCTGGAGAGGGCCGTGGGTCCAGGAGGCCCCTCGGTGCTCTGGGAACGTGTGTTCAGTGCCAGCACCAAAGCCCAGCTGGATCTGCCGGCTGGGGTTCTCACAGACCAGCCTGGCCATGGCCGGGGCTCCCAGGGAGGCAGGAGAGCCATTTCCATCGTGGTGCAGCTCTGAAACACAACTTGTTCCTGCTGTATCTTAGTGTGTATCTGGTGGCAGGCAGCAGATGTGGATTGAGCATCTCAGAGTTGTCCATTGTTACTTTCAGTTGTGAATTCCCACTTTAAGACAAATGAATAGTCCCTGCAGGATGGATTCAGCCTAGCAGATGGTATAAAACAGAGTGCACTTAAAAGGAATGTTTAATTAGCAAAAGCTGTTGACAGATTAGTGGCATCTTTCATGTCAACACTAAGTAGAATTTTAAGCTCCAAGGCTGAATGACGGAAATCAGCTGCTTCATTTACATACAGCTAGTTTAAGAATTTTTTATTTAAAATTAACTGTGACTAAAAATAAAACAGTTGTTGAGTTTTCTGTGGCAAATACTTTGTCCATAAATGAGGAGAGTGCCTGGCAAGGCTGCAGGCCCCAAGCCCTCCTTTGGGGGTAACGTTGACCAACCTCTCATCCTGCTTCCAGGTGGCTGTGCCCCAAACTGCCTTTTCTGATAGAACATCCCTGTGGTTTTGTCAGTGCCAGGGGTTGTCCTCAGTTATGGACAAGGAATCTGGGAGGTTGCTGCTGTTCCTTGGGTTCCAAACTGGTCTCTGGGGACAGAAGGAGAGGCATTGTGATGACCCTGTTCCAGCGGGCTCTGGGGCTATGGGATGATTTGTGGTGCCGTCACCTTCCTCAAATGAGAAGGCAGAGAAATATTTCTCTCCCCATCCCTGGAAGTGTTCAAGCCAGGCTGGACAGGGCTTGGAGCACCCTGGGATAGCGGAAGGTGGAATGAGATGATCTTTAAGGTCCCCTCCAACCCAACCCATGCCCTGGTTCCCCGTCACCTGTAGCACATACGTGTGCAGCATCCGTGCACTGCTCGCCGTGCCTGTGCCCAGCAGCAGTGTGTGCTGTCTGGGCCCTTGCAAACCCTGTTTCCCTGTGTTCTCTCCCCAGCAGCAGCTCCGTGGCTCTGGCAGGGAGCAGGAGGAAGCTGCGGCGGCCGCGCGCCCCCGAGGACAGCGGGGCGCTGCCCCAGGGCAAGAGGAAGAGGAGCTAGTGCTGCAGGCATGCCCAGCTCAGCCTGGGAAACCCCTCCTGCCTTCTCCCGTTCTCTGAGTGTCTGGGTGCTGAGTAAAATGCTGTATTTTCACATCACTGCCATTCCAGCTGCCTTCATCACCAGGCTGGGGGGCCTGCCTGCAGCCCTGGGGGCCCTTGGTGGTTGAGCTTGGGCTCAGAGTCCAGAGCCCTGCAGGAGCCTCACCTGGCTCCTGTGCCCGAGTTCTCGCTGGTGCAGCACCTGGGCTGTGTGCTGCCTCTGTCCTGCTTGCATCCTGGGCCAGCCCCATGTGCCCTCCTGGGAGCAGCTGCAGGACGGTGTTTGTTTGGGGCTGGGCAGGTACTGGTGCCCCAGTTCCTGGCACAGGAATGCAGGGAGATTCTGCCCTACACTAACAGGCTTTTTTATATATGTCTTTGTAAACTTACTCAGTATTACGTGTCATTATTTCAGTTTGAAGTCCTGAAACTGGGAAGAAATCAGAAGGTTGTTAACGTGAGGTATTTTAGCTTTCAAGCAAATAGTTACGTTGCAAAGTGTGATCTTCCTTAGGAGGTGGTGGGATTTTGTGGTGCAAGAAAATTAAGGAAATGCAAGAAACCTGAACACCAGGGAAGGCTTTGGAGAATAAAGCTTGTAAGCAAAATATGAAAATACTTCAGGTGCTTTTGCTGAGCCCTGAAGATTTGGTCAGTGGGAGCTTGGCAAAGAAGGCACAAAGTCTGGGTAAGATTGAGGGTTATTGTGTCTTGACTTCAGAGTGAAGCTGGGATTCAGAAATAATCCTCCTCAAGCCATGGTTCCCAGGAATATTTGTGTTTGGAACAGGCTAAATCATGGCAGATATAAACTATCATAAGTGCATGAGATGGAGTGATGCAGAGGCAAAGCAGAAATCTGGTTGTGTTGATTTGGTTCTTTTTTTACTAAACCAATCCTTTTGAAAGACAATTATTGATGTCTGCTTTAGGGCTCCCTTTTTGTCACAGCAGCTCACCTCAGGCATTGGAATTGGTTGCAGTCGGCCGGTGAATGGTAATAGTACTGTAAATTAGTATCATAAAGGGCTTTCTGCAGGCGTGTGCAGAGCAGCTGCTGCTGTAGGGGAGGGCCCTGGTGTGGGGACACGGTGCCTGCTGCGGCTGCAGCACTGACATTCCCACTGGAAATGGGCTGAGGAGCCACTGCCACGGGAGCTGTGGCAATTCCAGGGGGCAGGAGAAGGCAGAGAGCAGCTGACACGTTAAATACAGGCACAAATCAGACTGGTTTGCTGACCACCTGTGAACATTAGGGGTTTTATGTCACTTATTGTTGTCATCACCATTTAACGTCCAAACTGGTGACCTTTGCCTGAGCTGGAGCTTCTCCCCTCCTTTTGATGGGGCTGTGGGTTGGTGCCACTCGTGGAGTTGGCAAACGTGAGTGGGGTGTGTGGCTGTGAGACATGGTGGCTGAGGTGCAGGGGGAGGCTGCAGGGAGCCAACACAACATGGATTTGATGGTCTGCCTCATTCCCACCCTGCCACACCCAGGGCCAGCCCCAGCCCCAGGCAGTGCCAGGCTGCTGCCAGGCCCAGCCTGTGCCAGGAGTGGCTGCTGATCCCCCGGGTGCCATAAACGATGCTTGCTGCACATCTCACCAACCCAAGGGTCACAGGAACTGCATAACATAAGGGAAAAAACAGCAGGGAAGGAAACACAGTGTCCTCCCCACGCTGTGCTGTCCCCTGCTCCCCCGGGCAGCTCTGCTCCTGTGTCACCGAGTCAAGGGGCACTGGAGCAGCTGGGGACAGCCAGGCTGGGGGCACTGGGGACAGCCAGGCTGGGGACACTGGGAGCAGCTGGGACAGCCAGGCTGGGGGCACTGGGGACAGCCTGGCTGGGGGTACTGGGAGCAGCTGGGGGCACTGGGAGCAGCTGGGGGCACTGGGAGCAGCAGAGGAGCCGAGCTGGCGCTGACGGTGAGGGGGGGATGCTCAGGGGGATGTGGGACAGCGTCCTGCTGGGCTGAGCACGGCCCCATGGTGGGGAACCGCACCCACCATTGTGTTCTTGGGATGAGTAATCAAAGTTACTGCATCCTCCCGATACCTTTTCACTGGTGGTGAGTGGTGTTTGTCACATCCCCGCAGCCAAAGCCTTGTGCTGGGCTGGGAGCCCAGGGACCCCCTGTCCGACCCTGCCCTGGGGTCCTGGGCACCCTCCATCCCACCGTGCTGAGGCTCCATCCCTGGACGGGACCCGAGGCAGATTGCCCGTGGCTGTGGCTCCCCGGAGAGCTGGGAGCAGCGCAGGAGCTCCCAGGGGCCCGATGCCGGCGGCCCGGGTGGGGCTGCGCTGGGCTGCCCCTGGAAGGGCTGCTTGGGCAGGGAGTCCAGCGGCAGGAAATGAGCCCGGTCTCGGAGCAGTCCCTCAGGCCGGGGCAGAAGGGCAAAATGGAAACAATCAAGAAGCAAAAATGTCCTGTTCGCCCAGCCCGGGAGGAGCCGTGAGAAAGGCAGCGGTGCTGGGAGCGGGGAGAAGGGGCAGCTGAGCCACCGTGCTGGACAGGGGCTCCCTGCTGCCTCCACCGCAGGGACCTCTGGAACGAGCGGCTGGGGCTGAAGCCGGAGTGTGGGGTGGGGACATCACCCGGCTGTGCTCGGCTCTGCAGGTACCAGCGAGTGCCTGTGGGACTGCCTTTGGCAGGCAGGGATGCCGTGTGCCCACGCTGGGGTGTATGCCTGCTTCTGCCTGCTCAGAACAGGTGCTGCTGTTTCCAGACCTTCCCCGAGCTCACTGAGTGAGCTGGGCACACGGGGAGCTGGCACACGGGGTGTTGGCACACTCCTGGGCACACGGGGAGCTGGCACAGCTGGCACACTCCTGGGCACACGGGGAGCTGGCACACGGGGTGTTGGCACACTCCTGGGCACACGGGGAGCTGGCACACGGGGAGCTGGTACACAGCTGGTACACAGCTGGTGCACAGCTGGCGCACGGGGAGCTGGTGCACAGGGAGCTGGTACACAGCTGGTACACAGCTGGTGCACAGCTGGCGCACGGGGAGCTGGCACACGGGGAGCTGTCCCAGTGCCCCGGGCTGGCTCTGCCCCGGGCTGGAGAGGTTCCCTCACAGCCAGGGCCGGGCACTGCGAGCTCAGGACATGGGGCTGGGCTGAGCAGCCCGGGAGGGACCTGTGGCCACTGGGGACAGGCAGGGTCAGGGCTCTCAAGGGCACTTCTCCAAGGGTGCTCTTTGCTGGCAGGAGTTAAAAACAAAAACCCTTTTGGCTGAAGGAGGGTCTGTTTTGATAGAAGAGCAGATATTCTGGAACTGGAACACCTCACACAAACAGAGGAATTGAAGATGAATCACAGCTACCTGCTGGGCAAACCCAACACCAGGATCTGCTGCCCAGAGGAGAGAATAATCATGGTTCTGTCCCACCTGGCATTGGAGGAGCCAGAGGGCCTGAATTCAAAATCATTTGGACAAATTGGTGAGTTGGCTCCAAAACAACCACCTGGAACTAAATAAAGAAGAGCATGAATTACCAGCTTCAGGAAGAAGGTAAACACATTACTGCAAATGGGAAGTAATTAGTGAGGCTGAAAAGTTTATATAAATGTAGCTGGGCTTCATTTTTGCAGTGAACGCTCGCTTCTCTGGTTAATTATTTGGCCCTACAGAGGCATTCCTGGAGCCTGCACTGGGGATTTCATTGCAGGTATTTGGTGGGAGAGAAATGGGGGCTGTGTGGAAGAATCCTCACCTGTGTGGGCATTCCCAGACACATATGCTTAGATACTCACGCACATCTACTGAATTATCCTGAGGATTGCAGCCTCCTTCGTGTCACTTGGCTAAGATTGTTGTAGTGATGAGCACAAACGTGACTCACTTTCCTTTATATACATATGCAAATAAATGTAGAATTTGCATGTGAATATATTAAACCAGACTATATTCTGGTTTTGTTCTGACTCTTCTATCTTTACCTGACAAAATCTCAGATAGATCTTGTTATTTATATTTTGTTCAAAGGGAAGAGTGCCTCACTGTAGTGGGCAGAGGCATCAGTGTGTGCAGGGGCTGCAGGCAGTGCTGTGCCTGGCGTTAGCTGGGTGATCCATTCCTGTGGCTCTGGGAAGGTTTAGTGAACATCCCAATCCAGGAGGTGACA
This sequence comes from Chlorospingus semifuscus, assembly GCA_035048045.1. Classification (NCBI taxonomy): domain Eukaryota; kingdom Metazoa; phylum Chordata; class Aves; order Passeriformes; family Passerellidae; genus Chlorospingus; species Chlorospingus semifuscus. Next base: position 553,870 of record JAWWMS010000031.1, read on the forward strand.
CTGGGTGTGGCACTGGGTGTGCAGCTCCTGTAGCCCCTGTCTGTCACTGCTGCAGGCGTGGGTCCCAGGGCCACGGGTGCAGCCCCAGGGCTCTGGGTCTCACTTTGCTTTTCGTTCCTTGATGGTGACTGGGAGTTCAGGGCACTGCAATGAACAGCTTGAGGTTACACACAAATGTAGTAATCCCCCCCAAAAGTAGTAAAATGATTGTGTTATCTCCCAACAGCTTGAACCTGAAGCCTCTTTGTTAAAAACCACATGGATACATATTTCAACTTTATTATCCAACTTGTTACTCCCAGGCTCTGGGCAGGCTCCATTGGTTTTATGGGCTTTGAGGCCGTAATGGGATGAAGCAAGGAAGGTTTTAGCACAAACAGTGTCCTTGGGAGCCCTGTGCAGGCCTGGCTGCTCAGGGAGGTGCCTGGGAGAGCCTCTGTCCCCTTTGCTGGGATCGGGGTGCGATGGGCAGGTGGGAGCGGGGAATTCCACAGAAACCATCCTGCATCCCCCTGTGAGGCTGTGCCCAGCCCGGGTGGGACTGTCTGGGTGACAGGATCAGCCTGCATTATCGCATCAGCAGGATCCATAGCCTGCTCTCCTCTAAGTGGGTTTAAGCTGCTTGATTTGATCAGAGCCCTGCTGCTGTGTCCCGGGGCTCGCCCTGGGGCGGAGGTGGCACCTCAGTGTGCTCCGGGATGTGTCTGCAGGGTTTCACATGGAGTGCCAGGGATTGTGGGGATGGAAATGTGTACTGGCTCAATGCCAGGAGGTCCAGGCTCTTTTTCCAGGGTTTAGCTCCCAAAGCTGGATGAGCCTGACTCAGGCTCCAGTGCTGGTGTGGGCTGGAGGCCATGGGAGCAGAGGCTGATGGATTTCAGTGAGTTGGGGACCCAGAGGAAATGGTTTGAATCCCACAAACCTTTTAGGGACATGATGTGAAAGGTTCTCTAGCACTGAATAAGTTTAGCGTAGTCCCACACTTCTTTTCTCTTCACAGTGGGGAAGAAAAAAGAAATTATCTCAATATGTGCATGAACTCATGTAAATTCTCTTTCTGCTGTGAATGCTGTATAGAACTCGAGACTGCAGCATCCAAGTAGATCCTCCCTTCTCCATTTGTCTGCATACACAAGTCAGCTTCTCTGGCTCCTTCTCCCTTTCCAGTGATGTTCTGATGACTCAGTTTCCAAAACCCTCCCCAGCCATGGCACAAGTCTGACAGCCAGGTGGTGTGACAGGCCAGCAGTTCTGGGACTGACCATGGCTGCAGGGTTTTTTCTGTTTTTTTTTTTTTTAATTGTGATCAATCTGAGGACTAGGTTTTTGGCTGGGTTTTTTTGTGTCGTTGTTGTTTTTCAGCTAACAAAAAGAGATACCATGGCCAGAGGATGGAGCAGGCAGGGTGTGATGGATGACACAGCATTACCCAGCAGTGTGACTGTCACCTGCATCTGAGCACACAGGCCTGGACTGGTTTATGTTCCCCTGGGCAGTGAACTCAGTAACACAAGGAATTGGGTGCATGGGTTTGGGACCAAACAGTCCTGTGCATTGCTGATATTTCCACGTTTTGTCTCCAAAGCCTTGTCTCCTTTGGTGCAGATTACAATATTGATTGTGTATTTTTCTGGAAATCAGCACAGCAGCTGGTGAGCCATGGAGGAATTTGGTATCAGACTTGAGAATTTACTCATGTGCACATTTAAGAAAGACACAGAAAAGTTGTAATTTACTGCGCCCTCAGGATGTTCCCAAGCCTGGTTTAACACCCAGCATCCATCAGCTCTGTGTTGAAGCACAGGTATGCCTTTTCCATGAAGAATGTCCATGGCACTGCTCATCTCCATGGTTTTAGTAGATTTACCAGAGTCAGGCTTCCTGCAGGCTGAGTGCAAGAGATGAGGACTAGTTAAAAATGCTAGGATAAAGAGAAATTCCCATGCAAGAGCAGCCAGGTACCATTCCCTGGCTCTCCAGCCTGCTGTGGGCTGCAGCCATGCATGAGTTCATGGGCGGCTGCAGCTCCATCTGCAAAGCTGTGGCCTGGGCTTGACATTTTGCCAGCCCTCTTCTGTCCTGGGGACCATAAAGTTGTGATTCCAGATAGCTATTGGAAAAACAGCTATTTCAGATCCAGCAGTAAACCAAAATGCAATTAAATTTAGCTTTATTTAGTGTTTGTGCTTTTGATTATCCCAAAGCATGTATTTTAAAATAAAACTGTTTCCAGCTCCATGGCATCCCTAAACATTTAAAGCTGGAAGAAGTAGGGGATGACTCAGAAAGCCCTTTGATTCTCACAGGATTCTTTGCTTCAAAATCACGTGTGTTTGGGTTTTAGTAGTGGAGCAGCTGCAGCTTTGCCTGAATAAGGACTGAGCATCTCTGGCTGCTGGGGGGCAATGCCCAGCCCTGATGGGCTCACCTGGGGAAGGGCACTGGGAGCTGGATGTTATCCTGACCAGTCCCCAGATTTCAGGCCCTGGTGTGCAATCCCCACTGAGCTGCTCCTGCACCCCAAGGCACAGCAGTGTGTCAGGGCACGTGGCACTGGGAGCAGTGTGGCACTGGGAGCAGTGTGTCAGGGCACGTGGCCCTGGGAGCAGTGTGGCACTGGGAGCAGTGTGTCAGGGTGTGTGGCACTGGGAGCAGTGTGGCACTGGGAGCAGTGTGGCACTGGGAGCAGTGTGTCAGGGCACGTGGCACTGGGAGCAGTGTGGCACTGGGAACAGTGTGTCAGGGTGTGTGGCACTGGGAGCAGTGTGGCAGTGGCATGGGGACAAACAGGGTCAGTCCTGGCACAGCTGTGCCCCAGCCGAGCACCTGGGGCTCCCTGCTGCCATCAAATGCACTTCAGAGCTGCACAGCACTCCTGGAGGGGCTCAGCTGCCTCCTGCAGGGGCTGCACCAGGGCCACTGGGCTCTTTCCAGCAGTTCAGGTCTGTTCTGGACAGGAGCTGCGTCTGTGCAGCCGTGAGGGACACCTCAGCCAAGGCCAGAGAGGAGCAGTGGCTGCTCTGCCTCACCTCAGGCACCTCTCACGGGGGCTGAGCCACACCTGAGTCCCCAAGGAACTGAGCAGAAGCCAAGGGCAAACCTTGCCTCCCCTTTGCCCCCAGCCACCTCCTCCCTGAGAGCTCTCCCAGAACCAGCAGAACAGTAAAAAAAGAAGCATTGCACATGGTGAGCAGCGATTCCCACAGCAGTTTTATTGCCTGAAGATGGAAGAACGTGAACCCTAGAGGGAAGAACGTGCCAAAGTATGTAACATTTCTTCATCTTGCATGGAGCTAAAACTTCCCAAAAATCTTTAAAAATAGCTGCAGGGATGTTTGTTCAGGGCCTAAGGCTGGGCTGAGGAGGATTTGAGATGTGACTTGGAAGTGGGGAGCAAAGGGTGGTGATGCTGGGGGCCTTCAGGGCTGCTGGACTGAGGGGGGGACTGGGAGGGTTCCATGCTCTTCTCAGCATCCCACCTGCACTTTCAGGTTCTGGATCCCTTGTAGGGAGCCTGATAATGGGGACAGCCATTGAGCTGTGCTGGTGAGCTGGTGACAAATGGTGTCACTCATGGTACTGCTTTATTTTATAGAAATAATACTCTGAAATCTTCCTCCTAAAAGAAGAGAGAAGTTCTTGGTGGGTGTGTTCATTGCCGAGTGGCCAACTCCTGAGCCTGCTCCTGGGACGAGGCCGGGCTGGCACCTACGGGGGAACCTTCCCTCGGTGTCCTGCGACGGCAGCTCGGGCAGGGCAGGGCAGGGCTGGGGGTGAGCCCGGTCCGTGCTCCCTCCCTCCCTCCGCGCCGTGCCCGGGGCCGCGACCCCGGGGGCTTTGGGCTGTGGGCTGATGGCCCCCGCCCGTCACCGCAGCACCGCTCCGCCGCTCCCCCTCGCGGCACCGCTCCGGAACCGGGGCTGCTCGGGGGAACCGGGGCTGCGGGGAAGCGGCGCTGCCCGAGAGGGGCTGCGGGGAAGCGGCGCCGCCGGCGGGGTGCGCGAACGGCCGCGCTGCGCGGAGGGCGCGGGGAAGATGCTGAGGCGGCTCCGGGTGCGGGGCAGAGGCCGCGGGCG
>JAWWMS010000031.1:561626-604308 GCA_035048045.1 Chlorospingus semifuscus
CTCCTGCTGCACACACATCACAGGGAACACCTGCGGACTCTGAGCTCGGGAACAGAGCTGGCTCACGCACCTGTGAGGGCAAGAGCAGGGCTGTGAAGCGCCACGGCTGTTCTGCCTTCCCCTCGGGGTCCCTTCCCCTCGGGGCAGGTGCTGCAGTCAGTGGTGGGAGCTGGGCACCCCCTCGTCCATCCCTCCCGTGCTGGGTGTTGGCAGCAGAGCCCCCCCAGCCCTGCACCCCTCCAGCAGGGCCTGGGGACAGGGACCATCCCTGAGGGACACACTGGCACGGTCAGCACCCCTCGGGTCTCCGGTGCTCCTGCCAGGAGGGGAGCAATCACCCTCCAGACCTGCCCTGCAGTAAGCTCCCTGAATTCAATTTGCCTCCCGCAGAGAGGAAGAGCTGAGTCAGCCCTGGCTGGATGTTTTCAAGTGGGTAGAAACACTGCGATGTATTTCAGGTCTTGTGCCTCCGCAATGAATTATTTTTTAGCATATACCTGAAATTAATTATTGGTGAAATATTAATGTTACTTGAAATTAATTATTAATTATTTTTTAGAATATACTTGAAATTAAAAGTAGTTGGAGCAGACATCACAAGAGCAGGAATTACGCATCCATTGGCTAAAGGTGAATTTGGAAGGTAGCATTTATAGTCACATTTCTTCACTGGTCTAAAAGCTGCCAGTGGGTTTTTGCAGAGGCACGAAGGGGCCAGAGCAGCCAAAGCAGCTGTGCTCATCCTCGCTGCTGGTGTGTCCTCTGGGAGCAGAGGGGCTGAGGAGGTGAGCTGGAGCACAGGGAGCAGCACAAAGGCTCCATCATCTCCACCTCATGGAGGGCATGTCCCACCTTGTCCTGGTGCCATGGCAGATGCCAGCTCCACCATCCCCTTGTCACCAGACGGAGTTGATCCAGCCTGCCAGGTGGGACAGTCGGTACTTTGTGCTCTGGGCACAGAGAGCAGCAGCCAGGACTTGATGTCCTGGCACTGCACTGCACCATCCTCTGCCACCGGGGATGCCAGGCTCGTTGGTGTGGGCATGTCCTCCCTGGCAGAGCCCTGTGTGGGGAGCATTCACTCGGGGGAAAGAAAGATCACTGGAGAGAGGTGTGGGCAGAGCACCGTGCAGAGGGCTCGGCCAGGACCGGGCTGGCGCTCCCTTCCCCGCTTCAGGCACCCCGAGGCGTGTGGGTTGTGCTGGGGCAGCTCTGCCTCCTGAGCGGCTCAGGGAGCCCCAGAGCAAGCGGGGAAATGCAGCTCTGGGGGAGACAAACCCAACCCCGAGGTTCTGAGAACGCAGCTCTTGGGGAGACAAACCGAACCCCGAGGAGCTGGAACTGAGACTCGCCCCCTCACTCCCTCCCCTGCAGCAGCAGCTCTCAGTGCTGTCCCTGCGGGCTCTCCTTTCCCTGTGTCCCTTCGGGCGCTGCTTTCCCGGGGTGTTCCAGCAGCTCTCCTTTCCCTGGGTCCCTGCAGTCTCTCCTTTCCCTGGTGTCCCTGCGGGCTCAGCCCTGCCGGGGAGGGGTCTCGGGGTGCCCGGGGCTCTGGCAGGGCCCGTGTGCCGTGCCCTGACACTGCCTCTGTCTCGCAGCGTCCCCGTTCATCATCGCCATGCTCCTGGCCAGCCTCAACAGCTGCTGCAACCCCTGGATCTACATGCTCTACACCGGGCACCTCTTCCACGACCTGATGCGCCGCTTCCTCTGCTGCTCCACGCGCTACCTGAAGTCGCGGCCGGCCTGCGAGCTGAGCAAGAGGAGCAACTCCTCGTCCTTCGTCCTCAGCTGCAGGGCCGCGAGCCAGAGGAGCTTCGTGCAGCCGCCCACGACGTGAGGCCGCGGCCAGCCGGACCTTGTGCCTCTGCTGCGCTGCTCCGGTGCTTCCCTGGGGAGGCCGGGCCGGACAGAGGGGTCTGTACACAGGTGTATATATGGTGTAAGCATGTACAGAGGCCTTATTTAACCGAGACGGGAGTGGGCGAGGAGTTCTGTGTCCAGCTTTCAATGCTGCCTGGGATTAGACAGCAGGAACCCGTTCCTGAGCCCCAAACCCTGATTCTGTGGCTTGTGGATGCCACCAGGAGGGACAAAGGACGCGGTGCAGCTGGGGCAGGTGCGATGGAAGCACAGGGAGATGGGTGGTGTCACCCCTGGTAGGTGGCTGGGCACTGTCCCACTCCGCCTGCAGCAGGATCCTGATCCGCGCTCTCAGCACAGGAGCCCTCGCTTCACTTGCAGCCTGTGGGGCAGAGGCAGCCCCGTCCCTACAGCCCTGCAGCCCTGCACCATGCCAGCCTGCACCATGCCAGCCCTGCAGCTCTGAACCAAGCCAGCTTGCACCATGCCAGCCTGCACCAGACCTGCCCTGCAGCCCTGAGCCATGCCAGCCTGCACCCTGCCAGCCTGCACCAGGCCTGCCCTGCAGCTCTGAACCATGCTAGCCTGTACCATGCCAGCCCTGCAGCATGCCAGTCCTGCTCCCCCTGCCTGGGGCACAGACGAGGGCATTCCTGATGTCAGCAGGGACCAGCCTTGAAGGGACAGTGCTGTGGCCCGGCTGTCCCCAGCCCAGCTCTGTGCCCTGTACCCCGCGAAGCTGGGCTGGAGCCTGGGGCACGGCTGGGGCCGGGATCCAGCACTGACCCTGGCAGAGGGTGCCCAGCAGCTCCCGCTCGGGGCTGTGCGGGATCGGGGTGGGCCAGGTGTGCCCAGCAGCTCCTGCTCGGGGCTGTGCGGGCTCTGGGCACTGACCCTGGCTCCGACAGGGACACTCCTGCCGTGTCCCCGAGCCAGGCTCGGCCCTGGCTCACCGCAGGTCCCAGCAAGCCTCCCACCGCTCCGTGCCTGTGCTCGCTCCATGGCACAGGGCACGCTCACGGCATGGATTTTTATTGTAAACAAATACTGTAAATAAAGTTTTCTGACTGCGGCTGGTGGAAGGCGGGAGGGAGGCGCGGGGGGAGCTGGGCTGAGGGATTGCAGGGGATGGATGGGAAGCACCGAGAGCCCGCAGCCAGCTGTGCCCGCAGCCAGCCGTGCCCGCAGCCAGCCGTGCCTGCAGCCAGCCGTGCAGAGGGACCAGCCCCCAGTGGCACACAGCTGGCTGCGACACCGGCACTGCACGGGACACAGTCGGGGCTCTCAAAGGGTGATGTAATCTGCCCTTTCGTGATGGGAATGAACATGAAAAATGCATTTTAACGTGTCCTTTATTTCTTCACTGTGGCCGGCCGGTCCATTTGCACCTTTGCCATCCTGACATTCCTTTGATTTTTTTTTTTTTTTGTGGGAGCTCCAAGTGAGCTCTCAGCACATTTGCTGACTGGCTGAAATCCTCAGGACACCGTGGAGCATTTTCTTCCCACGTTCACCTTCCTTCTCCTTGAGAGCCACACACTCCTGCACCAAACAAGGAAGGAGGGCTGTCCCTTTCTGGAGAGTCCGAGCTGCATCCCCCTGCCAGGGAGGAACGGGAGCCGTGGATGTTACTGGGATGGAGGCGCGGAGAAGGGAGGGAGCTTTGGGACACACAGGGAATTCCCTCCAGCCCCAGCTGCAATTTCTGGAGGTGAATGGGGGCCAGGCAGGGCCATGCCCCACACCTGGAGGTGCTGCAGCCCAGAGGGGCCGTGGCTGAGCTCCTGCACTGGCCCCAGGAGGCCAGGAACAGCAAGAGCAGCTGGGGAGTGCCCCAGTGAATGCTCTGCCAAAAGCTTTCCAGGAGCAAAACGTGGAACAGAGGGGCTGACAGGTGAGCAGTGTGTGCCCCAGGTGTTGGGAGCCCAGGGAGCAATGTGGGGGGGACATCAGCATTTCAGGGTTTTTCGGGTTCAGGCAGTGAACTACTAGAACAACAACAACAACAAGTAGTATAAGCCCATTATGGAATTGATTTTAATTATTTTTATTTTCACAAAAAATGAAGGGTTTTTTGAGACTTTCCCCCACCTCTCTATAATTACCTAAATATCTTTTTTTTGTTTTTAATCACTCCATCCTCCTTGGGCCCTGATGTTGCTGGAGCTTGGGTACCACATTGCTATGGAATAGCAGCAGTATACAATCCCAAGCCCTTGGAAGAGCTCCAGCAGAAAGCCTGGCTCTTTCTCGTCCTTGGCGTGGCACTAGAGGAGTCTTTGGCTCCAAGTCTTTGTTGGAATCCAAGGGGAAGGCACACATGGAGACAACTGAGAGCAGCCTCTGAACAAGGAGACCTCCTGGGCCCTGGTTCAGCAAAGCACTTAAGGCTGGAGCCAAAAGAGCGTTCAAGGGCCTCAAAGTGAAAGTGCAGCTCCGTGGAAGAGGGACCGAGCAGTTAATTGACAGTACAGGGGAGGAAACAGCTCTGAGCTGCACCTCTCACCCCTGGCTCCTCTATCCCTGTGGCTGGAGCAGCAGGGTCCTGGCAGAGGCTCCCCCCTCTGCTCTCCCTGTCCATCAGGGTGGAGGGACAGCCTGGCCTGTGGGATGCACACTGTGTGTGGCTGGATGGGATGCACACCCTGTGTGGCTGGATGGGATGCTCACCCCGTGTGGCTGGATGGGATGCACACCTCGTGTGCCTGGATGGGATGGGATGCACACCTCGTGTGCCTGGATGGGATGCACACCCCGTGTGGCTGGATGGGATGCACACCCCGTGTGGCTGGAGCTAACTGAACGCATGTCTCACGGAGATTGCCTGAGAAGCCAAGCCAGGCTTTGCTCAGAGCCCAGCTTGTCTCTCAGTTGGGGTTCCCCAAGGCTCTGTGTCCCCCCTGGCCACGCTCAGGGCTGGCTCCCACCGTGCTGTCCTGTCCTGGACCCTGCCCACGGCACTTAATGATGCTCCACAATTAATTACATAATTGAGCCTCGAGTGCCAGGGTTTGCAGCTGGCCCAGGATCAGCTCACGCTCTGGGAGCAGACACAACATGTCATGCATGGCCTGCTCTGGCTCTCACAGCTTGGCTGAAATGCAAGTAGGCATGAAAAGCGTTTGGTTTAGCTATTCTATCCCTAAAAGCTTTGAGCAGTGGTTTAATGCAGAAGCTCCCACCACAGCAATTGTTTGCCACAAACAATAAGTCCTGTGGGGGAGTTTCTGTCAGCACCAGCCCCAAGGGATGCAGGGGCAGGCAGGCTTTGGGCGGGGGCCAGCAGCAGCTCTGCAGCCCCAGTGCTCGCCCAGCACCTGAGGACAGACAGCACATGGACAGACAGGGCTGTTCTCCAGGAGGGGCTGCTGTCCCTGTCCCTCCCAGGAGCTCCGGGGGCCTGCAGGGCACAGGGACCCCTGGGCTGTTTCCTGGGCCATGATGGGCTCCCTTCTCCTGAGGCTTCTGGCTTTGGGTGGAGTAAGGAGCAGCCTGGCCTGCCTCCATGAGCAGGGAGCATCCCTGAGAGCCAGCTCTGCTGCGGGGTCCTGCCACGGGTTCCTGTGCCACAGGGTCCCTGTGCGGGTCCCTCCCTGGACAGAGGTGTCCTTGGGCAGGTCCCTCACTGGACAGGGGTGTCCGTGTTCAGATCCCTCACTAGACAGGGGTGTCCATGTGCAGGTTCCTCACTGGACAGAGGTGTCCATGTCTGGGTCCCTCACTGGACAGGGGTGTCTGTGTTCAGATCACTCACTAGACAGGGGTGTCCATGTGCAGGTTCCTCACTGGACAGGGGTGTCCATGTCTGGGTCCCTCACTGGACTCTGTGTGCCCGAGGGCAGGCAGCCTGCACAGAGGGGGTTGTGTGAGGGTGTTGGGGCAGCTGCCAGCACCTAAGTCTCCTTCCGGACAGCAACTCGGACGTTGCTGCAGATCTTGGCGAGCGCCTCGAAGAGCGGGTCACAGAAGGTGTGGATGCACAGCGAGTAGATCCGGCTGACGCACTGGATCTCGATCAGGTAGCTCTTGATGCAGGGCACCACGGCCCAGATGTGGCAGAAGGAGATGAGGGCGAAGAGGAAGCCCCAGAGGACGGCCAGGGGGATGCCCAGCAGGGCGGAGAGCAGCCGGTAGCACCAGTACTTGCTGACGGTGAAGGTGGTGTAGCTGCTTTTCCAGACGCCGTCGAAGCTGTACGTGCCCACGGGCTCAGCTATCACATCCTCAAAATCCACCTGGGGGAGAGCAGAGGACACAGGGGAGGTCTGGGGGTCAGCAAAGGCCCCGATGTGAGCAGGAGGGGAGAGCAGATCCCAAACGGAGGGGCCCGGGGAGAGTGGGGACAGTGCTGGGGTGGGTCCCTGCAACCGGGCAGGGCCAGCCCTGCAGAGCTGGGAGAGGGCTCAGGGCTCCCAGCACTGCCCAGCCACAGCCTGTGGGCAGCAGGGGCGGCTCAGCCCACGCCTGGGGCCCCAGCACGGGGAGGACACAGTCCCTGTCCCAGCCCCTGATCTGGGGAGTCAGGTGAGGCCAGGCAGGAGCCCCTGGAACAGGAGCAGTGCGTGGGAGTGTTGGCTGCACAGGCAGCCAGAGCCCATTCCTGCCCTTTTTTAGCATTCAGGGATGGGGCTGCCCACTCGGCAGGAAGGTGTTCATGCTAATAAAGACCCAGCACCCTCTGGATTTATGGATTATTTATTTATACCCATAGGATGAGGTGCTCAGTGCTGTCTGTCCATGTTCCTCCTGGGGAAGGGAGCTGGGGCTCAGCCCTGCCCTCGCCATTTGTGCAGGCACTGGGAGTGTCTCAGAGTGACACACACTCCCCAAAACTCCACACAGAGATCCCCTTGGGGTGTAACTCACTTCCAGGGAATATATGAGCTGAGCTATTTGTCTTGAAAACCAGCCCGGCCTCCCCCCGGCAGCTGACGTGTCTGTACATTCGTGTTAAATAACAATATCCATTCTGCTTTTGGAAGCACTTGGATCACAAAATCACTCTGTGTCATCTTTAATTTCCTGGAGTGAGCAGGGGGTGCTGACAGAAGTATTGGCAATGAGGAGAAGCAGCCCTGAGAGCTGGACCTGAGGTGCCATCAGCAGCCCCTAGGTAGCCCAGGTGTGCTGGGGACTGGCCCAGGTTAGTGCCCGACTGCCTGACGAGCTCATCAGGGAACAATTGATGCAGGGAGCAGCGGGATATAAAAGCAGGGGCTCTGCCCTATTGCTCCTTCTGCTGCCATCACACTGGGAGTGGGCCTGGAGAGCAGTGGGGGCTCGGGCTGAGTCTGGATCCTGCTGGAGGTGCTCGGGGAGCAGCACGTGCAGGTACTGTTCCTTTATAGAACCCTTGGGCTCGGAAAGCTCTCCTGAGGTCACCCAGTGAGCCATGCCCTGCTCTGGTGCTGTGCTTGGAGGGGTTTGTGGCAGGCTCTGTGGGCAGTGCCACTTCTGTGACCTGATCCCAAGTTCTGGCTGCTGCTCTGTGGTGCTCAGGTGTTTATCCAGGGCCAGGTGAGCCCTTCCTCCCGTGGGCGCTGCAGCTCCTGCTGCCCGTGCCTCAGAGCCCTCCTGCTGCCATGCCCTGGTGCTGGGATGGGACAGGGACAGAGCAGGGTGAGCTGTGCCCCTGCCTGGGCTGCCTCTGCCCTCCCTCCCCGGCCCTCCCGGGCTATTTTAAGGTGGAGGAATGCTGGGCTCTGAGTGCTGAGCTCTGAGTGCTGAGCTCTGAATGCTGGAGCAGCAGCATGGCCATGGGAGTGGGTGAGCCTGGAAGGTCTCGTCGGGCTTTGGAGAGTCTGGAGTGGGAAAGGCAGGGAGGGGCTGGGGAGAGGGGCTGGTGGGACCCAGTGATGGCTGGGACAGTGCTGGCACAGTCATCCAGGAGTGGCAGCTGCTGCTCCCAGGCTGGGGAGCCCAAAGTGTGGGCTGAGGGCTCTGCTGGTCCCTGTTGCCACGGGCTGAGGGCTCTGCTGGTCCCTGGTGCCGTGGCAGATGGGGCTCCCCTGGTCTGGCACCTCTCCAGCCCCAGGCCAGGGCAGTGGGATGCGCTTCAGGGAGTGGCACGGATGCTGGAGGTGATGCTGAGGTGCCAGGAGCTGTCAGGGCAGGTCTCACAGTGCCAGCAGGGAGCCCAGCGATGGCTGTCACTGTCACAGCTCATCCCATTTGACCACACCATGGCTGCAGCTGTAATGGTGTTTTCATGCCCAAACTGAGGTTTGTGTTTCAGCAGTGCTGGCAAGGTCACAGCCTGTCACAAAGCCTGTGTGAGCAGCTCTGTGCCCTCTGTCCCTTCTGCTGTGATAGTCACAAACATGGTTTTAACAAAACCCTTTCACCTCCTCCTGTCCTCCTGTTCTCATTTGGACTGGAATTGTCTTTGCTAACAGAGACAAATTTTGTTTGCAGTTCTAAGGGAGTCTAGAGGAAGCCCAGGAGTTAGAATGGGAATTCCTCTTGGTCAGAAACAAGGGGAGGGAGCTGGGGGTGCTGCACCTCTGGGCTGCCCTGGGGAGAGCAATCTTCCACAAACATGCCAACACACCTCAAACAATAGGCACTGACACTGTGGTGCCTTCAAGGCCAGCAGCCTTTTCCCAATATCTCCTTAAATTGGATATTTAATTTCTGCGTTACTTTTGGCTGCCAGTTTGCTGGTGCAAAGGAAGGATCTCCATAAATTTTCAAGCCACAATGAAACTGGAGAGCCCATTCAAGGCGTGGGAAGTGTGGCATTAACTGGAGCCAGGCACGCACCCAGCCAGCAGGGCTGTCACCTCCCCAGCCCGGGGGACAGCCCTGGGGCCAGCCCTATGGGGCCAGCCCTATGGGGCCACATGGACCAGGAGCACCAGAGGGGCTGAGTGCAGCCCAGCACACCCCGAGGTGTGACCCCAAACGCCGATTGCTGCTGCTGGGGCGCGGCCTTACCTTCACCACGTCCTCGTTGATGTGCTTGGGGTCTCTGTTGACCAGGTCGATCTCCTTGGTGTGCTGGTCCTTGATGATGATCCGCTCCTCCAGCTCCCGGTGCTCCTCGGCCATGGCTGGGCGGGACTGGGCAGCGCTGGGGACGGGGACAGGGGACAGGGACAGGAGGCGCTGGCCCCGCCCGCAGCAGCTGCCCGTGCCCCTGGCACTGCGCCAGGCTAAAATTAATGTGCTGGCTGCCGAGGCCGCCCTGAAGTGTCCCTTAAAGGGGCTTTTCGGGGCCGGCCCCCGTGCTGCCACCTCAGGGGGATGGCATGTGTGTGGGCAGCTGGTGGCCTCTGAGCCAGGGCAGGGTGGGTGTGCAGCCCCCAGCCCAGCTGTGCTGGTGGGATCTTATACTTGTGTGGGAGAAATAATGCCCAAATTGGGGCAAAAGTCCTCAAAAGACTAAAAGAAGTAGTTGTTTGTGAATCTGTAAATGAAGCAGCTGGGGGATTCAGGAATTGTCTGTAAATATCACCCAGAGATGCCACCCTGTCCTGGGCTGGCCAGAGCTCCTCAGGGGCCGTTCAGAGCCCAGGAGAAGGCCTGTGGTGCCAGCCTGGGTTCCTCTGCTTCCACCTTCTCACCCATGGAACCTCCAGAAATCCAAGACCAACCCACAGAACCATAGTGGTTGGAATATCTCCTCCAGGGTTGCTTGGTTAATATTTATTTAACTGTGGCTGTACTTTGCTAATCCTCCTCAGTGTCTCCTGTGAGCTCCTCCCTTTCTGATCTGAGGATTTGTTTAAAAGTGATGGTTTTGTGAAAAAAGCCCTTTACAAAAATGAGTAGCAAGGGGACTGGCAGCTCCTGGGGGAGGCCGGCGGTGCCCAGGCAGGCGCTGGCTGTGGAGGTGCCCCTGCAGAGCCCCGGGCATGGCTGGCACTGCAGGGCAGCGATTGTGTGCCCCGGTGTCCCGGCCCGTTCTGGTGTCCCTGCCCCAGTGTCAGAGCACACCCAGGCAGCAGCAGCGGCAGGTAGCGAATGTCTCCTTCCCTCCCGCAGCCGGCAGAGGCACGGGGAGGTTCCGTGGCACTGTAGCTGCTATAAATAAATGCATTTCCGAGTACTTCAGGCTGTGGACGCGGTGTGAGAGCAGAGGGGCACACACACAGGGCAGGGAACACTGCTCAGCACTGCTCTGCCCCGTCTGCTGCACGGATCTGCCCCACATGGATGCCAAGGAAGGTTTTTCACTGAAATCCAAACCTTTCATTGCTGCACAGATCTGCCCCACATGGCTGCCAGGGAAGGTTTTTTCACTGAAATCCAAACCTTTCATTGTGAGAACGTTTGTTAAGAATCCTGGTGACACGTTTCCCCTGCAGGAGCAGGCAGTGAGCGCTGCCCCCAGCCTGAGCAGCCTCCTGGGTGCTCTCAGGGCAGCACTGCTCGTGGGAGCACATTGTCAGGACTGGGCACATTGTAGGACTGGGGCTGGGGGCCTGGAAGCCTGCTAGAAGTCAGATAAATAACCTGCCCCTAGGACCCAGCAAGCAAAATGGATTTACTTCTCTTGAGCAGAGAAGAATAAAGCAGAAATAAAGCTCACTGTGATCAAAGCTCCTGTGGAAATGAGCAGACCAGAACTGCAGTGAAGGAATAGTAAAGAAGGAGAAATTGGGAGGATGGCTCTCCTCCCTGTTAGCATCACCGAGGGCTCCAGCCTGGCTGAGTTTGTGCCAGAGCCCCTGGATGAAAGCCTTGCCTTGGGCAGGGTCCTGGCCCTGTGAGGGGCACGGGGCTCTTGTGCTTGGGTGGCCCCTCGGCCCTCCAGGACTGGTGGCACAGAGGCTGCTGAGGGCAGGGATGTGTTGGCATCAGCCCTGCAGAGGTAGCGGAAATCAGGGCTGGCAAATAGGAGTTTGAGCAGAAGCTCTGTCATGTTTAATATCAATTAAAATTAAATTTCAGAGAGGAAGTACAGAAGAAGGGTGATTTATCATTCAAGCTGTTGTCCTAGTTTGTTTCTATACAAGGAGTCTTGCCCTTTAAAGCAGAGAGAAAGTCTATGAATATCAGATTCCTGCCCCTGTGATACACAACCACCCATCTCTGCATCCTGGTTTCGCTGTAGGATCTGGAGAGGAGCTGGGGATCCTGGTGGGATGCTGGGGCTGGTGGTGCTGCCCCTCAGCAGGCATGAGCCCATGGGGCAGGGTCTGGGCTGTCCTTGTGGAAATCCTTCTTTATTTGCTCTTTTTTCTGAGTTCTTTATTTCCTCTGAAGCCCCACAGTGTAGGTCAGCTGTGACACCCCTTGAGGCTGCATTTCATCCCATGGCCTATGATCAACAGCTCTTCCTTTGGCATCATCTGACCTCTGAGCTTCTTTCTGCTCTGGGCACCTTTCTGCTGGGTCACACCAGGGGCTGTTGGTGCCTCGGGTGAGCTGAGAGGAGATGGAGCCCACTGAGGCACCCTAGGGCAGTTTGATGGCACCTGGGTGCCACAGGCCCCATCTGCAGCTGCCTCTCCTGTTGTGCAGCCCCTCGGACAGGGCTGAGCCCATTCCCTCTCCCACAGGACCTTCTGGCTCTGGGCTAAGCTGGTGCCAAAGGCTGGACAGGTGTCTGTCCTGCTGGGTGTGGGGATGGAGCTGTGCTGGTGCTGAGGAGCTGCCTCCCCTCTGGCTGGTGGTGCTGGGGCTCAGCAGGGCTGGGGGTGTCCCCAGCAGTGGGGTCTGACCAGCCCCAGCCCAGCCAGGTGCTTCACAGCCCTGCCCTGGGTACTGCCAGGGCTGCTCTGGCTGAATCCAGCTCTGGGCAGCTCCTGGGGTGCTGCTGCTCCTCTGCTGAAGGCACAGGACAGCTCTGGAGAGGCCTCTTGCAGCTTGTGTTTGTGTCACCTCCTAATCTCAGCTCTTCTCTCTCGCTGGCACTCTGAATTCCTCTGCATTTTCATTTTAAAATAGCCTCACTTGGCTTTTCCTTATCAAGAGACAGTCTTGCCTTGATTTATCCCTTGACATAACCAGTGGGGTATTCTGAGATAATCAGAGTTAACCAGTTGTGCTGCTGGTCAGAGCAGGGTTCCCAGCCTGCCTCTGGCTGTGGTTCATCCTGGGGGTGTTTGTTTTCTCCTGGATCCTGGGTGGCAGCAGTCCAATGATGCTTTCCCTGTCCCAGGTGCCAGGGCACTGCCTGAGCCCAGCATGGCTCAGGGAAGGCTCCCAGGGCACTGCCAGAGCCCAGCCATGGCTCAGGGAAGGCTCCTACTCAGCTGCACTGGGTGTAGGGGGAAACCAGGTGGTTAAAAGTGTCTCACTGAGGAGGGAATGAGCACAAGCAGGGCTCTGTGGTGCAGGTGTAGGTCAGGAGGGAGGGAGCCTGTGTGCCCTGCCTGCCCTGTGTGCCCTGCCTGCCCCATGGCTGAGATGCACACAGGGGTTGGACATTCCTTGGCTGTGGCACAGCCAGGAGGCTCCCAATGCCTGCAAATACAATCCTTCCAAGCCCTGCAGCAGGATGAGTCTCCTAATGACCCAGCACAGAACACAGATCCTATTTCTAGTGCCGGGAGCTTTGCATGTGGAGCTTTCAGCTGCTCTTCCCCATCCTGCTCTGCCTGAGCTGCTGTGGTTCTCTTCCCTGTGGCACTGCCTGTCAAAGCTGAGGGCTGGGCTGGGGTCAGGCTGCAGTGAGGCTGCTGAGCACCCTCCCTTCCCAAACAGCAGCTGTGGAGCTCAGGGACAAGGCCAGGCTGTGTCTGTGGCACTGGTGCTGGCCTGGGGGTCCCTGAGGGCAGCGTTAGCCTGATTATGCCAAGGGGGGTACTTGAACCAGAGGCAAAGCTGACCAGTTTGTGAGCGCCTGAGATCCCAGCTTGGCACGCTGACAGCTGCTGGAGACCTGGGCTGCAGGCACCAAGTAAACACAGCAGCAGTGAGAGAGATTCCTGCGTGCCCTCTGTTGGGGGGTGTCACGGAGCCCTGGGTGGGATGAGCCGAGTCTGGGGCTGAGCCTGACTGAGCTGAGCCTGGCTGGGCTGAGCCCGGGGCCGTGCCCGGCTGCCCTGGCCTGGGTCGTGCAGCCTTCCCTGGGGATGCTGAGCACAGGGCGCTGCCTTCTGGCTCCAGCTGGGTTCTTCTCCCCTTTCTGCCTTGGCTCCCCCCGTCCAGAGGCCATTCCCACTCCCAACAATGACCAACACCAAGAGGAAGCATTACCTCTGCTTTTTTTTTTTTTTTTCCCCTTCTAGACTTTATTTATTGAAAGCAAACAAACCACGTGTCTTGGGCAAATATTATGACATTTCATTATTCACACTTGGTGTGATAAGTGAGCTGGTTTAGGGGCTGTGGTTGATGATTTATTTGGTTTGGATGTGGATATAAATCCAGTCTGTGGAGGAAGCACTGTAACTCTGCAGGAATGCGGATGCTCTCGTGTCCATTGGAGCATGGCCAGTACCCAGGGCCTAATTTGTGGTGTTTTAATGCAAACAGGGCACACAAACCCATTTGTAATGTTGTAGGAACCAGGTGATTTCAGCAGTGTCCAAGATCTGAGCGGTGGAAGGTGCCTACTGGCTTATTAGATGGAGAAGGGAAATTCAATTTAAAATAAACACTTATTTAGTGTGTAAAATTACTGATTGCTCTGTGCAGGATAAAAGGGAGAAATAGAATAAATACTGTTTATTTTGTCCCATATTCTTTACCTTGCAGACAGGCTTTGGAGGTTTCAGCTGGGACTGTCCATGTTCACACAATGAACATCCATGGCAGAGCGTCCCAGCCACAGGGCCTGGCTGGGGTGGTGACAGTGACAATCCCAGTGTCTCGGGGGCTGCCTGTGTGGGCACAGCCCTCTGGGTGCTCTCCATGCACGGGTGCCTCTCTGGGATCAGGGCACGATGTGTCTATGCCCAGCCTGGCACAGCTCCTCCTCCTGTGCCTCCTGTCTGTGCCTCCTGTCTGTGCCTGAGATGGAATTTGGCTCCCGGGGGTCTCTGGGGTGGGTAGAACTGCTCTGTGTGCCAGGCTGTGTTCCAGGAGATAAAATGCTTTAGCTGCAAGGCAAGCTGCTGAGGGCTGGGAAAGCCAACAGGTTTGGGTCCCCTTTGGGCCCACCAGAGCCGGGGCTGGGCCTGCTGGGTGGAGCTGCTCAGTGACCCGTGGGGCTGGGCCCTGCTGGGATCTGTGAGCCTGTCCCAGGTCTGTGCTGGGCCTTTCCAGGAGTTAACACTGAACTGTTTGTATTTTTATGGGTACTGCTCACTGGGACTATTTATGGCAGAACTAAGGGAATTAATATTCATAACTTGCCCTGACTGTGCTCTGTAAATCAGGAGTGGCTGTCACAGTGGGCCCCTGCTCCAGCCACGGCGTGGCAGAGGCTCAGATGTGGCTGGACAGCCTTGGTGCACAAATTAAAGCTTTTTGAAAGATCCTTGCCTCTGCCAAGCCCATCTGTGTGGCTGCAGGGTACCGGGTGGTGACGGTGAGCAGGAATCGAGGGGCAGGAGGGCTCTGGGCTCTCCAGAGCACACCTGGACCTTCACCAGAACCTTCCAGCCCTGCAGAGGGGCTGTGCAGCCTGAGTTCAGGGCTGGGAATGTGCTGGGATGGGCACTGTGCCAGGGGATGGCACTGCAGCACGGGGATGGGGAGCTGGAAATGCCACCAAGGCCCTGCCCGAGCTGTGACAGGGCTGAGCCCCGTGAGGTGGCACTGCAGGATGGGGACAGGGCCCTGCTGGGGACAGGGGGCTGGAAATGCCACCAAGGCCCTGCCCAAGCTGTGACAGGGCTGAGCCCCGTGAGGTGGCACTGCAGGATGGGAACAGGGCCCTGCTGGGGACAGGGGGCTGGAAATGCCACCAAGGCCCTGCCTGAGCAGTGACAGGGCTGAGCCCCGTGAGGTGGCACTGCAGCACGGGGATGGGAGCTGGAAATGCCACCAAGGCCCTGCCCGAGCTGTGACAGGGCTGAGCCTCTCTGAGGTGGCACTGCAGGATGGGAACAGGGCCCTGCTGGGGACAGGGGAGCTGGAAATGCCACCAAGGCCCTGCCCAGCTGTGACAGGGCTGAGCCCCATGAGGTGGCACTGCAGCACGAGGACAGGGGGGCTGGAAATGCCACCAAGGCCCTGCCCGAGCTGTGACAGGGCTGAGCCCCCTGAGGTGCCAGGGCAGGTGCCAGGGCAGGCAGAGGGGTGGAAGAGCCCCCAGCACGCTGCTCGGGGTGGGTGTAAGCAGGAGCTGAGTGTCAGCACAGCTGTGTCTCCCTGGGCATGTCCAGGACAAGAGGGGACAGCTGGACGTGTCTGGCTGCAGGGACAGAGATGTGTCCCTTGCTCTGGGGCTGGAGAGCCCCATGGCCCCATCTGCACCCAGAGAGGAGGGACAGGCCCTGGGGGCTGCCAGGGAAACTGGCTGAGCCACCCTGAACTCAGGGGAAAGGATGGCCAAAAAAGGAATAAGAACATTAATTGTTAATGGTATAATAGATGGAGGGGAAAAATAGAAGAGGGTCAGCAAGATCCCAGCTATGTCAGAATCAAAAGGGATTATGTTTGTGTGTATAAATCCCCCACTGGAAGTGGATCCCATATGTGGAAGAAAAACAATGCTGCTTTTCTGCTTCCACACACTATTTCTGGTGCTCTCTAAAGTCATGGCCCAATACTCAATGGCATTTCATGAGGAACCTGCTCAACCTTCAGGGCAAGCAGTGCCACAGTCCAGAAAAATAGACTCTGCCAAAACCACGTGATTGAACAAATGTTATTCTTTCCCTTGTTTTTATTATGAGAAACAGCATTTGGCAAGCAAGCCAGTCTAGAAAATCTCTTTGTACATGTGCAGAGTAAGGGCTGGGAGTTTATCCTTTGTAAAATTCTGTGAAATTACATTTTTAAAAAAATAGTTTTGTATAGAACCTTTAAAGTGGGTGAAAGAAATGCTTCATAGAGGTGGCTGGAGAACAGATCTGCTCCTGGGAGCTTTGGGTAAAAAATGTATGTTGCAATCAATATGCCAGCCTTGAATATTTTATCAACATGGAGTTTTTAACTACACTTCTGATTCAAATCAATGGAGTATGGAAGACTGCAGGAGCTGGACGAGGGATTTAGATGCTACTGAAGCAGGCGGGAGGGGGAGATCCTGTCGGTGCTGCTGTGCTGTCTCGCAGCACCATCTAGTGAGGGCTGCCCGAGGAACAGCTTGTGTCTGTTCATCAGGAGAGACTTTACCAGGCAAGGACTTGTCCCTGTTCATCAGGAGAGACTTTACCAGGCAAGGACTTGTCTCTGTTCTTCAGGAGGGGCTTTGCCAGGCAAGGACTTGTCTCTGTTCGTCAAGAGGGGCTTTGCCAGGCAAGGACTTGTCTCTGCTCATCAAGAGGGGCTTTGCCAGGCAAGGACTTGTCCCTGTTGGTCAGGAGGGGCTTTGCCAGGCAAGGACTTGTCCCTGTTCATCAGGAGGGGCTTTGCCAGGCAAGGACTTGTCTCTGCTCATCAGAAGGGGCTTTGCCAGGCAAGGACTTGTCTCTGTTCATCAGGAGAGACTTTACCAGGCAAGGACTTGTCTCTGTTCATCAGGAGAGACTTTGCCAGGCAAGGACTTGTCCCTGTTCATCAGGAGAGACTTTGCCAGGCAAGGACTTGTCCCTGTTGGTCAGGAGAGACTTTACCAGGCAAGGACTTGTCCCTGTTCATCAGGAGGGGCTTTGCCAGGCAAGGACTTGTCTCTGTTGGTCAGGAGAGACTTTACCAGGCAAGGACTTGTCCCTGTTGGTCAGGAGGGGCTTTGCCAGGCAAGGACTTGTCTCTGTTCATCAGGAGGGACTTTGGGAGAGGTGTGTGGGATCAGAAGTGCCCAGGGCAGAGCATCCCTGGGCTCCTCAGGGCTGCAGAGGCAGTGCCAGGGGTGCCCTCCCCTCTCTCCTGCCTGTCAGGTGCCTCTCGTGGTGCTCACCAGTGGCAGTTTGTCACTCTGGGGGTGTCGCCAGGGCTTTCTCCTCTGAGCCCCTCTCTCACACCTGGCTCTCGGCAATATCCCGATATTCCAGCTGCAAATGCCAGAGCACACATTTGTTTTAGTCTCCCTGGTCTGTTGTTTGCAGTTCTGTATTTCTGGGGAAAGTTTCTGCTCCATGTGCCTGCTCTGTCAGAGTTATTTTTACTCATTAGAACAAGCAGTTATTGGTGCACTTTTATGTTTATTACTTCTTTCCTTCATGGCTCAATGATAAGAAAAGATAACTCTGGCCCTGGCTTGAAGCTCTGCTGTTCTGCTTGGACTAATAATTATATTTTAATGGCTCCAGATAAAGGATTAGCACTTGCTTTTGGCAAAGAGCTGCTTTTACTGCTTGAAATAGTCCGGACTGTGCATTTTATATGGGCAAGTGCCATTAAAAATTATTTGTACCCGCCCAAAGGAACAAACCCCAACTATTTGTACTCCTGGATAAGTCATCAGGAAGTGTAGTGCCAGGACAAGGAGCAATGGGCTCAAGCTGAAAGAGGGGAAATTTAGAAACTCTTGCCAGTCTGTGGCTGCATGGTGAAGGCACCTGAGGAGTCAGGAGTGCAGCTGGGCTCTCGTGGGGCTTTGGGCAGCCTGATGGCTCTTTGGGTGGGAGGCACTGAGATGGAAAGATAAACCAGCCCTGTCACTGGGCAGGTTTCAGTGCTGATGGCTGGGCAGAGTGTCGGACGTGCCTGAGGCTCTGTCATGTGAGGGGCTGCTGAGGTGTTGGTAAGGGCTGCTATCAGCCTGTTTCATGCTGAAAGTGCTTCTCCGTGTCTGTAAATATTGTTTTAGAGAGCTGTCCATCTGCAGCCAGCCCAGCACTGGGTTTCCAAGCACCCAGAGAGGCCAGGCCGGGCTGTTTTCATGCTGTGTTTGGACGAGAAGGTGTTTGTCAGCTGTTTGTGGGGGTGGGGGTCAGTGCCACCGGGAGGGGGGTGACATCTGGCACAGGAAAGGGCTCGGCAGAGGGGCCAGGGAGAGGGGGCAGCACCTTGTCCCCTTGTTCTGCTGGGTATGAGCGGCTCTTGCCTGCCCTGGGATGCTCCTCTGGGCAGCACGTTTGGAACAATGTGACCCTGGGAACCCCAGAGCCTTGTTTCAGTTGTTATATCACAAATCCTTCATTTTTATTGCCCAGCTGAATGGATTTCAGGTTTCAGGAGCCGCACTGGGCAGATTCGTCCTGTCCCAGGGGAGCTGTGCGAGCTCTCCCAGCCCTGCAGCAGTGCCATGGGACTCCCTGGGTGCAGGACCAGGAGAAACGGCTCGTGTTGGTGATGGTGGGCAGGGCTGAGCAGGAGCAGCTCTGGTTTGTGACATTGCCCGTGTTGGTGCTGATGGCAGGGCTGGCTCTGAGCAGGGGCAGCTCTGGTTTGTGACGTTGCTTGTGTTGGTGACGGTGACAGGGCTGGTTCTGAGCAGGAGCAGCTCTGGTTTGTGACATTGCTCGTGTTGGTGATGGTGGGCAGGGCTGAGCAGGAGCAGCTCTGGTTTGTGACATTGCCCATGTTGGTGCTGGTGGCAGGGCTGGTTCTGAGCAGGAGCAGCTGTGGTTTGTGACATTGCCCGTGTTGGTGATGGTGGCAGGGCTGGCTCTGAGTAGGAGCAGCTCTGGTTTGTGACCTTGCCCGTGTTGGTGACAGTGGTGGGCAGGGCTGGCTCTGAGCAGGAGCAGCTCTGGTTTGTGACATTGCCTGTGTTGGTGCTGGTGGCAGGGCTGGCTCTGAGCAGGGGCAGCTCTGGTTTGTGACATTGCCCGTGTTGGTGACAGTGGCAGAGCTGGTTCTGAGCAGGA
Source organism: Chlorospingus semifuscus (assembly GCA_035048045.1). Classification (NCBI taxonomy): domain Eukaryota; kingdom Metazoa; phylum Chordata; class Aves; order Passeriformes; family Passerellidae; genus Chlorospingus; species Chlorospingus semifuscus. The sequence goes on from JAWWMS010000031.1 coordinate 580,244, forward strand.
GCAGCTCTGGTTTGTGACATTGCCCGTGTTGGTGACAGTGGTGGGCAGGGCTGAGCAGGAGCAGCTGTGGTTTGTGACATTGCCCGTGTTGGTGACAGTGGTGGGCAGGGCTGGCTCTGAGCAGGAGCAGCTCTGGCTTGGTCTGACAGCCCCATCCCTGCCTGACCACCTGTGCCAATCCCCAACCTCTCGGGTTAATGCTGCCAAGCATAACCAATTGTCCTGTTCCACCGAGTCCAGACTTTGCTGTTGGTTTGGGGGGTTTTGGTGGCTTTTTCCAGTGAAAGGGAAAAGATGGGGCACACCGCTGTGGGTTTCCAGCAGGTCCTTTTGTACAGCTTTGTGTTCCTTTGTACCATGCTTTTAAGGGTGTGAATACTCCCGAGCACTCACCCCTTCGGGCTCTTTAGCGTCATTCTCGGCAGTTTTACCTGTGTTTTCCACACATCTCAGAGCACAAAAATAGAGGAGAAGCACTTTCTGAAGTGTCTCCAGCAAAACAGGGCAGCAGCAGCAGTGAGCTCCTGGCAGTGCCATGCGGGTGCCACGTTGCTGAGTCTCTTCTGGTTTTGTGTGGTTGTACTGCTTGACTGAGCTATCCATGGGCTGTGTTTTCAAGTAATGTGTTTAAAAGAGCCTTTTCCAGAACCAAACTCTCTCTCAGCAAGTGTCAGTCAGGGGCTGGTGCAGTCGGTGTGTGGGAGAGGAGGAAAGAGCTGTGCCAGCTCTGTGACCTGAAGGTGTCACACACTGCAGAACCCAGGGACCCTAGAGCGTGTGGGACCTCATCCCTTCCAACTCAAACCAGATTCCCATGTCTGTGAACTAATTCCCAAACGGCCTGAGACCCTCTCCCCACCCCTGGAGGATGGTGCTCCTGTTTGGTCTGTTTGGATGATTGAATCCATCTCACTGATTTACTTTTCATAGAAGCTCCTGCTCCTTGTTCACCATCCCTTGGGAACCTGTGCTCCTCCAGCTCAGAACTGCCTCTCCTGCACGAGGGATGTGACATTTCAGTGGAGCCTGTGGGGTTTTATTTTCATAGGAAGAAATAATGGAGCGATTAATTTTGCTGCCCCTGCTCTGAGAAGCAAAGTGCAATAAATCAGCAGGTGGATGACACCCCGAGTGTCCCTGTGCCGTCAGACCGGGTGCTGAGGCCAGGCTGGCATTTTCTGGCTCCTCTCCGTGCTCTTTCCTTGCCTGGATGGAATTTTTTTTAATCTGCTGCAGTATGAAGGTCACTTTCATAGGCTGAATAACATCAGGGAGTTTGGACATCGGGAGGACTGATTGTTCCCAGTGGTTATTTTTAGAGTGATACCTGGGGAAACAAACAGCCCTTGTCCCACGAGCAGAATGAAAATCAGCTGGAGGCTTGAAGGAAAAGGCCATAGAGCCAGGGCGTGCCCCTCACCTCCATGGCCCCCTGGCTCATAGGTGTGTGCAGGGCTGAGCTCTGCAGCCTCTCACCTGCCTGCAGGCACAGTGCGGGGCTGGGAGAGCTCCCGGAGCTTTTCCGTGCCCGGTGCTCAGCGCAGTGGGGCTGCGCTCCGCTCTGTCCATCCCAGCGCCGCTCCGGGTGCAGGACAGCGCTGATGTCCGGGTCACCGTGAGCCCTGCCCGGCTTGTGGCGGCCGCTGCGGGGCCCTGCAGGGCTCTGCCGCCCACACCGGGGGTCAGTGTTGCTCCACGGCAGCGCAGCAGGGACGGGACAGCGGGCAGGGACACGAACCCAGCCTGGGCCGGGTGGTGGCACTGGGCACTGCCGTGTGCTCCCTGCGGGCACTGCGGGCACTGCCGTGTGCTCCCTGCGGGCACCATGTGCTCCCTGCGGGCACTGCGGGCACTGCCGTGTGCTCCCTGTGGGCACTGCAGTGTGCTCCCTGCGGGCACTGCCGTGTGCTCCCTGCGGGCACTGCCGTGTGCTCCCTGCGGGCACTGCGGGCACTGCAGTGTGCTCCCTGCGGGCACTGCCGTGTGCTCTCTGCGGCCACTGCAATGTGCTCCCTGCGGCCACTGCGGGCACTGCCATGTGCTCCCTGCGGGCACCGCGGGCACTGCCGTGTGCTCCCTGCGGGCACCGCCCGGGGGCACCGGGCACCGCTGGCTGGAAGGGCACTGGCCCGAGCCGGGATGGCCCCTGTGCCCCTGGCATGGCCGGGGAACCGTGAGGGTGGGCTGGGCAGGGGTGAGAGCAGGGCGCTGGCTGCTCGGGCAGGTCACACCTGCAGTGGCACTGTCCTGCTCGGGCAGGGCACTGCTGCAGCTGCACTCTGGCGGTGGCAGCAGCTGCCAAGCTGGGAGTGCCAGGTGAGGAGGCCATGGGACACCTGTCTGTCCCCTGGGACACATGCCAGCCCCATGGCACACATGCCAGTGCCATGAACCCTCTCTTCTGCACACTCCACATGTGTGCCCAGCTCCCAACTCCCGTGCCCTGGGCTGCTGCTCCTGCAGACAGATGTTTTGGGAAGGGATTGGCTATGACATCTGGCCATGCCTCTCCCTGCTCGGGAAGAGACCGAGCCCTCAGGTACCTGGGGAGCTGCCCTGAGCAAAGGAGTGAGCCCTGGCACCAGCTCCCAGCTCCTTGGGGTGGTGATGGGCACCTCACTGTAGTTCTCATTTTCTGGCTTTTTCCTCCTTATGTGCCAGGTAAAATAGCCAGAGGTCTCTTCTTCCTGTTGCTTTTTCCCTCTGTAATTTGAGGGCAACTCTTCCCACAGCCTTATCCAGAAGCAGTGCTGGATAATCTTTCCTCTTTCAAAGGAAATTCCTTTTCCGACATTAGCAGAACATTTGTTTGTGTGACAGTTCCCATTTAGCTTTTGACAAGCTCGGTAGCTGGTCAATTTATTTTACCTTTTAAGTAAAATAATTAATAAAGGGAAAAAATTGCTTTATTTTGCCAGCCCTACGGAGACATTTCCCTTTGTGAAATAATTTTATTTATGACTCCTTTAATGGTTGTGCAGCACAATTTTATGGCTTTGGATTGTGTCCCGTTAGGAGTAGGATTTTGTCACTGAATTTAGATGCAGGAAGTGTATGTGTGCATAATGCAAGATATCCCAGATCCCCGGCAGCTCCTGCTGTGGGAGGGTCACATCTGTGTCCCAGTCCTGGTGCAGGAGGTGCTGGGGGCAGCCTGAGTGCTCCTGTTCCTGCAGCTCCTGTTCCTGCAGCTCCTGTTCCTGCAGCTCAGGTTCCAGTCTGAGCGTTCCTGAGTGCTCCTGTTCCTCCAGTTCGGGTTCCTCCAGCTCGGGTTCCAGCCTTTGTGCTCCTGTTCCTGCAGCTCCTGTTCCTGCAGCTCAGGTTCCAGCCTGAGTGTTCTGTTCCTCCAGTTCGGGTTCCTCCAGTTCGGGTTCCTCCAGTTCGGGTTCCTCCAGCTCGGGTTCCTCCAGCTCAGGTTCCAGCCTGTGTGCTCCTGTTCCTGCAGCTCCTGTTCCTCCAGCTCAGGTTCCAGCCTGTCTGTTCCTGTTCCTGCAGCTCGAGTTCCTGCCACTCAGCTCCTGCTCCTCCAGTTCGGGTTCCCTGCTCTGGAAATGAGCTCTGGGCAGCTGCAGGTGCCGGCTGCTTCCCCCTACCCTCATCTCCATCTCCCCCTGCTCTCTCCTGTTCCCAGCTGCTGCTCCGGGTCCTGCAGGGACATGGGACAGGAGCAGAACTTTCCTTGGGATGGTGGGAATGGGGCAGAGCTGGGCAGGGCTGGGGTTTAGCTGGACAGAGCTGGGTTTACCTGGGCAGAGGTGCCCAGGCCGGGCAGGACAGAGCTGGGTTTAGCTGCACAGAGCTGTGTGTAGCTGGGCAGAGCTCCCCGGGCAGGGGTGCCCAGGCTGGGCAGGACAGAGCTGGGTTTACCTGGGCAGAGCTGAGTTTATCCGGGCAGGGCTCCCCAGGCAGGGGTGCCCAGGCCGGACCCTCGGGATGATGCAGTCACAGCCCCGAGGCCGCTCCCCCGCCGGCTCCGCAGTCTCGGAGGTTTCACGGCCAGCGCAGCCGGGAGAATTATTACCGCCCTCTGCTTTATCCAAACAATGATCTTTAAGGCAGGAAAAAAAAAGAGAAGAGACTGTTCTAAACCCGCTTTGTTTATGCGGCTCCATTAAGTTTGGAATAACAGAGATGGTATCGCGTAACCGAGGCAGTCACTCTAAAGCATGAATCCGCTGGGGCTAATGATGGCTTGAAGAGCCTCAATGAATCAGTGGCTAACTGCTGCTCACCCCCGGCTGCCCCGCTGCTGTCCTGGGGATGCTCTGCATCCTCCAGAGCCCGGGCAGCATCCGCTTCAGCGGGCACTGCGCTCCCGCAGGGCAGCGAGGCTGTCTGTCCTCCGCCAGATGTGCACGGACATTCCTTGCCTAATCCCGCACTTAGAGTTAGCTTCGAGGCTGCCATGAGTCGCTTGTTTCCCCTGTAAATGCGCTGCATCCCTCTCGGCAGGGCCGGGGATGGCGGATAGGTGGTGAATGAGCCATCGCTGCCTCCCGGAGCTGCCCACACACACACAGCGAGGGAATCGCCGCAGACCCGCAGAGCTCCGGGCCGTGCAGGGCTCCAGTCCCGTGTGAAATGCCGTGTCTGTGCCCCCAGAGGGGCAGCACTAGGCTGGCCGGGCTGGTGTCACCCGCCGCAGGGACAGGCAGCTCCAGCTGGGGTGCCCTGCTCGGGCAGCAGTCCAGGTCAGTGCTTTTTATTCCTGCTTTTCCTGGAAGGCTCAGGAGCTCAGCTGGGCTCCCTGGGGGCAGCTGGGAGGGATTTACTGCCCTGGGTCTGTAATCTGCCTTTACTGCCCTGGGTCCGTGATTTCCCTTTGGGTCCATCATTTGCCTTTACTGCCCTGGGTCCGTGATTAGCCTTTACTGCCCTGGTCAGCGATTTGCCCCCAGCAGGGGCTTGGAGGGACAGCTTTATTCCTCAGTCTGGTGGTGGACTCAGAGCTAGGGGATGGTTCATGGTCAGGCAGGAGCTCGGGGTGGAGCGGAGGCAGCTGAGCCCCTGCCCAGTTCCATTCCCAGTGCCAGGCTGAGGTGGGGCAGTGCCCAGGATCCTTTTCCAGGGTTTCAGGGACAGCTGCTGGCTGCTGGGGCTGGTTTTGCACAGGCATTTCCATTTGGGAGCTGCAGGGTCAGAGATCACAGACATACAAGGGGCATCACAGGGTAGAAGAATCCTGTGAGATTCAGCAAAAAGCCATTTCTGTCCTGCTGGGTGCTTCCCAAGCACTTCCCATTGCCACAAACACCTTCAATGGCCCCGTGTGAAGGCCTTTGCTGGCCAAAACACATCTCAGCCATCCTGAGGGACTGGGAGGGGTCCAGCCATGCCCACCACACTGCTGGGGCACTGGGTGTGCAGGGCCTGGGCTGAGCAGCTCTGCCAGAGGAGACCTGCAGCTCCCCTGGGGCCACCAGGCACAGCCAGCCTTGCAGGGGAGGGAGCAGAGTGGGTCCTGTGCCTTTGGAGAGGGAGCACAGCTCCTCTCCTGCCTTTGGAAAGGGGACACAGCACCTCTCCTGCCTTTGGAAAGGGAGCACAGCTCCTCTCCTGCCTTTGGAAAGGGAACACAGCACCTCTCCTGCTGCCAGGCACAGCCAGCCCTGCAGGTGATGGAGCAGAGTGGGTCCTGTGCCTTTGGAGAGGGAACACAGCTCTTCTCCTGCCTTCGGAGAGGGGACACAGCTCCTCTCCTGCCATGAGGCACAGCCAGCCCTGCAGGGGAGGGAGCAGAGTGGGTCCTGTGCCTTTGGAGAGGGAGCACAGCACCTCTCCTGCCTTTGGAAAGGGAGCGCAGCTGCTCTCCCACTGCCAGCAGTTAGCAGGAGGCTCTGGATCCCCCTGGAGATCTCATTTGGGACTGTTTGTGCAAGAGTCATCTGTTACAGGGCTATTAGGAAGCTAATGGGGGAGTGCACATAAATTAGGCAGGATTGGCTATTGTCCTTGGAAATTAGGGAGCATTTGAACGTGGCATTGGGAACTCAGGCGCTGGGAAAGGGCCTGGAGGCAGTTCCAGAGGGCTTGAAACCCCTTTTGGATTGAGCAGCAGGAGAAGCAGCTGCTGGGGAAGGTGCCAGAGGATCCTGTGGGGCACAGAGTCAGCAGAGCAGTTTGTAACCCAGCCTGCCAGCCGGAGCAGCAGCAGCCTCTCCTGTGGGTGCTGGGTTTGGCTGGGCTGGGTTAGCTTTCCTCCCAGAGGCGTGTTGGGGTCTGGATTGGGATAGAGCGCACTCTGAGCTGTCCTGCAGCATGGCAGCGCCAAACCTCTCCCTGCAGCCTGGAGCCTGTTTGGGGCACTTCTACAGGGTCTGCAGAGGAAGGACATCTTTTGGAACTTGCATTTATTGTGAGCATTACCCAGCTCGCGTTGCAATGTGCTGGGAAGAGGTGCAATATATAAATAAATGTGTTTGTGCCAGACCAGCAGGGTGTCTCTGAGTGCTTGGTTTGTCTCTCGCAGGTGTTCCCCATCACTGTCTTTGGAACCTGAGATGCCCCTGGTGTCACAGAGCACCTCCCACCTCCCCCTGCACCCTGCAGCAGGTGAGGGCTGTCCTGCTGCCCACCCTGGGGGGAAATTGGGTGTGCAGCAGGTAAGCACAGTAAGATGTTGAGAACAGTCTCAGATTAAATTTATTGTTTAGACTTTAGATCCTTGGCAAATGAAAAAGAAATTCTAATTATCAAAGAAATCTCAATTACCAAGTGAAATACCAGCAAAATAATATTTTAGAAATGTATTGAAAGATTAAGGTGAGTGGGGTTATTATTGTCCCTTTTGCATTTTCAGAGCAAGGCAGACATTATTTATTAGCACTATTTTTACCATAGTAGTTAATTTTGAATAAACATTACGATTCTACTCCATCTGATCCTCAGTGGAGTGTTGCAATCCCTGTTGCTTCTGCTGCTGTTATAAATGTGATTGCAGATGCAAGAGCTCAGCTAGAACATACCGTCTCACACACAGGAAAGAGAAGGTTGCACAGGAAAAATGCCAGCAAACCAAAGACCAAAACAAGCTCTAAGATGGTTTGATTTTCCGTGTGCTCTGTCAAAACCAATTCTTTGGCCAATTTCTGGCTTCCCCTTAATTGCAGGCTCTGCCATCCGTGCTCTTGGTGCTGAGGGCAGTGAGGAGCCTCTGCAGCCCCGAGGGGATCCTGTGCTGCTCCTGCAGCCCCGAGGGGATCCTGTGCTGCTCCATCCCCGAGGGGATCCTGTGCTGCTCCATCCCCGAGGGAATCCTGTGCTGCTCCTGCAGCCCCGAGGGGATCCTGTGCTGCTCCATCCCCAAGGGGATCCTGTGCTGTCCCTGCTCTCCCTGCCCCTCCTGGCTCCCTGGGCTCCTGCCAATCCCAATCTCAGTCCCAGCTGCCTCACCCCTGGGCTTTCATTTCCTGATTAACAGTCAGCAGCTTTTGGGGATGGTTTTCTCCTTGTTTTTTGACAAACCCTTGGCTTCCAGGCCTTGGGACTCCAGAGCACGACAGAGGTGGAGGCAGGTCTTCCCAAACAGCAAAAGGTGCCCCTGCAAAGCCATTCCCTCCATATATTCACACAGAAATGCATGAGCTTGTGCGTGTGTGCTCACAGACAGGCCTGCAGTGGCCTCTGGGGCTGGGTCCTGCTTGGAGCTCAACCTTCAAACCTTTTCCTTGTTGGAAGGGTGGAAGTGGCAGCCCCTGAACCCCTGCACCTGGGCATGAGACACTCAGGGACACCTGGGCATGGACCCTGAGGGACACCTGGGCATGGAACCCCCAGGGACCCTGACTCCCAGGTGGGGCTCAGAGCTGGAATTGTTGGGAAGAGCAAGGGAGAGCACAGAGGGAGCTGAGAGAGGCTGCAGGGGTCAGGCAGGGAGGGGAGAGGGGAGATAAGGGTTGGGGGGTGATGGGGAGAGGGGAGATAAAGGATGAAGGGTGACAGGGAGAAGGGAGATAGGGGATATGGGGTGGTCACCCCCAATGTTTGGCACAGGGACAGGGGCAGCAGCAGAGGCCAGGCTGAATCCCAGGGCCCCATCCTGCCCCACAGCGCCCAGGCCAGCAGTGAATGTGGCTCACAGCCACCCCACAGGCAGGAGGCTGCACCTGAGGGTCCCTGTGCCATTTGGGATGCCCACACAGCCCCAGCAGGGCAGAGAGGAAAAATGGGGAGATTTTCCCCCGAGCCACCAACAGTGAGGGCTGAGACAGTTTGGACAAGCTGTCAAAGCTCTCCAAACAGCCTAAATAATCACCAGGCCAGATTCCTGCCGGCCCCAGCAGATGCTAGAGGCTGTTCTGAAACAAATACAAACCCAGTTTGCTCTCCCAGAGTCATTCTGGAAGCACGAGATAAACTGCATGCTCTGCAGGGCTGCTGCCAGAGCTGAGCAGTGACCCCTGAAACACCCCTGGCCCTGCTGGGGCTGACCTGGGCTGTCACCTCCCTGGTGTGTCACCTCCCTGGGACACCCACAGCCCTGTGTCACCTCCCTGGCCCTGTGTCACCTCCCTGTGCTGCCCCTGGGGCGGGAGCCCAGCCATTCCTGGCAGGTTTTAATAGAACCCGCTATATTTAGCTGAAAAATAAATACATTCTTGGCTTGCTCAGCCCTTGTGCTGGCTGATGAATGGGCAGGAGCTCGTTCACAGGAAGCTGTGCCACCCCTGGGGCTGGGCAGGGCAGGGAGCCCTGCCTGTGCTCGGGGTGGGCACTGCAGAGCCCTGGGCACTGCTGGCACTGACGGCTGCTCTCTCTCTGCTCTGTGTGTGCTATCAGTGTGCATGGCACTGAGGAGAGCAGCCTGGGGTGTGACACCTGGGCCTGGGGTCTGTGAGGGCACAGGGACCCTGCCTGGCCTGGCCTGGGCGGTCACAGAGGCTCCCTGGGGCAGCACCTGAGCGCGGCCATTCCCTGACACGGGACGCTCTTGGCAATTCCCTGAATTCCCCTTGTGCCAGGAATGCCCACAGCCTGCTCCCGAGCACTCCCACCCATGTGCCGGGGCTGCAGCTGGGGCACAGCTGTGGCTGTGGTTAAACTGGTGTCATTGCAGTCCTCCAGAGCCCGAGCAGCCCCTGGTGAGGCTCCATCTGTGCCCCAAGGAGCAAATTCTGCTGGGTGAGCCCAAATTCTGCTGGATGAGCCCAAATCTCCCCTCACTGTGTCCCTGGACCAGGGTCTTGGGGGAGTTTATAAACCAAGTTCAATCTTCTGATGCTGAATTCAATTTCATCCAATAACTATGAAAGCCTGGCAGTGCCCGGGCTGCCCTCTCAGCCTCCTGCTCTGTTCCAGGGCAGTGCAGCCCCACAGGGGGAGGTGGCCACGCTCCCAGCGGGTTTGGCTGGGCTCCCCCTGTGCGGCTCCTGCTTGCCAGGGTGTGAGCACGCCAGGACACCCCAAACACCCCAGGCCACCCCAGACAGCTCCTCCATGCCAGCAGGGATGTAGGAGCACTTGCCCTGGGCCCAGCAGCTCCTGCCCCAGCCCTGGAGATTCCCCCTCTGCAGCAGGGTCCAGCTCGCTCCCTCCCTTGGCTTCAAGCCCCTTTAAAATCACATTTATTCTACTGCCCAAACAGGTTTGTGGCTCTGTGTTGGAAAGCCAAGGTCATGCTGAAGGAGCTCCCCAAACCAGTCTGTTCCCAGGACAGCAGTTCTCATAACTGACTGTCCCTCTCAGCACTGGGGTCCCTCCCACGCTGCCCCTGTGGCTTTGGGGAGGAAGGAGCTCTGCCCTGGGCTGGTTTCCCTCATCCATCCCCCCAGCTCCTGCAGGGATTGCTCCAGCCCTGGGACTCGCAGCCTCTGGGCTCTCAGCATGGAAATACCATCCCTGCGCTCAGTGCCTGCTGGCCATCAGTGCAGCTCCCATTTTAGGACATATTATCCCCAAATTGCTGCCTTATTTGGCCTTTCCCCCCGTGGTTGTGGTGACATCACCCTGCAGGCAGTCGGTCCTGGGGCCACCACCCTGAGGGACCCTGTGGGGAGCCGTGGGCAGGGTGGCCTGGGGTCCCTCCCCAGGGGACAGCGGGGCTGGGGTCCAGCAGGGCTGGGGTCAGGGGACAGTAGGGCTGGGGTCCCTCCCCAGGGGATGGCAGGGCTGGGGCTGGAGGGGGCTCTGGCCCTTCCCTTGAGGGGACAGATGCTCTGGGTGGCACAGGGCAGGGGACAGCACCCTGCTCCTGCCAGGGACAGCACCCTGCCTGCTGCCAGGTACTGGGGGTATGAGGGTCACCCACAGAGCCTGGCCCTCGTGTCCATCCCTCCTGTCTGTCTCTGTCCCTCCTGTCTGTCCTTCGTGTCTGTCCCTCGTGTCTGTCTGTCCCTCCTGTCTGTGACAGTGACACTGCTCTGTGTCCTGGCTGTCAGTCGTGGGAACAGGAGCTCTCCCTCCCACTGGAACTGCCCCAGAGCCCTGCCCTGCTCAGAGCCCTGCCCTGAGCCCTGCCCTGAGCCCTGAGCCCTGCCCTGCTCGCAGAGCCCTGAGCCCTGCCCTGAGCCCTGCCCAGAGCCCTGCCCTGCCCCAGAACCCTGCCCTGAGCCCTGCCCTGCCCTGCCACCAGCGTGGCTCTGCCCCTGCCCGTGCTCCCATCCCAGGAGAAATGGAGAACCAGCCCCTGGCCCAATAAACCCCCTTGATTTCCCTGCTCTGGAACCTTCACCTTGCCACGTCAGAAATTCCCAGCCCAACCCATCTCCTTCTGGTGGAACCCTGCTATAAAAAACTTCTGTGCCGGGAGCCAATTGGAAATAAAGACTTATTTTGAAAAATCAGATGAAGGGGACATTTCTGGGTTAGGGATATTTCCTGACTGCATAAATGCAAACAAAATAAAACTGGCATATTAATGGTTCTTCAGAGATAACCCAATTTATTTTGCTACACTTAAGAATGAATCTGAGGCATTGTTTTATCAGAAGTGCTGCTGCCAGCTTGTGCTGCTGGTATTTCTGGGGACAGAATGGCTGAGCAATGCTGAGCTTTGGATGTCCATTGGCTGGACCAGGACAGGGCCTTCATTTTCCAGGGTAAGCTGCTCTGAGAACCAATTCATAATGAGAACCAATTCAGAATGTTATATGTTATTTTTTTTTAATTTTCTATACTGTTTATTTGGAAAACCATAATGAAAATCTCTGTCTGAGGCAGATTCATGAAGCAGCAGCAGGAATTGTGCTCAGCCCTTTGGTAACTCCATGGGGATTGGAGTTCCCTTGACTTCTTGCATCTATTTTTGACATGGAACCGCTCAGATGGTGAAGACATCAGCTGGCCACGCTTGTCCTGCACTACAGAAAACAAGGAAATGGCTCTTCCATGTGGGAGGGGAAGGAGAAAAGGCCCTGCAGTGACTGCAGGCGTACCTGTGGTGCATGGCATCCCCCAAGGGTGATGATCAGCACTGGCTCCATGATTCCAGAAGGCTGAACAATCACTTTATTATTCTATACTCGTTAATAAACCCCCTGGCCTCACAGGCAGTCTGATACAGGTGGACCCAATTGGTCCTTGAACCCAAACCTGTCCCCAGTGGCCAATTAAGAAATCACCCTTTGGTAAACAAATCTCCATAACACATTGCACATGTGCACAACAACAGGGGCAGCAAGTGCAGATAAGAATTGTTTCTCATCCTTTTCTCTGAGCTTCTCCCAGCCTGCCCCAGCACAGGGCCTGGGAAAGTTGTGTGCTCTCTCTGTGGCCAGAGAGCTGCTGCCACAGGTACAAGAGTTGCTTAGGCACTAAGAACACATGAAACAAATTGCATTTTAGGATTAAGGAGGAAAATCTGGGGACGCTCTGAGACAAATCTGAGACCATGTGAGAGTTGCAGTGAATTGAAGTGTCTCAGGTGTGGTTTTTTTAACCATTTGGAATTTGTTTTCCCAGAACTGGGATCTCTTTTGGAGAGCTGTGATGGGGCTCACACATATCACTTTGAATTTGGTACTTCAAAACCAGCCGGGGTTCCCCACCCAGCTGCACCGAATGCCAGGAAATGTGGATTACTGTCAGCCTCGCATTTCCACAGGGCTTGGCTGCGTGGTCTCCTCCTTCCAGCCCCTTCCCAGTGAACAAACACGGGATCCTGAGGGGCCCCAGGACACGGAATGCTGCGGGTGCAGCATGTGCAGCTGTTACTGCTGAGGCAGATGTTCCACGGGGCTCAGAGCATTCCTCTGCAGCCCCTGGAAAGGCTCAGAGATGGACATTGGACATGGCTCTGCACAGGGACCCAGTGAGTAAAGGTCTCTTTTATGAACCAAGGCCATTCATGCTTTGCCAAGGCCTTCCCTTGAGATGCCTGAATAAATTCCCTGGACTGACAGGGCCTGCAGAGCAGCCCTGTGAGTGAGAGGGACTCTGCTCAGCTCCTTCCTCCTGGGTGTGCAGCTCTGAATTCACTCGGGCAGGAAAGGTCATTTTTCAAATCCAAGGAAAACAATTTTTCTTTTCTGGTGACTTTACAGGGACTGAACATATTCTGGAAATCTCCAAATCTCCAAGTGGCCTTTAATTAACTAATCTTGATAAACTGACTGTGCCTAATGCTGGGGGGTTTCCCAAAGTCCCTGGGCTCTGGGATGGACCTTCCTGCAGGGGGGAGAGCACAGGGCTGTGGCAGCAGCTCTGGTGCAGAGGAGAGGAGGGATCCTGGAGCCACAGCCTGGTGCTGGCTGGAAAGGACCCTAAAGCTCCTCTTGGTGTGGGGTTACAGCCCCTTTTTGAGGGGAAAAGAGCCCGAGAGCTCTCTCTGTGCTTCCTGCAGCCCTGCACTCAGCCTGTGCCACAAACTGAAACTGAGCCTTTTGTTCTCTGCCTGGAATTCCCCAGCCCTCCCTGCAGCTGAGGGGCTGCTGTGGGACAGACACTGCCCTGGGCCCGCGGTCCTTCTCATGGGGCTGTTCCAGGCCTTGTGGTGCCAAACCACAGCTCCTGGCGAGAGCTGACAGCGAGGGGACAGAACCCAAACCTGGGGGACAGCATGGTCCCTGCCCTGTGACTCAGGGCGTGCTGCCCAAGGGGACAGCCTGACTGTTTTCCTCCTCAGCCCCCGCTGGCCCTGTGCTGCGGGCAGTGCTCAGGCACTCCTGGTGCAGACATTCAGATATTCAGATATCCCAGTGTGTTTTGTTTGAATCCCAGGGCTGGTGTGAGCCCCGAGCCGTGGGAGGGGAGCCAGGCAGTGCCTCCAGGCTGGGGAGGGCTGGGGCACAGCCAGGGCCCAGCTCTGCAGCTGTATGTTAACACTGAGCTGAGCAGCGCTGGTTGTATTTTAACACTGTCCAAATATTAACTCTGCCCAGAGGATGTGGAGGTGTTTCCTTGACATGGCAGCATCCGGAGCAGGAGCTGCCAGACACAGACAGCATCTGCTCACAGCTCCTTGGAGCAGCCCGAGCTCTCAGAGAGACAACAGGCAGGGGCAGAGAAAGGGCGGGGACAGAGAAAGGGCAGGAGCAGAGGAAAGGCAGGAGCAGAGAAGAGAAGAAGCAGGCAGCACAGAAAAGGCAGGCAGCAAAGGCAAGGCAGCACAGCCCCTGGGACAAGGGAATTCACAGGGCAGGCTCCTGCTGCCACCCCTGGGCCCGGCACTGACACAGGGCACTGTGAGCTGGCCCTGCACCAATCCTTCTCTGGAGCCACATTAAACACAGTTCCCATCGTTCCTCATTTGCTCCAGATGATGTTAGCTTTTTTTGTATCATTTTTTGAAATCAGGCAACAATCCACAAAGCCCTCACTGTGGAGAGGGTGATTTTTTGGTGATTTGGCTGAAGAAAGGGAGTTGAAAAATAAACTCAAGCTCAAATTAGGTTTATATAAACACAACCTCACTTTTTACAGAAGAACACCCAGCCACAGGGGCTTTCTTTAGCTCTGCCCTGAAGTAGCAGCTGCTGCAGGTCTCAGGAAGTTTCCACTGAAATGCACCCTCTCTTCATGAATAGTTGCTTTTTCACCTCTGCGTTTTTCTCTCTGGGGCTTTTAAGCAAGTTTTATTGTAGTGTTTATACAGCCAACTCACTCTGCCTTGGTTTATGTTTTTCTTGCCCGCAGCCACTGAATTTTGAGGTTTATTAGTTACAGGTATCTGAAATCACATTTTTTTAGAATTGACTGCCTAATAAAGCCCCTTAAAAGTTTCTGTTTAAGGCAATTGTCCTCCACCCCGGGATCAGGTTCTTACTGAGTTATACCCAGGATCAACAACTTCTTTATGGCTGTTTGTTACACCCAGGCAGGTAACAGGGATCCCTTCCATTCCAATCAATCACATCTGCATCATTCATTGGGGAGGTACCCAGGCAAAGAGCTGCCTTTGGACACAAGCTGTACAGGAGAAGGCTGATGGTTTTCTGGCCTGGAAAGATGCAAAGCAGAGCCTGAGCAGCACCAGGGCAGCCCCAGCCTGGGCTCTGCTCTCACCCCAAGCCAGGCTCTGCAGGGACAGAGCCACTGCAGCTTTCCCCTCACACAGGGAATTTCTGCACAGTTCCAGAAGCATTTAACTCAGAGGTTCAAATCCTCTCCCTAGCTTAATTCAAACCATCTCCCATGACTAACTACACTCTCTTAATCAACCTCATCATAACCCTCTCCTATGCCTTCCCAATCTTAATTGCAGTAGCCTTCCTCATGCTAGTAGAGTGTAAAATTTCTTCAAAAAAAGGGGGACCACAAATGAGACAGCACTGCAAATATTTGCAGATTCAGAGCAGTTAAGCTCTGAAAAACTTTAGCTTGCAAAGCATTTGCTGAAATGTGGCTTCTGCCCAGGCAGTGGTTATTCCTCTGCAGGGAGGCTCTGCCCTCCCTCTCTCCCACCCCTGCTCCTGGCTGGGTCGGCACTGGGGGAGCAGGTGAAGGGGTTTTGCATCCAAAATACTTTATTTAAAGCTTCAGGAACATTCAAATGTACTGTCAGTTGTACTTAGAACAACTACACAGAATGCTTGAGTTTAAATTGGGGCTGGATGCTCACACAGGAGGCACAAATTCCCTGTGCTGGCTGCCCTGGCCATCCCAGGATAGGGAGGGCTCTGTCCTCTACAGCCCCCCAAGTTAAAATGCTGTCCTTGCTAAATGCTGTCCTTGTTAAATGCTCTCCTTGCCCTGGCCATCCCAGGACAGAAGGGCTCTGTCCTTTGCAGCCCCCCAGTTAAAATGCTGTCCTTGCTGGGGAGGATCAGCCCATGGCCACCCTGAATTTCAGCTCCAGTGTCAGCACTAAAGGCTCCCATATGTTCCGAGCTGTTTGATGCATTAATTTCACGCTTTTGCTCCCGACACTGGAGAGGCACAGGATTTTGTTAAGCTGTTTAATTGCAGTAAATTTCTTTAGCAGACAGCATTTTACGAGCTGCAGAAATACCTGCAAGGCTTGAGCAGGTGCCAGCAGTCCCAAAGCCTGAGGGCAGTAAGTGTGTGCTGGAGCAGAGACTTCACAAATTACAATTTCTAGATCACAAAATCACAACTCAGAACATGCTGCACTGGGCTGCCACCACCACACCTTGTCCACAGTCCCTCTGCAGCTCTCATGGAGCCCCTGTGGGTCTGGAAGGGTCTACAAGGTCTCCATGGAGTCTTTCATTGTGCATACAGTGAACTTGGGCCCCCTCCTGTCAGAGACACCCAGGGCTGTCCCCAAAGCCCTGCTCTGCCCCCAAAGCCCTGCTCTGCCCATGCCTCTGCTCTGACATTTGCCCAGGCTCCCACCTGCACTCCTCTGCAGCCTGGCACCACCTCTTCTCCATGCCACCCCCTGAGGCTGGCTGGCTTTTCGCCCTGCCTGGGCTGGAGGGGATCCCTTTTCCCCCAGAGCTCCCTAGGGAGGGGACAGGGGAGGGTTACCCCCAAAACCAGAGTTCTGCTGAAAATCCCAGCTCTGAAATGCTCGTGTGTCCATATGGGTCCCCAAATGCAGCAGGAGTGCCTCCCATGGGCCTGGCAGAGAGCTCAGCCCTGTCTGCACCTCAAACCCTGGCCCTGCTCCCTCCCCTGGCTCCTGTGGGACCCCAGAGTCCCCAGTGGGACCCCAGAGTCCCCAGTGCTCCCCATGCAGGAAGGTCCAGCTGCCTGGCACCTGGAAGGGTCACTGAGGTATTGCAGGGAAGAAGTGGCACTGCAGCATCCCAGGGACACACACGCGCACACACACACACACACACACAAACACACACACTCTGCCCCCCAGGACAGCTGATAAAGCTGTTTTCCACAAAATTCTTTATGTTCCAGTTCCAGGGTGGCAGCTCCAGGGGCTGAGTCAGCCACTGACCAGCAGAGCCTGCCCTGCCCTCTCACCAGGGTGAGCCCCTTGCCCTCTGTGCCCACTCCTTGGTTTATTTTGTTGCACAGGACAAAGCCCCAGCTGCGTGTGGCTGCAATTTTACACCATTGCTTTCAGCAAGCTGATCACATTCCTCCAACCCACTGCCTTGGCACAGTGGCAGCAGCCTGTTAGCCTAATTCCAGTAAGGATTTAAAAACCACAAACACCCCTTGTTTTTGACCACAACTGTAGGTTTAGTATGCTAGAAGTTACTGTTGAGATGTGTTATTTCCAAAAGACTATTGCAAGATCTTAGTCATAAGAAGGTTGGACAGACTTGACAAAAGCCAGCAGAGCCCAGCCCCTCCTTTGCTTTCCTCTCCAGCTGCTCCTGGCAGGTACATGTGGGCACAAGGGCTCCCTGGCAGATCCAAGAGGGCCCCAAGGAAACACTTTCCTCACGCTGTGCTGGATGCCAGGGCACAGGGAGCTGCTTGCAAGTGAATAGTCAGACTCAAATTTGGTAACCTTCCCCTTGAGCTGTGTTTCCCAATGCCCCCAGTCCAGGTGGAAGCCCCTCTGGCCCTGCTCAGGCCCTGCTCTGGCTGCAGGTGCTGCACAGCAGGCTGGCGTTGGCCAGGGTGAAGGGTTTGCCCGTCAGCAGCGTCTCACACTCCAGGCAGGCAAAGTGCTTGTGGTGCCAGGCCAGCCCTTCCACCTGCTGGTAGTCCTCTGAGAAGATGATCTACGGGACAGACAGACAGACAGACAGACAGACAGACAACTGCTCATTTCCACTACCCCACCAAGCTGGGGCGCGGCAGGAGCAGGGACAGCCACCCCACAGTTCCCACCAAGCCCATCAGCCGTGGAGCTCAGGAATGGGTACACAGAATAATCCCAGGATGGTCTGGGCTGGAGGGGACCTGTGAAGGTCACCCTGTCCCACCCCCCTGCCCGGGACAGGGACACCTTCCCCTTGGTCACCCTGTCCCACCCCCCTGCCCGGGACAGGGACACCTTCCCCTGGCCCAGGCTGCTCAGAAGCCCTGGCTGAACCTGGCACTGGCAGGAGTAGAGGGCCACTGGTGGCTCCCACCCTGCACAGGGGGTCCCAGTTGCTCAGGTCACTCCCCTCCCTGGCACAGGGGTCCCAGGAGCTCAGGTCACTTTGTGCCCTGGCACAGGGGATCCCAGGGGCCCTGGTCACTCTCCCCCTGGCACAGGGGGTCTCATAGGCTCAGGTCACTCCCCCCTGGCACAGGGGATCCCAGGGGCCCTGGTCACTTTGTGCCCTGGCACAGGGGATCCCAGGGGCCCTGGTCACTTTGTGCCCTGGCACAGGGGATCCCAGGGGCCCTGGTCACTCCCCCCTGGCCCAGGGGATCCCAGGGGCTCAGGTCACTCTGTGCCCGGGCCCAGGGGATCCCATTTACCCAGGTCCCTCTCCCCTGGCCCAGGGCTCCATCCCGGGTCGGTACCTCGTCGCAGCCGGCGCAGCGGGGCCGCAGGCTCTCGCAGTAGTGGCGCCCGCACCAGGCGGCCCCGCTCTTCCAGAAGTAGATGAGGTCCACGAGGGGCTCGGCGCAGCGGCAGCACACGAAGCAGGCGGGGTGCCACAGGCGGGAGTAGCCGGCGCGCTCGGCGTACACCACGGGGCAGTCCCCGGGCACGGGCTGCTGGCACGCCTCGCAGCGCTGCATGGAGGGGTGGTGGTCAGCGTGGGCAGGGGGATACCCACTCTGCTGGGCAGCTCATTCTGAGCGGCCTCTGGGACCCTCCCAAACCAAAACCCCCACCAAAATACAAAGGTTCTCCCAGAAGAAGTTAAGAATTCCCATAGTGCAGCACATCAGAGATGTAAATTTGAAAAGAGATCAGGATCTTTGGTCTTTTCTCACTGTTCTCTGTCTGTGCCTAACTCAGCTGTCACTCCACAGATTTCAGCAAGTGTTTTCTATTTCTAACAGGCCAAATAGCCAGAATTAGATGTGATTAATCTAAAGATTAACGGCATCCATGCACATTACACACCAGACTAAGTAGGTCTGCTCTTTATCTGTGCCTGCAGAGCAATCCTGTGATTAGTGAAGAGCCAGCCTTAAAGCTCCACTCGGAGGCTGGCAGGATGTTGCTCCAGCTCCCACTGAAGCTGGGAGCAGCCTGTGTGTCACAGGGGCTGTGGTTACACTGCTGTGCCCCACCAGAGCCTTGGCACAGCAGTGTCCCCTCCAGGTGGCACAGGGGCAGGGATGGCAATGGCCCTGTGGTCAGATGACAAGTAAAACCACCCCAATTGAAGTCAACAGCTTCTAACAGGTATAATGACAGAACCACAGAATGGTTTGGGTAGGGTTCTCCCAGGCTCTGCACCCATCACACCAGACCCCGGCCTTTTCCAATGCCCCCAACACCTCCCTGAGGCCCCAGATTTGGGGTCAGCCCAGAGCCAGACCCCACAGCTGCCTCTGCCCTGCCAGCCCCAAGGGGCCACAGCCCCAGCAGCCAGCCCTGCTATCTTGCAGGATCTAAAGCAAGAACAAACACTGCAGCTTCCAGCCCTGAGCTCAAGTTTCTTGCCAGCAAGAACTGTTAAAAAAACAACTTATTTTGCTGTTTCTTTCTATGGAAATTATTCACAGGGAAAATCTATTCACAGGGCTTTTCCCAAGCATTGTATAACCTCCATATCCTGCTATTTACACACTACAAAGAGGTGATCCTTCAAGTTTGAGGTGGGATTACAGCTTGGTGCTCCTACATTTCCATCATGCAGGCAGAGGAGTGAACACTTTATTAGCTGAGATGTTGGCCAAGAAAGTGTCCTGTTCTCTTGGCTTTCCCACCCTGCTCATGCCCAGCTCGTGCTCTGCAGTGCCAGCTCCCAGGGAAGGAGCCCCCAGACACCACCAGCACTCTGAGCTCTCCCTGCATTGCTTGCCTCAGGCCTTTGGGAACAATGATTAATTTGGATCAATTGCCTCAGGATTGTATTTGATTCCAGGGCAGGAATCAAACCTTTAACACCAGAGGAGTTCCCAGTTGTGGGGGTCAGGATTCTGTGCTCTGTGAGAGCACCCATCCCGTGGGACAGACTTGCAGCAGGGATGTGGAGGCACATGAGGTCAGTGTCCCCAGTCCTCCCCGGCTCTGCCATGCCCTGGGCTGCACGGCCTGGCTGTCCCAGAGGATCTGCCACTGCTCTGAAAGCTGCTCCATTTTTCAGCTGGTGCCTTGAGAGAAATGATGCTTCAAACTAAGGAGAATAACATCACAGTTATGTATTTATTTATTTGAAAGGACAAACTCGCAGTTTAAGTAAACCTTCATTGCTAGGATGACTTATTGATGTGTTTAAAGGAAACCTTCCTTTTTTGGCTATTTTTTATCTTAAAATTCAGTGTTTTGTTGCAATAGTGAAAATCCTTACCGTGCCATTGGATTCAAAGTCAGCAGAACGTTAAGAGACCATGGCAGAGGGGAGACTTTACCCAATATGGACTGAAAATGAAAACTGCTCTTTCATGCACAACCTCAGTGCAGGAATGGCAGGAAGGAATCTCCTCTTAAAACCACTTGGACACCATTTGCTTTTTCAGCTTTAAATCCTCTGCTGCAAGTCACCCTCACAAGGACCAGGACAAGGTATTTCCACTCACCATATTTTATGATAAGCATCTGCTCAGCAGCACTCCAGACAGCGCTGGGGGGATATAAATCTAAAAGTGTGTTGAGGAATCTCAGCCATTTCTCTGTGGAAATGTATTTGTGTGCCCAGGGACCCAGGGCAGCTGTTTCCATTTCCCCAGAGTGATTACAGCCCTGGGAACACCATCTCCATGTTCACAGCTCTGTGCTAACTGGACAGAGCCCTCACCTCCTGCCATCTGAGGTCGTTCTGGGTAAGAAGCCTACTTGGAAATACTGACTTGCATCACAGAATGGTGAAGGTTGGAAAAGACCTCCAAGATCATCAAGTTCAGCTTTCAACTGAAACGCTGCCCACATCACCCAGGAACGTGTCATGCCCAACCTTTCAACCTTGCAAGGACCCAGAGCTCAAACCAGCTCCCACAGTGAGACTTCCCTGACCTTGGTGGCCCAGCAAGGCCTTTGCTGCAGAGAAAGGAGATGAAGAAGAGGAGAACGCTGCTCATCAGCCCTGCCAGATGGACCCTTGTGCTCAGCAGGGCTGGCTGGAGCAGAGGAGCCCTCCAGGCCCTCACAGTGCTGCTCCAAAGCATCGTGATGTGACCGGGCCTGCAGCAGGCATGGAGAATGCCCTGGGAGCAGGACAGGGACAAGGCACAGATCACCCTGCTGGCTGTGAGGTTTTGCCCCTGGAGTTGAGACCAAATCTATTCCCAGTGGCTCCCTGAGCCTGGAGCAGCCCCAGTGCTCCCGTCCCGTCCCGTCCCGTCCCATCCCGTCCCGTCCCATCCCATCCCATCCATTATCCCATTCTCCCATCCCTCACTCACGTAGTGCCCGGCCGTGCCCTCCAGGGCCCCGTTGGGTGACTCGGGGGCTGTGCTGGTCTCGATGCCCTTCTCCTGGGCCTTCTCCTCCTCCTTCTTCCCGCCGCCCTGGCCCGGCAGCGCCACCTCCCCGACGCCCAGGGCCTCGGCCTTGTACCTCGTCACGAAGTCGTGCATGAGCTGCTGCTCGCCCTCGGCCAGGCCGCGGCACTGCGCCGGGTCCTGGTCGTGCAGCGGGAGCTGCCGTGCCAGCCGCCGCCGCCGCTGCCAGGCGCCCTCCGTGCCCGCCACGGGCTGCAGCTCCTTGGGCACCAGCTCCATGTACTGCATGGCCTGCAGGGGACACAGGGGCCTTGTACTTACTGCATGGGACACACAGTGCTGCATGGCCTGCATGGGACACACAGACTGTGTACTGCACGAGACATACAGCACTGCATGTACTGCAGGAGACAAACAGCACTGCATGGCCTGCAGGGGACACACAGCACTGCATGGGACACACAGCACTGCATGACCTCCAGGGGACACAGGGGCATGTGCTGCAGGGGACACACAGCACTGCATGGCCTGCAGGGGACACAAGCACTGCATGTTCTGCACGGTACACACAGGCCATGTACTGCATGTACTGCATGGGACACACAGTACTGCATGTACTGCACATGAGCTGCTGCAGCAGGGGGCACAGTCTGCTAGGGACATGCTCCACTTGTGGGGAGCACCAGCAGACAATGCGCCCGAACCCTGCCTTCTCCCTCTGAAGGGTTTACACCCACCGTGCAGGAATAAAAGGCTGGACTGGCTTAGATGCCAGTGGTAGCCAGGCTGTTATAAATCCTTTCATCCTCAGAAAACAGACTGGGTGTTTTTATGGTGTTTTAGATTAGTTTTTGTTTGTTTGTTTAAAAACAAACCCCAGTTTGCCCAGGAAAGCAAAGCAGCACAGACAGACTTGCTTTGCACAAAAATCCTAGCACACCCTCCCTTGCTGGCACTACTGTGACACACTTCCATGGAATTCAATAACACAGCTGCTGGAAAGACTAAAACTCCATAAACATCAAAACGCATGAGCAGCTCTCTATTGCCTTGTGGTGGGACAGGGAGAGCTGCAGGGAGTGAGCCCCAGGCCACACTGAGCACCCCAGAGCCCAGGGGCTGTGTGCACAGCAGCTGACAGTGAAAGACCATCCTTTATCAACTAATGAAATCATCATAACACAGGAAAAATGCAGCTGGCAGTGAGTCTGTGACACTGACCAGTTCCACCTGACTGCTGGTTTCACAGCAGAGGGAAGGGTTTGGTCACCGATGCCCTGTGACACAGAAAGGAAATGCCCAGAAAGTGCCCCAAATGAAGGCTCTGATTTAACAGGACCTCAGCAGCAGATAAACCCCTCTCAGTCTGAGGCTGGTTAGTGCCCGTGGCCCACGGGGGCTGCACAGTTAACTGCTCCTGGCCCGAGCAGGGGAAGGGAGTTTCCCACTCCGGCATTTTCCTATTGTAGTGCGAAGAGGGACAGGGCAGCCAGTTGGCTCCCTGCCATTCCCTGCTAGACCAGCATCCAGCTGCATTAGATTTGCTTCTTACTGGGTCAGCACTTGAGAACTCCAGCTTAAAGAACTTAGCGAAGAGATTTAACTGTTTGTGGCACACAGGCTGGTTCAGGCTGGGCTTTTCCACACAGAAATGCTTGCCCAGCACTGAACTCTTCGGCACGTCAGGAAAAACTTCCAAGTGCCTTCCACCTTGGCTCCTCTGAGGCAGAGAGCAGTGCTATGGGCGGAATTCCTGACAGGAAACGTGCAACAGCAGCAGATCATGATTCCATGGAAGCAGGGCTTCTTCCCTGCCTTGGGGTGCAAGTTAAAATCAAGCACACTGGGATATCAGACATCAGCACGGTACATCGTGCCCCTGTGCAAGGCAGGGTTGATGTCCAGTTTCCTGGGAAGGCTGTTGCCCTGTGGGACAAGGTGGAGTTTGGGAAGAGCTGCTCGGAGAGCTGTGGGATGCTGGGCAGTGACCTGGTGCATGAATGGCTTTCACAGACATGAGGAATCCCAAGAGGAATGAGGAAAAAGAGACAAGGATTCCCTGACTGCTCCTCCCAGGCCCTGCCCCACAAGTGGACAGGAAACGACTGAACTGATGCTGTGAGAGCAGGACCACCAGCACAGCAGAGCTCCAGCAGAGCAGCAACGTGGTGAGAAACCTCAATCCACTGATGTGCCAAGACTAATGAACATTTACACCAGAGCAAGGGGCCAGCACAGGCACCTGGAGCCTCCTGGGCTGCCCCACCTCCAGGATCTTCATTCCCAACACAAAGTGTTTGTGCTGAGAGTGAGGAAAGCAAAGCCTCAAGGCTTTTTTTAAGGCTTACTTAAAGCCTGCTCAGGGGCAGGTTTCAGTATCTGCCCAGACACGCAGTGAGATTTCACTCCCTGACCAAGGGAATGCTTGAAGTTATAATTGCAGATGTCAATAAAAATGTGTCCAGAGAAAAGATTAGGGGGAAAAAAAATAAAAAAAAATCCAATCTGACACCAAAAACTGCCATGAAAAATAAGAAGTTGCTACATCTGCTGCTATCACTTATTGTTATGGCCAACTCTTTTCACTGTGCTGCCTGAGTGCAGGTAATTTGGAGGAAGAGCATTTTAGTTTTCACTGCTCACCACTGGATCTTGGGGCTGTTTTATGATCTGTTCTTTTCCTTGTCTCCAAGGGCCTAAGTATCTGCTTCATGACTTCTGCAGGCACGGCTTAACAAGAATGCTCTGAACTTCCTCCTATTATTGACTGTCCACTTCAGCAAAACAAGGTGAAAAGGCATCCCAGGTTTGCAGCCTGCCTTCAGGAGGACAGCCCTGGAGCCAGGCAGTTGTGCACTAACAGCCTTTTGGCCCAAGTCCCTTTGAAACCAACCCCAGAGTGGCTGACATCCAACACCTCTCCCCAAAGCTTGTCAAGCTGTTCTGCAAGCCAGAATTTATCAAGGTTGTCTCCAAAGCTCCTGCTCCTTGTTTACTTGAACCAAGAGATATTCCAGCCTGTCTAGGCGCCATAAAGAGATCGAAATCTTTCATAAAGTTTTTAAACCTCCCCGATCAGGAGTGTGGGACTGGGCTGGGGGCGGACGGGAAGGGAAGGGAAGGGAAGGGAAGGGAAGGGAAGGGAAGGGAAGGGAAGGGAAGGGAAGGGGAAAGGGAAGGGGAAAGGGAAGGGGAAAGGGAAAGGGAAAGGGAAAGGGAAAGGGAAAGGGAAAGGGAAAGGGAAAGGGGAAGGGAAA
>JAWWMS010000031.1:615395-630052 GCA_035048045.1 Chlorospingus semifuscus
CACAGGAACACCGGGGAAGGTTCACCGTAACACCGTGTAAGGTTCACGGGAACACCGGGTAAGGCTCACGGTGACACCGGGTAAGGCTCACGGTGACACAGGGTAAGGCTCACGGTGACACCGGGTAAAGCTCACGGTAACACCGGGTAAAGCTCACGGTAACAGCGGGTAAGGCTCACGGTGACACCGGGTAAGGCGCACGGTGACACTGGGTAAGGCTCACAGTAACACCGGGTAAGGCTCACGGTAACACCGGGTAAGGTTCACGGTAACACCGGGTAAGGCTCACGGTGACACCGGGTAAAGATCACGGTAACACCGGGTAAGGCTCACGGTAACACCGGGTAAGGCTCACGGTGACACCGGGTAAGGCTCACGGTGACACCGGGTAAAGATCACGGTAACACCGGGTAATGCTCACGGTAACACCAGTTAAAGCTCGCAGTAACACCGGGTAAGGCTCACGGTGACACCGGGTAAAGCTCACGGTAACACTGGGTAAGGCTCACGGTAACACCGGGTAAAGATCACGGTAACACCGGGTAAAGATCACGGTAACACTGGGTAAAGATCACGGTAACACCGGGTAAGGTTCACGGTAACACCGGGTAAAGATCACGGTAACACCGGGTAAAGATCACGGTAACACCAGTTAAAGCTTGCAGTAACACCGGGTAAAGTTTTCCTCGGCGTCAGCAGCGGCTCAGCTCAAACCCAGCAGGACAGAGGGTGCTACAGCTCGGCCACAGCCAGGCTGACCTGCCCAGCCCGACAGGCAGCGTGGGCCCCCAGGGCCAGCACTGCCCAAAAACCCCATGGCGGAGGGCAGCAAGCCCCCCAGGGCAGGCGCTGGGTGCCCCAGGGCACTGCCCGCGGAGATGGGATCACACCGGCTGACACGGGCTGCTGAACTCACCCCGAGCCACGCGGGGACAGAGGCGCAGAGGGGAAGGTGCCGGGAGCAGCTGCTGCCATTCCACCCTTTGCTCTGGCCCGGCAGCCCGAATCCCCCCCAGAGCCCAGCGCCAGGGCAGCGGGACACTGCGGGAAGGAAGGGCCGGCATCTCTCGGAGCCGACACTGCAGAGGGTCTACAAGGGGACAAGGGACTCCCTCCCTCTCTGCCTCCCTCCCTCTCTCCGTTCCCCAGAGCTCAGCACGGCTGTGCCGCACACGGGCTCATTCACACCACAAACAGCTGCCCTGCCCGCAGACGCGTCGCTGCGGTGATTTTGGCACCGGAATGAGCACCGGGCGGGCACAGAGCGCTCTGGGTGCCCTGAAGGGCAGGGAGGAGGGCAGAGCGGTGGGCTCTGTGCCCCGGCTCGCACTGCGAGGGCAGCACAGCCGGAGATGAGGGATACCGGGAATAGCCCCGGGCTTCCTGAGCCGTGCGGGGCCCGCGGCGCGCCCGCTGCGCCTGGGCATCTCCGGGCGCGGGGATCGGTACCGCCGTGCCCCGGGACAGGGATCGGGATCGCTCCCGGTGTGCCGGGACAGGGATCGGGATCGCTCCCGGTGCGCCCCGGGACAGGGATCGGGATCATTCCCGGTGTCCCAGGACAGGGATCGGGATCATTCCCGGTGTCCCGGGACAGGGATCGGGATCATTCCCGGTGTCCCGGGACAGGGATCGGTATCGCTCCCGATGTGCCCGGGCTGTCCCGGGACAGGTATCGGGATCGCTCCCGGTGTGCCCCGGGCTGTCCCGGCACAGAGATCAGGATGGTTCCCGCTGTACCGGGGCTGTCCCGTCCCGGGGATGGCGATCATTCCCGCTGTCCCCCGATACCGCTGTCCCCCGTGCTGTCCCGTCCCGGGGATGAGGATCATTCCCGCTGTCCCCCAGTCTGTCCCGCTGTCCCCCGATCCGTGCCCCTCACTCACCTCCGGCCGCTCCTCCGCTCCCGCGCCACCACCGCTGGCGCTGCCCGAGCGCCGCCTTTCATTGGCGGGCGCGGCGGCCGCGCTCCGCTCTCAGCCAATCCGAGCCCGCCTCGAAACTTTTCTGGCCAATGGCGAGCGGGGAAGCGCAGGGGGGCGTGGCCGCGGCGGGGACAGCGGGACGGGGACGGGACAGAGACAGGGATGGGACAGGGATGGGGATGGGGACGGGGACAGGGACAGGGATGGGGACGGGGACGGGGACAGGGACAGGGATGGGACAGGGACAGGGACAGGGATGGGGATAGGGATAGGGAAAAGGGGACAGGGATGGGATAGGGAAAAGGGGACAGGCATGGGGGCAAGGATGGGGATGGGACAGGGATGGGGACAGAGACAGGGATAGGGACGGGTCAGGAATGGGGACAGGGATGGGGAAAATGGCCTCAGAGAAGGCACGGGGAGATGGGACACTGCAGAGGAATTGTTCCGTGTGAGGGTGGGCAGCCCTGGCACAGGTGCCCAGAGCAGCTGTGGCTGCCCCTGGATCCCTGGCAGTGCCCAAGGCCAGGCTGGACATTGGGGCTTGGAATAACCTGGGATAGTGGAAGGTGTCCCTGCCCACACCAGGGAGGGTGGAACTGAGTAAAGGTCATCCTGTTCAATAATCAAACCATTCTGGGATTCTGTGCTCGGGCAGCACAGTCCCTGGGGCTTAAAAAGAGGGCAAGCAAGAATGGAATTGGTAAAAGTTCCTGCCCCAAAGCAGCAGTGCCAGAAAGGGCTGTGGGCAGGGATGGGGCTGATGGGTTGGGGTACCCAAGCACTGGCAGCCCCTGGCTCTCCAGCCAAGCTGCCTGTTGTGGCTGGCCTGGGACTGTCCCTCTGTCCCCAGTCCCTCTGTCCCTCTGTCCCCAGTCCCTCTGTCCCTCTGTCCCCTGTCCGTCTGTCCCACCACGCTCCCATCCCAGGCATGGCTGACACCGAGCACAGGGAAATGGATTTCCGAATCAGACAGGAATGTGCTGGGGCAGTTTATCACAGCAGACAGACACGGAATGTTTTTAGCAGAAGAAACTGTCCAAACCCACATTTCTCTTGTTATTTCAATGCGTGTTGAGCACTGAATGACAATCTATTGCCTTTTGTATTTTGGGGTTTTTTTTACATGGATTGGTGAGGTCTTTACTGCTTTAGCAAACATTCCTGCCTGCTCCAGCAAACATTCCTGCCTGCCCCTGCTGAGGCCGGGAGGTGCAGCACAAAGCCCCTTTGTGCAGGTGAGGGAGGGAGGGAGGGCCCCACACGCTCCTGCTCGCTCCCCTGCTCCCCATTCCCACTGATCCCGGCCATTCTCCCTTCCTCCTTGAGCCTGAGTCCAGGAAAACCCCGAAACAACAGAGACCAGGGTGCACTGCCTGCTATGAGCTGTGAGCCAGGAGCACAACCCCAGCTCAGAGCTGGCTGCTTAGAGCTGCAATCCAAACAAAAATCCTGAACTCTCCTTGATTTAATTTCTCCCTCCTTGGTGCATTTTTTTCTGAATTTCTTGCAGCATTCCTGCAGAGAAGGGGAACAGGGAACCCGAACTCCCAGGGCCATATGGAGCTGGAGATGCTTTTCCAGCAGAAAGGCCAAAGGCCCTGGGGCTGGCAGCCCCTCTGGACAGCAGGAATGTGCCCCTGAGTGAGTGTCTGAACAGTTTTAGAAGAGGCATTGGAACATCCTCAAAAAAATCTGGGTTAAAAGCAATGGCAGAGGAGAAATTCTGGAGGGATAAAGTCCCTGCAGGGAGGGCGTTTGAAGCTGACCTTCCAGAGGCATCTGGGAGCGAGCACAGAGAACAAACAGCACAGGGATATTGTTTTTCAAGCTCCTGAAGGGCTTGGCAGCCCTGGGGAGGTTTGACATGGCAATGGGGTGACATTATCTGCCTTTCCCAGGGCACACACGCACGTGGGACATAGGAAAGAACTCACCCAGGGACTGCAGGGCGCCAGAGGCACAGGTGACAGAGCAGGGGCACTGCCATGCTGCCACCAGCACTGCAGGGACACTGTGCAGGGCCCAGGGGTGACAGGAGCAGTGGCACTGCCATACTGCACCAGTACAGGGACACTGTGGCAGGGAGGTCCCCATGGTCTGCCAGGCTCACAGGGAACCCAGCTCATGCCTTGGACAGGTGTGGAGGGAACGTTTTTGTGTGTGAGGGGGGAATCCAGCTAGCAGGGGATGTTAGAGGTGACAGGGACACCTTGGGGTGGGGATTTGTGGGTTGGTTTTGTTTTAAGCAGATGTTAGAGGTGACAGGGACAGCTGGGGTGGGGATTTGTTGGTTGTTTTCATTTTGAGCAGCAGTTGTAAAGCTTCAGGTGCTGAGCAGGACTGGGCACTCCCTGTGCGGCCAAGGCTTTCCAGCAGCACAAACCCAACGCTAGAATAAGAGTTAAACCCCTTCTGGATGCTTCCTTTTACAATAAATATACATCTGGAGCAGTTGTAATTGATGCTGGCACAAACAAATCAGGGTAAGTGATAGTGACACAGGGCAGGGTGTGATAGTGACACAGGGCACGGTGTGATAGTGACACAGGGCAGAGAAGGACCCCAAGGGCACAGGCCCTGTTCCAGTTTCCAGGTTCCTGGAGGTTCAGCCTGTCAGTACACAGCAGTGAACAGCTGTGAGTGCTGTCCCTGGGGATGAGATGAGCTGCAGTGTCCTGGCAGGCCTGGGCAGAGCGGGCAGCGGGGAGAGAGGGAGGTGAGATCCAGGAGAGGTGACATCCAGAGAGGTGAGCTCCATAGAGGTGAGCTCCAGAGAGGTGAGCTCCAGAGAGGTGACATCCAGAGAGGTGACATCCAGAGAGGTGAGCTCCAGAGAGGTGACATCCAGAGAGGTGAGCTCCAGAGAGGTGAGCTCCAGAGAGGTGAGCTCCAGAGAGGTGACATCCAGAGAGGTGAGCTCCATAGAGGTGAGCTCCAGAGAGGTGAGATCCAGAGAGGTGACATCCAGAGAGGTGAGCTCCAGAGAGGTGAGCTCGAGGAGAGGTGAGCTCCAGGCGGAGGTGCTCTCCAGGAGCTGGAGGTGCTCTCCATGCGGCTCCCAGAGCAGCCGGGCCGAGCCGCGCCATGCCGGGCCGGCGGCCAGCAGGGGATCACGGCTGTAACGAGGCTGGGCTAAACTTAGCTCGGTGCTAGGAAGGGACAGGATCATGCAGTGACTAAACACAGCTGATTCCTGCGGGAGCCATCCCCGGCACTCGCCCCAGACGGGCAGGGATGCTCGCTGACGGGAATCGGGATTGCAGCTATTCCCGCTGATTGCCGGGCGGCTTTCATTGGCACAAAGCTGTCCTGGCAGCACTGAGGTGCCACCGGGCCCTCCCCAGGCTCGAGGGGCAGCAGCCCGGCCCTGGCAGTCCCGTTTCTGCTGGCATCGGCAGGGGTGATGCCCGGGCTGCTCCTGACGGGATGCTGGGGTGAGGGCAGACTGCCCTGTGCCTCTGGGTTCCTCTGAGCTCCTCTGGGCTCCTCTGAGCTCCTCTGAGCTCCTCTGGGCTCCTCTGGGCTCCTCTGGGCTCCTCTGAGCTCCTCTGCTGGGCCCACGGGCTCGGAGCCCATTGGGGTCCCCAGGACAGGGCAGGAAAGGAGCTCTGAGCCCACCTGGGAGCAGCACTGTGCTGTTCACAGCCCCCATGCCCTGGTGGCACACTGGCACCTGGGTGCCCTGGCTGGCACAGGGGGAGGCTGGGGGCAGCAGGCAGGCACAGAGCAGGTGAGGCTGAAGGAGAGACAGAGCGGGGGCACACAAAGAGATTCTAAAGGATTTTGTGATTTCCTCAGGAATCCATGTGCAGGAAGGGCCAGAGCTCTGCCTGGAATTGAGGCTGCCCTGCTTTGCTGTGAGGAAATAAAGGCATCTGTGGGGAAGGGGATGAAGCTGGCAGCTGGAGGGGTTTGGTGCTCCCCAGGAGGCTGAAGCTCTGAGATGATGAGCCCAGGCAGCCCAGATGCTTCCCGGGCACATCCACACCAGCAGTGCCCATTCCAAAGGGCTGCTTGAGCGGCTCCTTGATTGATTAATGTGAAAATCTGACTCCAGACAGCAGAAATGGCCAGGACTGGTGAATATCGACAGAAATTTATTAATTCAAGTGAAAATCTGACCACAGACAGCAGAAATGGCCAGGACTGGTGAATATTGACAATCTGGCCACAGACAGCAGAAATGGCCAGGACTGGTGAATATCAAGAGAAATTGATTGATTCATCGACAATCTGGCCCCAGACAGCAGACATGGCCAGCACTGGTGGATATTCCTGCTGCTGTGGGTGGGTGAGGTGCATCCAGCACACCCTGAGGTGCAGCAGGGACCACCCCACAGCACCCCTGGGATGGGGCTGCCCCTCTGAGAGCCTCTGTGAGCTGCAGGAACAGGGGCTGCAGCTGTGGGTAAAGGGATTCCTGCACACTCTGCCGTGTTTTCCAGGAGGGAATCTGTGCTATTACATTCTTGGCTAATTTTCAATTTTTCTCCTTTGTACAAACATAAAGGGATAAATGAAGTAGAAAATACGGCTCTGCAGCTGCTTTCAGTTAAGTGTTTCCCCCTTCTGTGAACGTAGTAGTAAAGCTACAGATTTGGTTGAAATATTTTGGAAGAAATTTTCATCTCCTGGATCCCCAGTTGGAGCAGAGCAATCAAAGGGAAATGACAGGAAAATAAATGAGAGAAACTAATCAAAAAGGCAGACAAAGGCCAGTTAAATCCAGGCAGCTCCTTTTCTATTAAATATTGAATAAGATAACCTAAATTTTTGTATGGGCTGCTTTTGCCTGTGGCCGATTTACAGAGATACAGGACTGAAGTAGGAAGGAAAGAAAACACTGCATCAACTCTAAGAAATATTTTGTGGTGATACACACGCAGAGTTTTTTCACTGGTCGTGATCAAATGAGTCATCCCGTTTGTAGTCAGAAATAGATCCAGTGATGTAGATTAAAAAATAAACCAGCAATACGTGTGGTTTTGAGCACAGCTGTTGTGGGAGGGCTTTCCTAATTTGGCCATATTCGTGCAGGGTCTTTCTTCCAAAGTTTACGCAGTTGGTTTCATCATCAAAAGATGATTTGTAGTGAGTAAAGGGCTTGAAATCACGGAGCAGTCAGAGGCTGGGGCTCTGTGAGCCTGTCTGTAAAGTGAGCAATACAGTGTTCATGCAGAAATGGATTAATTACCTTTGTGCCCTTTTGTTTTGAGTCAAGGGCTTCCTGTGCTTCAACCCGGGCTGAGCTGCTCCGGGGAAGCTGCTCCTGTGCTCAGGCACCTGGGGCTGCTGGGGTGGCCAGCCTGGGCTGCCCAAATCCACCTGGGGCTGCTGTGGGGCTGTGGGACCATCCCCAGGCTGCTGTGGGGCTGTGGGACCATCCCCAGGCTGCTGTGGGGCTGTGGGGCCATCCCCCGGCTGATGTGGGGTTGTGGCACCATCCCCAGGCTGATGTGGAACCATCCCCAGGCTGCTGTGGGGCCATCCCCAGGCTGCTGTGGGGCCATGGAACCATCCCCAGGCTGCTGTGGACCATCCTGCTCTGCAATGGGCAGAGCTCTGTGCTGGCACTGACCATGCCCGGGCTGAGGAGGTTTCAGGGCTGCCACCTCCATCACAGGGCTGGCATCCTCTGTCCTGCTGTCCTCACTGCCAGGAGGGCAAGTCTGGGAAGGGAGGACACTGAATCTGGAGGATTCCTGGCCAAACCTCCTGAGAAAGCCGTGGGTGCACACAAAGAAAAGAAGAGATGTGCCAGAAGGGGCATCCCAGGGCGAGGGCTGCTTCAGCCCCTGGGCTGCTGAAGGTCAGCAGCTGCTGCTGGAGGGCACGGGCCAGTCACAGGGCCGGAAGGGTGCTGGGGATGATGAGGGTGATGGGGGTGATGAAGGTGATGGAGATGATGAAGTGGAGTAGGACTGAGGTGCAGGAGGCAGAGGGGATGAGCAGGGTGGGAGGAGGATGAAGGTGCTGGAGGCAGAGAGATGAGCAGGGTGGGGTGGGAGGATGGAGGTGCTGGGGCCAGAGAGGATGAGGAGGAGGGTGCATAGGAGGATGGAGGTGCTGGGGCCAGAGAGGATGAGCAGGGTGGCAGGGCAGACCAAGACGAGCTGTGGCTGACATGGCCACGGGATCCAGCTCTGCTGGAGCAGCAGGGTTTGTGCTGGGGCTCTCCATCCTTCAGCCACAAATGACAGAGAGCTCCTGACC
Organism: Chlorospingus semifuscus; assembly: GCA_035048045.1. Classification (NCBI taxonomy): domain Eukaryota; kingdom Metazoa; phylum Chordata; class Aves; order Passeriformes; family Passerellidae; genus Chlorospingus; species Chlorospingus semifuscus. Next base: position 623,537 of record JAWWMS010000031.1, read on the forward strand.
CAACACCCCAGTGCTTTATTGGGCACTGAAAGCACAGGTTGACAAAGCCATGGCTGTGTCTGTGACACCTCTGTGTGTGTCTGTGCCAGCATCTTGGAGCTGTCTTTGAAGACTGAAATGTTTTGACATTGGGAACTTTACTACCAGGGAGAAATCTCAGAAATGCAAGAATGCAAAAGTAACAGAAGTAATTTTGCAGATCATTGCAGTTAAAAAATAGAACCATTAGCAAAGGAGGACTAACCTTATCTGATGCTCCTCTTCAGCATCTGGCATGTAGTTTTATGGATTGAGCTGTTTTTCATTTTGACACTAAGAGCCCTCTTTTAACTTTCCAAAAGGCACATCTGAAAACAGCTCAGGAATCTCAAAGAGAAAAAGAGTTGAAAACAAAGATTCCTCCTCTGCAAAGTCTCTTCTTCACTGAAACTTGGCCACAAAGGTCTGGCTCCCAGCTGCAAACCCTCTTTTGGAAGAAATTACGAGTGGCCTTTTACAAACAGAGCAGTACTGCTGCCCCCACCATGCCCTGGGATGGACCAGGATGGACCAGGGTGGACCAGGATGGACCAGGAGGTACCAGGATGGACCAGGATGGACCAGGATGGACCAGGATGGATCAGAATGGACTGGGATGGACCAGAATGGACCAGGATGGACCAGGAGGTACCAGGATGGACCAGGATGGACCAGGATGGACCGGGAAGGACCAGAATGGACCAGGATGGACCAGGATGGATCAGAATGGACTGGGATGGACCAGGATGGACCAGGATGGATGAGGAGGTACCAGGATGGACCAGGATGGACAAGGATGGACCAGGATGGGGGAATTCTCCCCATAACCTTTATGAGGAGCACATGGACATTCATGCTGGGGCTGTTTCCCACTCTCTGGTCATTCTGCTGCTGCTGGCAGTGTGTAACAAAGGTGCCTCACCTGGGCATTGCCCGTGTGCCACCAGGGCCATGGGAACAATCTGCTGCTGCTTGGGAACGTGTTCAGGGACTCCTTTGGAAAGGCTGCCAGATCACCCCCATTATTCACTGCAGAAGGACCCGTTGTGGTTTGATAGGAGGTGTCCTGTTTCCTTAAATTAATGATACCCTGCAGGGCTGCACCATATATTTAAATTGCCATTTACTGTAGCAATAAATATTAATCATCCTCTAAAAGAAGAAATGGGCCATTGTCAGAAGGAAGTAAAGGAACATTTCATGTTACCCCAGGCTGTCTTGTTTCTGCAGGGACACAAGAAAAATTGTGTTTATCATCTGGTATTTCAACAGAAAAACACTGTAGGGCCTCTCTAAATCCATCCAGCTTAACTGGCTGCTTGCAAGTTCAAAAAACAACTATGGATTTAAAAAAAAGCATTTATTTCCCTATAGTTTAGCTACAGTTTACGAAATGTTCTAGCAGGCTGCCGGAGCACGTGGGGATGAAGGGCCTGGCTGTGCCAGCAGGGGCAGTGGCAGCTCCCAGGGACTCTGCCACCATCTGCACCAGGGATGCCACCCTGAGGTGAGCCCAGATGTGAGCCCAGATGTGAGCCTAAAGCTGCCCCTGCTGCACCCTCGGCAGCTGAACCGTTCCACACCTGGCCCAGCAGCAGGAGCAGCTGGGTCAGCAGGGGCTCACCTGAGCAGGGAATTCTTCAATTCCCTTTGCTTCCCATTCACGGCAGAGCAGGGCAGGGCAGGGCAGAGCAGATCATTCCCCTCTGGGAGCACAGCCTGGGTTATGGCTGGGGTTCAGGGTGGGTGGGAGTCCCCAGTGCCTGTCCCAGGTCTGGCATGCAGCCCTTCTGACATTACCTGGACCTGCCCATATTTCTCTCCATGCCTCCATTATTTTGTGTTAATCCTGTTTATTACCTGGTTGTCGCTCCCTAGCAGCTGCCAGCCCATTTATCTCTCCATGCTCCACTCAGAGGCTGTCACTGTTTGATCTCAGGGCTGGAACTCTCCCTGTCTGGGGCAGATTCTCCCTCCTTTGCCTCAGTGCTGCCCAAGGAGCTCTGCCCTGGTCTGCCCTGGGATGGAGAGGTCATGGTCCCTCTGTGTCCAGAGGGCCTGGACAGCTGGAAATGGCACTGGGCAGCTGGAAATGGCACTGGACAGCTGAAATGGCACTGGACAGCTTAAAAGGGCACTGGACAACTGGAAATGGCACTGGGCAGCTGGAAATGGACCTGGACAACTGGAAATGGCACTTCCCAACAAGGGCCCTCATCTCTTTGTTCAATTCAGTGGCCCTGGGGGTGCCCAAAGGCCAGGGTCAGGCTCAGCTCCCCTGCTCTCACATGGTAACTCCTTAAACTTATAAAGTACTGGGAAAAACTGGAGAGGGAGGGAGGAAGGAAAAAGAAAGAAAGAAAAGAAAGAAAAGAAAGAAAATAAAAAAAAAGAAAAGAAAGGAAAGAAAGGAAAAGAAAGGAGAAGAAGGGAAAAGAAAGAGAGAGAGAGAAAGAGAGACAGAAAGAAAGAGAGAAAGAGAGACAGAAAGAAAGAGAGAGAGAGAGAAAGAAAGAAAGAAAGAAAGAAAGAAAGAAAGAAAGAAAGAAAGAAAGAAAGAAAGAAAGAAAGAAAGGCAGGCTGGCACTGGCTGGCTGTGCCCACAGTGTGTGTGCCCATCCATCACAGCCTGACACGCTCACACATTCACAACATGGGTTTGGAATGTGGCTCCTGGCCCCAGATGGAGCAGATTTACAGCTCTGAGCTCCAGAGCAGCCTGTGGAGGTAAATCTGGGCAAAGGAATTTCCTTGTACCTGTCATTGTAAAGATTTCACACAGCACTGCTCCAGCAGAATTATTTATCTCTACAATCACAGCAACAAGGAGGAAACAGCGTTATGTAAGGGCTGTGGATGGGTTTCATGTGAGAACAGGATAATGGACGTGGCACAGCACACATGGATTCATTTCCCCCCTTCCCCAGAGGGCAACAAGAGCTCCTCAGCCCAGGAGACGTGGCTGGGAGCAGGGTGAGGGAATGCACAAAGAAATGGTGTTGGACAGCCCAGCACACAGGGAAGTGCAGTCTGCCAGTTCTAGGTAGGAACATTCATTTTTTAGAGGGGATAAAGTAGGAAAAGAAGTGACTTTGCCATACTTACCAGCTTGACCATCATTCTAATTCCTTTAGAGAATGAATCTTCTGCCTTTCAATGAGTTCTGGTCTTATGGGTTGAATTAGAGAACCAGTAAATGGTGATTAAATTAAGGATAGTCCTAAGTAACTGAATAAGAGAAATTGGGCCCAGGGAACCCAGGGAAGCAGCCCACACGTGCTCTGTAAGGAATATTCTTGCTGCCAGGGCAGTAACATCCTAGGGGTGCCCAGGTACCCCTGGCAGTCTGAGAGCTGTACCCCAGCCCTGGGGGCTGGACAGGGTCACTGAGCCCCCCATGTCTGTAACTGCTGCAGGAGGGGAGTGAGGAGCTGTGCAGCCTGAGGAGGGACAGGAAAAGGCAAGCAAACAAACTCCAGTGTGAGTTAGAGCTACCCAGGGACTTGTCTAACTCATTTCTGGCCCCAGCTGGGGTTTGTGTGTCTCTGTGCTCCAGGCAGCCAACACAAGCAGCCTTGCCATGGGAACTGCCCCCTCACCATGCAGAGACACCCTCAGAGGGCCTGCTGCCAATTAGCCCCAAGCCCTGGGCACACAAACACCAGAGGAGCTGCTCAGTCACACAGCACTTGCCATTGACATCTTTATTTTAACCATTCAGAAAGGGTGTGAGAGCCCATCCCAGCTCGTGGGGGTGATGGATTTCCACAGGGATGGTCTGTGCTGGGAAGCAGTGTCCCATCACAGAGATCTCACCCATGAGTGCTCCTGCTGGGAATCCCAGCCCAGCCCCATCCTGAACCCAAAGACAAAACTCCTTTTTTAAGGTTCCCCACGGCCTGTGCATACCATATTTGCAAAGCAGTGTCTGCATAACTCATTGCTGTGGAAAGAGTCATCAGGATGATGTATTGAATCCCAGCCATCTCCATTATGGTATGCCATGTATGTTTTTAGAAGCTATTTTTAAAATTAATAGTACTCCGTAATGCTGATAAAGTAGAAAGCATTTATAATTTGTTGCACTCCCAACCTCTTTCTAAGCCCACATTAGTTCACTTTCCACTCGACTGGAGGACAATTTTTTAAAGATATGATGGTTTGGAATTTGTTAATAGTGTATTAAGAGAAAAAACCCTTTGTTATTTAATGAGTACATGGCTCTGAAGTGTTCTATAAAAGCTGTTGTGCTTCCTTTCCACCCTGATTTACGTCTCAGTGTTTCATGGCAGCGTTCCCAGCCTCCTGCCACAGGAACACTCCTCCTTATCTCCCAGGCTTCGTGCTCTGGGTCAAGGCTGGATGGGGTTTGGAGCCAGGGACAGGAGCTCTGGCTGCTCCACTGGCCAGGAGGAGCACACACACCTGGAGGGGATGCCAAGGCTGGATGAGGTTTGGAGGCAGGGACAGAGACAGGGAGCTCTGGCTGCCCCATGTCCCAAAGGAGCACACACACATGGAGGGGATGCCAAGGTGAGGTTTGGAGGCAGGGACAGGGAGCTCTGGCTGCCCCATGTCCCAGAGGAGCACACACACATGGAGGGGATGCCAAGGTGAGGTTTGGAGGCAGGGACAGAGACAGGGAGCTCTGGCTGCCCCATGTCCCAGAGGAGCACACACACCTGGAGGGGATGTCAAGGGGAGGTGTTCAGGAAGCTGAACCTCCTCTGCTGAGGAGGCTTCAGGAAGCAGCCCTTTGCAGACACTGAACTTTATCCATGTCAATGGAGATCCATGCCCAGATTCTTCCCACCATTGGGTTCAAAAGCCCTGCATTTACATGGAACTGAGATTCTGGTGGTGTCCTCTGGAACAGGCATCTCCTTCTCTCCAAGAAAGGACCTGCAGGCAATTTCCCCTTTCAGTGAGCCCCAGTGCTGCAGCACAGCGGGGGCAGGCTGGGCTGCTGGCAGAGCTCATCCCCAGGGAGGTGACACCTGGAGCCACAGGACAGGGGCAAACCCACCTGGGCCCTCCTGCTCCAGAACCACACTGTGCAGGACACTGGGGCACAAACTGAGTCTATCAGAATTATTAATGGTGTTTTTCTAACCTTTTTAACGAGGAGATGCTCACTTCCAACAGCACTGCCAGTGTTGGCATCCTTGAATTTTTTTCTTTCCAAAGTGGTTTAATTGAGCTAGGTATAAATAGCATATCAGTAAACAAGACCTTTTGGCTCTGTGAATCATGTCTAAAATATTTGAAGCCCTCCACAGCCTCTCTAATGGTGAAGAATGTGCTCATTAGGCTGGTCCAGATGCATTCTGCAAGCCAGAGAGAAGCTCAGTGTGCAGCAGATAAATCACAGCAGTGTTAATGCTCCTGTTCACAGGGCTCTGGCAGCCCCTCCAAGGACCTGGGCATGGGTGGCTCTTGGGCCTTCCCAGATTTCCACAGTTTCACCCCAAAATAGTTTTGACACAAGAATCACAGTTTATTTCATTACGTTGACTTCACCCCCTGCTTCAGAGAATGCCAGAATGACTCTAAAAAACCCATAAACAATCCTGCACTGGAAACAAAATGGACACTGGGAAAAAGAGCAACTTTTGTTCTGAGTTTACTTTCCTGGGAATTTCTCAGCTAAGCATTTACATGACAAACATCTCCAGTTAATCTGGCTTGGGTGATGTAAGGGAATGGTCCCATCCTGCCCAGGAATGCATTTTATTTTCCTTCAGTAATCTCCGTGGTATTAATTACGTCTGGTTCAGGGTATGTGGAAGTGTTTGTAGCATCAGGAACTTTATTTTTAAAGTCACACTAGACCCACAAACACGTGCGCACGTGGATTCACACCTACCCCCACCCAAATGACTGCTGCAATTATAGAACGGGCTGGAAAGCTGGAGCCCAAAGGCAGAGAGCAAATGCCTCTGAGGTGAAGGGCGGAGAGGGCTGTTTGGACCTGAATAACAAAACTGAAATGCCCACGTCTAAAAATATCCAAGAATACACTTAGGTCCCAGATTCTTCAAATTTCCTTAAAATGCAAATATGGGGATTGGAGCTTTCCTTATCTCGCCTGACGCCTCTCGGAAATGGAATTTGTTGCATTTATAGCCTGCTTTTATCTGACAGGCTCAAAGCCCTCTGCTGATCTCAATTAAAACTTGGCTGTGGAGCTGTGCGAGGTTGGGAACTCTTGGTGGAGGTGAGGAGAAGAACTCCATTAAAAACAAAAGAGAGGAGAAGAAGCCCCCGGGGCTGGCAGCAGGGCAAGGGCAGGGCCAGGTGCTGCCCAGCCACTGTGGGCAGCTCCTCTCACCCAGCAGCAGCAGCAGCAGCAGCAGCAGCAGGATTCCAGCTCCCCTTGGGGGCTGTGGGGAGGGAACCAAGCCCTGTGCTCAGTGAGGGCCCTGGTGATGCTCCTCAGCCTCCCTGGCTGCTGCTCTCAGGTCCCCTGGGAGCCACACACAGAACAGCAACAGCAAA
>JAWWMS010000031.1:634487-666258 GCA_035048045.1 Chlorospingus semifuscus
GGAAGGAAGGAAGGAAGGAAGGAAGGAAGGAAGGAAGGAAGGAAGGAAGGAAGGAAGGAAGGAAGGAAGGAAAGGAGGATACTGACACTGAAATTTTACCTGTGTTTCTTTGAATAGCAAGCACATTTACTCCTGTTATTATCTGCCACATGGAAAGGTAACAAAATGTGGCTTCAGCCACTCTGGGATTTGTGGCTTTTTTGCCCTTTCTCTGCAAATTAACAGTCTGGTTGTAACATCTCTGTGTCACTTCATTCGGGCACGTGAATCCCGCTGTGATGCTGCAGCCTGCACATCCCATTCCTAGAGAAGAGTCCAGTGTGAAAGCAGGGCCAGAGCCAAGCAGGGCTGTCCCCAGAGCTGTGCCTGCCTCAGGCACTGGTGTCCAGGCAGGAGCAAGGCGGGGGATTGTTCAGGTGTGTAACTACAGACCCCACAGCGGGGATAAAGAGCCAGACAGACTCGTGGGGAGATGGCAGCTGCGCTTGGAACACCTGAGCACAGTTCGTCTGATCTTTTATTAAACTCTATTGAATTCATCCATTAATAATTTACCCTGGACATGAGGCATTCTCTCCCTGAGCAGTTCTGAGCACTGTGAGACACATCAGGGGCAGGAGGGAGCTGAGAGGCTGCTCTTGCTGGGGCTGCTGGGCTCGGGCTCTGCCCTCACACCACGGGCAGGGTTTGGGGTTTGGGAATTGGGAACTGGGGTTTGGGATTTGGGGTTTGGGGTTTGGGATTTGGGGTTTGGGGTTTGGGATTTGGGAATTGGGGTTTGGGGTTTGGGATTTGGGGTTTGGGGTTTGGGAATTGGGGTTTGAGGTTTGGGAATTGGGGTTTGGGGTTTGGGAATTGGGGTTTGGGAATTGGGGTTTGGGAATTGGGGTTTGGGAAATGGGATTTGGGGTTTGGGGTTTGGGAATTGGGGTTTGGGGTTTAGGGTTTGGGAATTGGGGTTTGGGAACTGGGAACTGGCATTTGGGAATTGGGAATTGGCATTTGGGAATGGCTGTCACGGAGCAGGAGGTCCCTGAGGATGCTCTCTGCCTCCCCCAGGCTCTGGAATGGCCCTGGGCCGAGGCCCAGCACAGCTGAATGAGGATTTTGGCTTTGTATTCGTCATTGCTCTCCCTGTCAGACTGCAACCCCTCACAGGCAGGACTTGCTTATGTCACATTTGTATTTATTTATTCTCACTACATGTTAAATGCTAATAATGGGGACCTTGAGGACAGACTCTGTTGGTTCTTATTTGCTGCTCACATTTCAAGGCCTCCTCTTAGGCATTATCTAAATTAATTCTTTATTCTTTATCCAGCTGTGATCACGGATGTTTCATGGAGGAAACCCTGGAGCAATGACCTGAGTCCCTTTTAAATCAATGAGAGAACTCCCAGAGAATTAAACCTAAACTAATCTCTACATAAACTCCCTCCATAGTCTTAATCACAATTAGGGGTTGATTTACAGCCTGGGGGCTGAGGTGTTTCACCTCCTTGTGTGGCTGCTCACAACACGGCCCTGCTCCTTGCACAGACACAAAATGCAGGATTTTAAACATTGAAATATCTTAAAATCTTTGTACAATTAGGGTTTTGGTTTTTGTTGGGTTTTTTTGTACTTACCACTTACTTCCTCCTATAGTACACAAACACTTCTAGCACACAGATACTCAGAATTTTTAACCAAATTGCCTGAGTCTAAATATCTTTATTGCTCCACTGGAACATGCAGACTCCACACAAACCTTTAGCACTGAAGCACAGTTTTCCAGGCAGCTCCTAGGAAGGGTATGTGAGAAAGTCCTGTCTCTTAACTTACATTTGAGATGAGAATTTCCCTTTTATTTCGTGTGGTAGAAGAAACTGAAGGTATCACTGAAGGAAACTGAGAAAATCAATCAATTGCTGTGCAGACCCACCTCCAGAGAAGCCTTGAGTTCCACCACAAAGAAAATTCAACTAATCCACAAAATCAGGGAGACTCTGGAGCTCAGTGAGGCTTGGCCCCAGGTGTGTGCTGCAGGAGCAGGGACCTGTGCGGGGTGGGACAGACACCCACAAGGAGCCCTTGGTTTTTGGGTTTTGGGGTTTTTTGTTTTCTGAGAGCAGCCCCGGGAATGCTGGAATTTAACCAGAATTTAATACAGGAAATGCTATATTTCAACCAGAGATCCCCGGGCAGGGCAGGAATGCTGTATTTTAACCAGAGACCCCAGGCTGAGCTGTGAATGCCCGTGGGTGCCCCGTGCGTTATTTCTCTCTGTCTCCTGCACCTGCTGGGCCGAATTTCCCCAATGCTCCCTGTGCTGCCATCGTGCCTCCTTTGCAATGAGGAGCATTTTTGCCACGCTAACACTGAGGGAGTTCTGCAGAGCCCAAATCCCTCCAATGTCTCCATTGCTCCTTGCCTGCAGGACAGGGCTGGAATTCCCGATGTTCCAGAGCCGGTCCCGGTTCAGGGCTGGAATTCCCCGTGTTCGGGGGCTGGGCTCAGAGCAGAGCTGAAGTTCCCGGTGTTTGGGAGCCGGTCCCGGTTCAGGGCTGGAATTCCCGGTGTTCCCGAGCCTGTCCCGGTGCTGGCCGTGTCCCCGCCCGTCAGGACAGCGGCGGTGCCGTGTCACCATCCCTGTCCCCATCTCTCTCTCACCCTGTCCCACCCTGTCCCATCGCTGTCCCCGCCTGTCCCGGCCTGCCCCAGCACACCGAGCCCGCAGGCCCCACCGGGTGGCGCTGTGACAAAACCTTCGCTCGCTCCGGCCGCTCCCAGCGCCACCGCCCGCCCGCGCCGGCAGCAACGCGGATTGCAGGGCAGGAACGCGGATTGCAGGGCAGCAACGCGGATTGCAGGGCAGCAACGCGGATTGCAGGGCAGAAACGCGGATTGCAGGGCAGAAACGCGGATTGAAGGGCAGGAACGCGGATTGCAGGGCAGGAACGCGGATTGCAGGGCAGGAACGCGGATTGCAGGGCAGGAACGCGGATTGCAGGGCAGAAACGCGGATTGCAGGGCAGAAACGCGGATTGAAGGGCAGAAACGCCGTTTTCAGGGCAGAAACGCGGATTGCAGGGCACAAACGCGGATTGCAGGGCAGAAATGCGGATTGCAGGGCAGAAACGCAGATTGCAGGGCAGAAATGCGGATTGAAGGGCAGAAATGCAGATTGCAGGGCAGAAACGCCGATTGCAGGGCACAAACGCGGATTGCAGGGCAGAAACGCGGATTGCAGGGCAGAAATGCGGATCGCAGGGCAGAAACATGGATTGCAGGGCAGAAATGGGGATTACAGGGCAGAAATGCGAATTTCAGGGCAGAAACGCGGATTGCAGGGCCGAAATGCGGATTTCAAGGCATCTTCAGAGTTTGGAAGATAGGCTGGATCTGTGGGAATACTCCCGGTCTGTACTGGGCTGAGGATGCTGTAAATGATGTTTTAGGAGATTTGCCTGTTGCTGCACTCTGCACAGTGCCTTTAGTGCTCACTGACATACATTTTAAACGCCGAGAAACTGCAGGGCCAGTGATGAAAGCCAGGGTGAATGGAGTATCTATGATCAAAGCCTCATCCCTCGCTGGAGGGGTCGGGGACACCGCCTTGGCTGAAAGGCAGCGCTGCCAGGGACAGACTGTGATGCACAAACCATCCCTGCCCACGGGCAGGGCCGGGGAATAGCTCAGAGCCTGCCCCGGCTGCTCCGACACTCAGAGCCCCCTTCCAGCCCCGTTATTGTTCTGTATTTCCCAGCACCAAAAGCAAACCCATTTGTTTTTAAATGTAAATCCTCTGCTAAAAGCCATAATGCTAACGGGAGACAGCAGAAGTTCCCCTGGCAGCAGCAGGGTAATGAATGTCAGGGCTTGTTCAGTATCTCTCACTCTCAGCATCCCAGGGGACTGTGCAGATAATGCCCTGCAGAGGCTTTTGGAGCCAAAACAAAATAACAGCTGGTCCAGGGCACTTTAACAATCCCATTCCAGATCTGCTCTCCCCTAAAGCCACTGGATTGATTTGCCCCCCAGAGCTGAACCAAGCCCTTTGTTTACTTTTGGTCCTTTGAAAAGAAAAGAGAAATGAATTATGATCGTTTTTCTCAGCACCTCTTGTGGAGACCAAGTTCAGACCTGCCCAGATATCTGCCTGGCACACAGGGAATGAGGCTGGGCTTGACACACAGCCTGGTCACAAATAAATACTGTCCCAGGGTTCTGATCACAAACACTGTCCCAGGTTCTGATCACAAACACTGTGCCAGGCTCTGATCACAAACACTGTCCCAGGTTCTGGTCACAAACACTGCGCCAGGTTCTGGTCTCAAACACTGTCCCAGGTTCTGGCCACAAACAGTTCCAGGGTTCTGGTCACAAACACTGTCCCAGGTTCTGGCCACAAACAGTTCCAGGGTTCTGGTCACAAACACTGTGCCAGGTTCTGGTCACAAACACTGTCCCAAGGTTCTGATCACAAACACTGTCCCAGGTTCTGATCACAAACACTGCGCCAGGTTCTGGTCACAAACACTGTCCCAGGTTCTGGTCACAAACACTGTGCCAGATTCTGGTCACAAACAGTTCCACGGTTCTGATCACAAACACTGTCCCAGGGTTCTGATCACAAACACTGTCCCAGGTTCTGGTCACAAACACTGTGCCAGGTTCTGGTCACAAACACTGTGCCAGGGTTCTGGTCACAAACACTGTGCCAGGCTCTGATCACAAACACTGTGCCAGGTTCTGGTCACAAACACTGCGCCAGGTTCTGGTCACAAACACTGTCCCAGGTTCTGGTCACAAACACTGTCCCAGGTTCTGGTCACAAACACTGTCCCAGGTTCTGGTCACAAACAGTTCCAGGGTTCTGATCACAAACACTGTCCCAGGTTCTGTGACACACCTGGAAATTCCAGGTAAGTGTTACAAAGCTGCATAGCCTTGACAAAGCCTCATCATCTGAGTAAACCTCAATAGATTTGGTAACCTGATGAGGGGCAGTACAGGACAGCCCCCAGCCCTGCTCAGTCTGTTCACAGAGCCCCAGGAACAGAAATGTTGATATAAATTGTTCTGTCCCTGTGGTGTGAGGTGCTCAAAGCTCAGGTATTTGACAATGCTTGGATGCTTCCTTGGAAGCTGCAAGCTGAACCTCCCAGCTCTTTTGGGTACCACAAAGGCAGAAGAACACAAAGTTGTGCCAGAAGCACAGAACTCTCTGCAGCCTTTGAGGGAACTCGCAGAGTGCTCTGTGCTGCCAGTCACAGGGTGCATGAAAGGAGTGGAGGATGAGAGGCACAGAGCTGTCTAGGAAGGGGTGGGAGGGGGAGGAAAGGGAGACTGATGGTGAGAGGCAGGACAGAATAGGAATTATGTAAGCAAAAAACTGGCAGAAGATGAAAATAATGAAGAAAAGGCTGGCAAAGTTTCCTAGAGCTGCCAAGTTTCTGTTTGTGCCTATTTTACTGCTGCTGCTTCACAGAAGGCACAGTTAAGGTGGGTGCAAACCCCTCCCTCCTGCCTGAACGATTCACAGCTTTGAGAAACAGCCTCACGCCCAGCAGCACCTGGCTGAGAGTGTCCCTGGAGCCCAGAGTGAGCCCCGTGTTTGCAAAGGCAGCTCCATCATGTGGATGGACAGCAGGGCCAGCCGGGGCTGGCAGCTGTGCCCTGCAGTGACACCGTCCCCATCAGCTGCACAATTGCTCAGATTGCTGCTAGCAGCCCAGGCAGCGATGCTGGATCCCTGCAGACAGCCAGCCCAATGAATTTGGCCTTCCTGGCCCTTTTCCCTCCCTGGCTGCTTTAATGTGCCCGAGGCCATGCAGGGAATGTGCTGAGGGCAGGAGCCGCTTCAATGGAGGTGCCTGTGCTGCTGCTGCTGCCTTTGAGCCAAAATGAAAGTCATCCTCCCCGTGTCCTTTTGCATCTCAGAGCCTGTGAATCCCCCAGCTCTGCCCTGGGGAGCAGCACATGCTGCTCCTCTGTGTTGTCAGGGCTCAGACACCTCGTTCTGCTGCAGGGCCTTTGCCAGGGGCCTCTCCTGGGAGGCATTGCCACTCTTGTTCTGCAAACCACAGCAGCAGCAGCTGGAGAGTCAGAGCCTGAGCTCAGAGGGAGCCACACAGCAGCAGCAGAACGTAACTCAGCCCAGTTCCTGTTGGAATCACCTAAAGGATTAAATTCTGCTCAAAAATCCTGCTGGTTACCAAAGGATGTGGTGATGTTTGGTCTCAGGCTGGATCCAGTGCTCCGGGGCAGGGCAGGGATCTGCTGGCAAACAGGGATGGGGCACAGCTCAGGGGGGCCCAGGGCCAGGGAGCTGCTGCCCAAAGATTCCCTTGCTTCCCAAGTATTAACTGTGCTTTCAGATTTGAGGGACAGAGACCCTGGAGATCTATTTGGGGTTGTTTTGTAATTTTAATCCTTTTTTTCTCTTACACTTGCCCTTATCCACCTTCTATGAGAGTCTTAAAATAGCATCTATACCCTGAGCTGGTTCAGCTGCGAGGAATAAGGAAGAGAAACATTATGGGAGGCTCAAAGAAAATGTCCATGGGATAGTGTTGTACTGCTCCATATTACAGCACCGTGTAGCTGCACACTGGGCTGTGCTCTGAAGTGCTCTGCCAGCAAGCCTGTGCCAGCTGAGCAGGGCTGAACAGGGTTGAATGCGGCTGAACAGGGATGAATAGGGCTGAACAGGGCTGGGCAGGGCTGGGCAGGGCAGATTTAAAGGAATTTATTCAGGCACGTTACTTGTGTGAGAGCACACTTTGGGGGATAGTTACTCCCAAGGCTTTGGAAGGACTCTAAAGGCTGCAGCCACTTGAATCCTGTTGAAATTCAGTAGCTGTTGGTTCCTCCTGTGTTTGCATTCAAATAAAGCCTCACGTTTTATCTGCCTTCCTGTTTAAAATGTACCAGCTGTGCTTGACCTTGTGGATGATGAGCTCTCCTGGGCTGCTGTGGATCTGAAGCTCATCCCTGGCTGCCCCAGGATCTGCTGCTGTTTGCTGGACTCTGGCAGGGCTGCACTGGGAGTATTTCAGTCTCTCTCCCCAGAGATCCCTCTGATGCCCCAGGGACACCTTTTGCATGGGGAAGCTGTTTCTGATGGCAGTGAGATCTGGATACCCAAAGATCCATGCAGCAGTGCCCAGGTAGCAGTCCCTGGCTGTTCTGAGCCCCGTTTCACCCCAGCTGAGGGCAGCCCCAGCCCTCCCCTGAGCCCTGCTCTCCCTGCCCAGCCCGGCCCCAGCCCGTGCTCCACACAGGCTGATTGTGGTGTCACAGCTCAATTTATTATGGATGTTCAGTTACACAACTCCCCTCTCCTGGAGGATCTGCTCTTCCTGTGATGGGGGCTCTGTGGGCAGGGACTGTGACCCTGAGGGCTGGGAATGCACACCCAGCCAGGAGAACAGGCTGAGAGCTTGTTCTGGGGAGAGGAGCCCAGGAGGGCAGGGATGGCCTTTATGCATCATGCATGCAGACATTTCATGCAGACATTATCCCTTACCCAGAAGATTTTCTGTTTGCTCCAACGACAACATTTAATTTTTAAAATATAAGCTTCTTTCACCTTAATATAAAAGATCAAGTCCCCACTCTGTTGCAATTACAGGAGCAATAATGCTGGGGGCTCTGCTGGGAGAAGCAGATCTGTCTGTCTGTCTGTCTGTCTGGAACCTGGAATCTGCCATGGTAATGATGCCCATGCAGCAAACCTGGTGGGCATCATGAAGGGAATTTCCTTTCTCCTCTTCAAAGGTGAAGAACATGACTGCTTCCTTTATCTACTGCAGGTTTCCTGACTCAAGAAAAAATATTGAGATTTTTTACTCTTTTTTTTTTTTCTGTGAAAAGACTTCCCTATGTAATAAAGATGTTCTCATGACTAGAAAGAGGAGCTCAGCTCAGAGTTGTGCTCCTTTTCCCCTGTACGTCTGGAGCCAGCAGGGCAGGGCTCATGTCCCCAGGAGCAGAACCCTGGTCCCATCACACAGTGTGGGGACAGCCCCCAGACACGAGGGGACATCCCCCACACATGGAGGGACAGCCCCCCACACCGTCCCAGCCCCTGCAGCCACAGCCCTGAGCCCCTCTGTGTGAGCCCTCTCCCAGCTCTGCCCAGGACTGACTGTGCTCCAATGCAGGAGCAAACGCTTCCTCCCCAGCAGGAGGCACAACTGCTGCTCTTGTACAAATACTGCCATGGCTCCTGCACTAATCAGGAGTTCCTAATCTTTAGACTTCTCAGTGCTGTAACAAATCTTGGCTTTGATAACCTTTTGGCTTTGGAAAGCACAGCTTCAGATTGTTCTGTGCAGAAGAACTGTGTGCTATCCATTAGCAAATTGGACTTTTTGCAGCATTGCTCTCCTTTTTTAATTTTCAGGCTCACAAGAAGAATGGCTTTTTTATTATATTTTAAAGCTATACCCCCAGTTTCAGACAAGATCTGTCATCCCCCCACACCACCAGGTCTGAGTTACCCCAGTGCCCTGTTTGCCCTCCCTGCTGCACCTGTGCTGCTCCTGCAGGGCAGTCCTGGCATTGTCCCCAGCTGGACCTGTCAGTGGGACTGTCCCCAGCTGGACCTGCTCGGTGGCACTGTCCTCAGCTGGACCTGCTCGGTGGCATTGCCCTCAGCTGGACCTGCTCGGTGGCATTGCCCTCAGCTGTGCTGGGCAGCCAGGGTGGACAAAACCTGACCTGGGGCTGCCCCTCCTCTCCTGGGAGCTGCCCCTGCCCTCCTGGAGGGTCCTGGGCTTGGGGGGCACCTGCAGCCCTGCCCTGCCCAGGGTCACCCCCTGCCCTACCCTGGGGGCTCAGCCTGAGCCTGGAGGAGCCAGGTGGGACCTGGGGACCCTCCTGGTGGGGTTGGGGGTGGTGCAGGGCTCTGTACCAGCACAGGAGATGCCCAAGGATGGGTTTGGGGGGCTCTGTACCAGCACAGGAGACGCTAAGGCTGTGTAGGGCTCTGTACCCAGCACAGGGTGATGCCAAGGATGGGTTTGGGGGTGCCCTGGCACAGAGCCTGCCCCAGCCCAGTTCCACCCTGGCTAATGCATTCCTTCCAAACAGGGCCAGCGTGCAGAGCCATGGATTCACACCTGCAGGGACCAGAGCACTCTGAGAACTCCTGAATTAACTTCCCTGGAAGGCTTTTGGAAGGTAAGAGTGACTTGGGCTCTCTTGTAACACCCAGAGGGACAAGGAAGGCAAATCTTTCCACAGGCTCAATTCTGCAAGAAGGAATCAGTAATTTGGAAGCTTAATCTCTGCTCCCACCTAGAAAGGAGAGGACAAAGGCAAGTTGCTGTGTGATGTGAATGAGGACCTTGGCAAGCAGCAATTTTTTCCCTGCTGTTCTCCTGGCCTGTAGAAAAACCTCAGAAAAAGATCCAGAATTGGGAAAGAGTCACAGATATCAGAGTTCTCATTCCCAGTGCTTGAAAGGCCCCAGGGAGAAGTAGTTGGAAAATGCTTAAGATCATATTGTTGTAAGGCAGCCACATTTTGCTTTAAAATTGCAGTGCAATAATCTTCTTTACTGATGGCAAGAAATGTGGTGAATTTGAAACCCTGGTAAAGAGCAGGTGGGCAGGGCTGTGTTTGCAGCTGCCTGTAGTGCAGTGTGCATGTCCCAGAGGAGCGCTGCAGCATTCCAGCCTCCTGCAAACCCCAACCCTGCCTCTCCATCCCTGGGCTCCTCCTCAGCTGTGTGTCCCTGGCTGCAGGTGCCACTACCTGCCTGTTCCATGGGGTTTCCTCACAAGGGGCTGAAACCATTCCTTGCTCTTGCATTGCCATGCCACTGTGCTGAGTTAGCCTCTCCTCCTGTGCTGTGATGGGGGCTTGGTGTCACAGGGCTCCTCATGGGAGGAGACAGAGAGAATGTAATTTATTTTTTTAAATGTATGTTATTTGATCTCAGACTCCCAGGAGATGTAAAGGAAGGAAAGGATAATGACATACCAGGAGGGTGCAGGCTGAGCACAGAAAGGTCAGGATTTACACCATGTTCCATGTGAAAGGAAGGGCAATAGCTGCTCCTGCAGTGCAGACTGTGATGTAGCTGTGAGCTTGGGAGACTTGGTGTGTTGTTCCTGTGTTCCTCAGATATTTTGTGTTCTGATGTGAATTCCTGAAGTGCTGAAGCAAATTAATTCATTGTTAATTTTGATAAATGACGAGATGCTTACACATGGTTTTTAAACACCTGTGCTACGTGGCTTGGCAAACATCACAGTTTGTGAGTGCTTCCTGAGCAGCATGGGAACGTCAGAGCAGATATTGTGCATTTTCCACAGCTCTGTCTTGGGTCTGCTCACTGTTTCATTGCCACTTCTAGGTCATTAGTGAAGTGACACCCGAGGGGGAACAGAGAAATCAAATGACAGTGTAGGTGATGTCTGACATTAGCCAAATGTCAGCCTTTCTGATGGAGGCATCAAAATTAATCTGAAAATGTTACACCATTTTAGTCATTTTCCTAAGAGATTGCAAATACGAGAGGCAGGCTGATGACATTTTGATTATAGTTTCAGATTGCAAAGACCTTGCAGAACACACCTTCTCTCCTCTCATGTAATTAAAACCTGCTGTCACCTTGATCTTTATTATATTTTTCCATGTCCTGGCAGGTCTCTGGAGTTCTGTGTGCTATTGATCCTTGTTGTTTGAGCAAATTCAACATGTCAATATTGCTCAGATGAGCAAGTGGCTCTGGTGTTTTGTATTTAAGGGCAAAGATGAGAGAAGCACATGGCATAGTGAGAGTATCAGTAACAGGCGCACAAAAAGGTGCAAAAAGTGAACTCAGTCATGGCTCAGGAAAGGCTCCGAGCCCTGGGGGTGATTCCATGCAGGGTGATCCCAAAGGGATCCCTGGAGCTCTCCCTAGGGCAGGAATGGTGTCTGTAGGGCCACGGTGGGACAGCAGCTGCCCTGTCCCCAGGGGCTGGGCTTTGGGCTGGGCTTTGTGCTGGCAGCTCCCCATGCCCACCGTCCCTGAGCTGGGTTTTCTCTGCTGTAAATGACTGCCAGGCCATGAAAGCCAAGTGTGTGCAATGTAGGGGTATTCTTAAAAGGGATTGATTATTGGCTGCCAATCTGATTTTTGGCAGTAAATTCTGCTGCAGAGGGAACCCAGGGAGGGAGACTGTCCCATGAGGTTATTCTGGAGTGCCTTAACCTAAAGGTTTGCACAGGGTTTCCTGTCAATAGCTTTTATTTGCTGGTGCTTCTCCTGACAAATGCCTTCTGAAAAGCAAGTGGTCTTTAATTCAGCTGTGCTCAAATTTGCATTCCTTTAATGCAAAGCAGATGCTCTGATATCACCAGTGGCAAGGAGATAAGCTCAGTCCAGAGTTTTCTCAGGGAAATTAAAATGTTATGGAAGACAAATGCCCAGACAGGAAAAATCCCACAACAGCCCTAAAGCAATCAGGGAAAAAATTATGTGGATATTTGGACTTTACATTTTAATGAGACTCTTTGGAAACATTAAATCCATTTGCTTTTCCTTTTCTAGGCTTACAGAAGGGACGAGACAATGACTGTAAAAAGAAAATTTGGCATTAATATCAGTGAAGAAAAGGGTTATGTTCAGTATTAAATTCCTTCGCAGATACCTTCAGCATATAGTGAATAAGTAGAAATAGATTTAAGAAACACTGTAAAATTAAACTTTATAAGATTACTTTTTTATGGAATATGCAGTAGCTGCCACATAGAATAAATGTATGTTTTTCATTATATTTTTATTATGCATTTAAAGCACATTAAGGAGCAAACAACCATCAGAGAAAAAGAAACTTATTAGATTTAGCAAGTAATCATATCAGTTTTATGTATGGTTATATTTTGTGGAAGAAGGGAGAGATGCATGTCAGGTGTCCTTTCAGGCTATTCAGTGAGCCATTTTTCTTTGGGAGAACAATATTAATGGCTGTTTGGCTCTGCTCCTGCTGGATTGCACGAGCGTTTTGTCTTCTTTATTACAGTTCCTTATAAGAGTGCCATTACAGCTGGAGCAACCAGTAGAGCATCTGGAGAAATGGATTGCTTTGATTTGGTCTCTAAATGGGCCTTGGTTTGTGTGTGCTCCTAATTTGTTTAAACATTTAGGGAAGGGTTTGTGGCTGTGAGTGGTGTTGAGTTGTTGCAGGCTGTCCTCCAGAGCTGAGACTGTGCTGTGCTGTGAGAATCTGCAGATAAACCTTGGATTGGGCTGTTGGGGGATCCAGGGCTGGCTTTGTCCTTTGGTTTCTCTTTGGTGGATGATGCCCCTTGTCATCCTTTCTGCCTTGGCTCCTGGTCCCTCCCAGACCAGGATCTGCTCTCTCCTGGCTCTGCCCCAGCTCAGCAGGACCCCCTGCCCTGCCCTGCCCGGGGTCTCTGGGCTTTGGGAGCTCTGTGCGTTCTCCAGGCTGAGTTTGTGAACAGCCCAGCTCCCCCAGCCTGTCCTGGGCAGGGAGGGGCTCCAGGGGCTGCACAGCATCCTGAGAGGGCTCCTGCTGGGACCCTGGGCAGGGAGGAGATCCAGAGCCTCAGCAGCGTCACAGCGTCCTGAGAGAGTCCCTGCAGGGACCCTGGGCCAGGTGTGCTGGGCAGGGAGGAGATCCAGAGCTTCAGCAGTGTCACAGCGTCCTGAAAGAGCTCCTGCAGGGACCCTGGGCCAGGTGTGCTGGGCAGGGAGGAGCTCCAGGTTCCCCAGGTGTGCCAGGTCCCAAGCTGGGCTGCCTCACCTGGCTGCTCGTGCTGGGCTCAGCCAGCCTGGGCACAGGGCTGGGCACGCCGGGCTCAGCACAGGGCTGGGCACGCTGGGGACAGCACAGAGGTGAGCACACTGGGCTCAGCACAGGCTGGGGACAGCACAGGATTGGGCACACTGGGTACAGCAGGGTGGGCACACCGGGCTCGGCACAGGGCTGGGCGCACTGGGAACAGCACAGGGTTGGGCGCACTGGGGACAGCAGGGTGGGCACGCTGGGGACAGCACAGGGCTGGGCATGCCGGGCTCAGCACAGGGCTGGGTGCGCTGGGGACAGCACAGGGCTGGGCACGCTGGGTACAGCAGGGTGGGCATGCCGGGCTGGGCATGCTGGGAACAGCACAGGGCTGGGCGCGCTGGGAACAGCAGGGTGGGCACACTGGGTTCAGCAGGGTGGGCGCGCTGGGGACAGCAGGGTGGGCACACTGGGTTCAGCAGGGTGGGCGCGCTGGGGACAGCAAGGGCTGGGCGCGCTGGGGACAGCAGGGTGGGCACGCTGGGAACAGCACAGGGCTGGGCACACTGGGTTCAGCAGGGTGGGCACGCTGGGCTCAGCACAGGGCTGGGTGCGCCGGGTACAGCACAGGGCTGGCCACGCTGGGGACAGCAGGGTGTCCTGCCAGCTGTGCCCAGGGCTGTGCTGCTGTCCCACCCCCTCAGCCTCCCTGGGCACGGTCTGTGGGAGCTGGGATCCGCGCTGGCAGCAACCTCTGGCTCAGATGAGATTCCCCTGGCTGGCCCTGGTGATGGCACTGCGGTGGAGTTAATGTGGGTAATGAATGGGCACTTGAGCAGAGCTGCTGAAAGCCAAAAGGGCAATGCTTGTGTTCATGCTGAATCACTACAGTAAATTTAGCAATGAGACTTGACATTCTCTGCCTAATAAGAGCAATTTTTATGCTCAAATTGTGACTCTCTTTATATAAAAGGAAAATAACATTAAGCAGTACTGTATAGCTTTAGCAGTGTCACAGTTTCTATAAATGTCAAAGTACTTATTCATTTGGTTGACAAATGTCACTTCAGAAGCAAATTATTTTTCTTAGTGGCAACATGATTTATGTATGCAACACAGTCCACTTTTTGAAAAAGTGGGTTTCTTTTCAAGAGCTATTAATTACAGATTATTTTCAATAATTATTTTGAGGATTTCATATTTTCATAACACTTATTAGAGCAACATCTCTGAGTTTTTATTTTTTGTGGAAGAACCTTATACAGAACTTTTCACTTGTGTGTTAAATGTAGGTTTATTAATCCCTAGATGATTGCAGGAAAATTGAGTATTCAGCAATAGTGATCTGGGGGGCCCTGGAGGAGATGAAGCTCTGGTGCCCCAGGCAGGGATGCAGCTGAAAATTGCATTTGACGCTGTGAGGAGGAGGAGGAGGAGTTTGGCACCCATCAGGGGAAGGATGTGGGACCAGGGCTGGCTGCTGTGGTTCTGCTCAGGGCTCTGTGCTGGGTACCCCTGTGAAAGCCAGGCCAGGTTTTTATTGGTCTGATGCAAAGATCCTTGTGCATCCCAAGCTGGCTCTGAGCTGGACCCCAAGGCTGCACAGCTTTTATGGCCCCTGCATGCCCTGGGCAGCATTGAATGTGCTGGGAGCCCAAATTCATCACCAGGAACCATCTGCAGCACTGGGGCAGCAAGTTGTGAACACCTCCCAAACCTGGGGGATGGCCCAAAAGATACAAGGAAAAAGAGTAAAAAGATATTAATGGCTACAGAACTTCTTCCTAAAGCACCAGTAAGGGGTTTTACATTTTGTGTTTGCTTGGGAAACTGTGATCCAAACGCTGCTGCTCCAGCAGGGTAAGGAATGGGGGCTTGCCACAGCCGCAGCCACTTCCAGAATTTCACAGTCTCATTCTGCTGAAGATTCAGCTGAGTTTTTCCTGACACAGGTGAGCCTGCTTTGAGGCTGTGACATTTCATGTGGTTTTGGACTGATGGAAAATTGCAAGTGTTTTTTCTTGGCTTTGCTGTGGTTCACGTAGGATAACAAATAATAAATAAATAATTTTAAAAAGTGTTTTATTTCCAAGCCAATGTGATCTCCCATAGACACTGTTTGTTTAAGCATAATTTCACCTTAAATACAGCCATTCTTTGGAGGTCTCAGCCTCAACAGAGGCAGAAAATGTGATCCAGGTTTATATAAATAATAGCTGGGGTTTACTTTCTGTCCCAGAGGGGGGATAGTGCAGGTGTGTGCCTTTGTAGAAATAGTAAAAGATTTAGCAAGGAATGGCTTTAAAATTTAATCTGTGCAGTCTGCTGCCTGAAAATCAGCTTTGTGCTGCTGTGGAGAGGCTCCTGCTGCTGTCCCTCCCAGGGAGGAGGTGCTGCTGTGTGGGACACTGTGCTGGCAGCCTGGGCTGGGGCCTGCCCAGTGTCTGCAGCTTTTCCCTTCTATTCTCTTCTCTTCGCCTTGGCATTCCTGACATTATATTCCCATACTAAGCATCTGTATTTTTAAATACAATTTTCTTGAATAATTTGAATTAATGTTCAGGCAATTACCAGGCTCTTCATGTACTTAGGGTACATATGTAATTGCATCATTTGGACAGTTAATTGCCCTGTTTAATGATGTTACATCAATTTCCTTATTAAGCATAATGAATCAAATGCAACTGCCGTGCACATGGGGTTTTGAAGGAGCAGTTTCTCACATGGTGGCTTTCACAGCAGGAGGAAGCCTGACAGAAATGCTTGGGCTGGACTGCAAGGTGCTTCTCACTGGCTTTGATCAGAGATGTAAAGTGAGCTTTGAAAGAGAAAACTCTGCCATTGCAGCATTTTGGGGTTCAGCATCTGTTTTAAACCTTTAGCACTGAGAGATGACCAAACAAAATGAGCTGTACAAGAAAGGGGGTGAAAGGAGCAGAAGCAACGCGTGTGAAAGGAGCAGAAACACAGGAGCTGTGCCTGAGAGCTGCAGCTGACACTCTGGGCAGGAACAAGGGGAGCTGGGACACTGAGGGGGCAGTGATCAGCAATGCTGAAAACAAGGGGAGCTGAGAGGGAGAGGCTGCAAGGGCAGGCACAGAAACTGCAAGCAAAGGAAAGTTTCTGCATTATTCCCTTGGTTTATTAGCAGTAACATTTCCAAAAGGTTAAGCTGGATTGTTGAAATGAAGACTAACAGTGTTTGTGGTGCACTTGAAAAGTGACCTGCCCTGATGAAGAACTCACAGCCTGTTTTCCTTGGTCTGCAGTTTTTACACTGATGATGCATTGTTGCAGCACTAATGCCAAAATACTCCATGATTGTGTCATAGCTGCTGAGAACTTCTCTTTTTGGGGGATGCTAGTGCTGGTTGTTCCCCCAAATCCTGCCCAGAAGGAGTTTTTGCTCAGCTGAAGCATTTGGGGTGCACATGGGAGTGGCCTGGTGTGACACCTGCCCAGGCATGGGGGTGCTGGGGCAGGGAGTGCCTGGGCAGGGGATCCTTGGGTGCTTGGGCACCATCAGGACCACGTCAGCCTCTGCAGGGAGAGCCCCAGGAGCTGCTGGGCTGGAACTGGGGCAGGAACCTTCCCCAGGCTGTGCCCAGGGAAGGGAAGGGGCCTGTCCTCACCCTGGTGGGCAAAGGGCCCCTCCTGCTCAGGAGAAAGTGTATGTTTGGTGGCTCTAGAGCTTGTTCGGAATCACTGACTGCTTTGGGTGGGAGGGACCTGTAAATCACCCACCCAGGCCTGTATGGGTCACAGAGAGCCCCATGTGCCTGAATCCACCCTGGGCTGAGGGCTGCTCCAGGCTGGGCTGGGCAATGCCCTCCTGCCCTGGGGATGGCACCTCCAGGCACAGGGACACGTGGAGGGCTGGGGTTGGTTTGGTGGAGGGCTGGGGTTGGTTTGGTGAAGGGCTGGCGTTTATTTGCTGGAGGGCTGGGATTTGTTTGGTTTTGGCTTGACAGAGCAGGTTTGAGAGTCATCCCTGTGTGAGTGCTGGGGAAGAGCCTCCCTTTCAGAAATCCCTGGAGCTGATGGCTGCCAAGGGTGAAGGGGGCTGTAAAATGTGCTCTGTGATGAGGATGGTGTAGCTGATCCTGCCAGCCATGCTCAGCTTTTGTACAGGCCTGCTGTGTGCTTAAACCTGGGGTTTGGGGTGCAAAAGCTGGAAATGATTCATCTAAAGTTGAACTTACAGACCCCCCAAGAACCTGGGTCCCTGTGCACAGAACATTGAAGGATTTTGGTGCTGTTTTGTGATGTCTAATGAAGGAAACACAGCAGAAGGAAAAGGGAGCCTTTTGTGTTGCTTTTAGAAGCCAAAATATGAATGAATTTTCTTCTACTCTAGGATCAGTGTGCAGAGTAGCTACCAGAGGCTTCCATGCAATATTATAGGCACAAACAGATTTGACAGGGTTTTCTTTTCCCGGTGGAATTTCTAGTAAATAGAGATAAATTATCTCATCTGTTTTCTGTTTATTAGCTGGGACTGTATCAAATTAAGTGCCTCCAGTATTGCTGTGAGATGGAGAAATAATCACTGCCCTCCATTTAATCATTTCTCTGCCAGCATGGGCTCGTGGCACTGGGGGAATCTGCTGGCCCTGCCTGGCTGTGTGAGTGCATGGGCAGAGGGGCTGCTCATAGGGAAATACCTGGAAATACCTGCCAGAAGCTCCCTGCTCCTCCTGCTGCTGTCATTCCTCCTCCTGGTGCTCCTGGTCTCTCACCTACAGCTTTGGCACCACCTCACTGCTTGTGACCACACAGATTTGCCACTACACAATCATTTATGGCCAGCTGGATGTTTTCTGTGCAGAGAACCTTTTTTTCTGAATTGAAATATGGATTTTTGTGTGAGTGAAGCCTTGGAGCTGTGGCACAGGTTGGAGTGCAGCCCTGCAGACTGGCTGGGCCCCCCCTGGGCAGGAAAAAGCAATTTAGGGTCGCACCACTTTGCTTGGGGTCACCTCCACTTGAGCTGTGGGGGTCTGCAGGGCTGGGGATGGCAGGCTCAGTAAAGCTGATGTGAGAGCAGCATTGCTTGTGGGAATTGTCATGTAGGGAATGGAGGAGCTCCCCAGGACAGGCCAGGGATGCACTGCAGCCTCCTTGTGCGTTATCCTTGGGTTAAACAGCCTGCCCTGCTGCTGAGGCTGAAAGCTGAATGATTTGAATGATGTGTTTCAGAAAGCAGGGGGTACTTGAGGGTCCATGTCCTCAGCCTGGTTGTTCATTTTTGTCTCCTCTGCAGTCACTGTTATCCTGCAGTAACACACAGCATTCAAACAGTGTTAGTTGTACTTATGGGTAGATTGAATTGGTTTGAGTGAGCTGTAATTCTTTGTTCAACCCCCCAAACCACCTTTATTGCCTTTCCCACTCCACCTTTGTGAAGGCTGCATTAGCATTTAAAAAATGGCTTTTTGTTGCAAGCTCTCCTCTCCTGCTCCCCTCGGCCTGGGAGGGCACAGGGCACCTTTGGGATTGCTCACAAATCTCTGTTTGGTTACACTTTGATGGCATTTCAGCAGCCCCGGGTCCCTGCCAGGGCAGGGCAGGAGCTCCAGGCGCTCAGGAACATTCCTGGGATGGCAACTGCCCCATATCTGTTTGTGATTCGGTTTTTCCTCCCCTAATCCCTCTGTTCTCCTCAGAACCAGCCTTGTCACACCAGAGGGGATGACCTGGCACCTGGTCACCCTCCCTGTGCCAATGCTGAGCATCTCTCCCTGAGCCACAAGTGCCAGCACCTGAGCCAGGCAGCGCTTTGAGTCAGTACATGGAATTCTCTGCAGTGTGGGACTGGCAGGGAACTCTGGCTATTGCAGTGATGATGGTGAGGGTTTGCTGCTAAGGCCCTTCCAGAAACAATAGCAAGCTAATTCTTTGTAGAACCAGGGCTCTAAGTGAAACCTGAGGTCTCACTCAGGAAGGTGCCCTCACTGCAAGGGTTGCCTAGATTATCATATCTGCATTTTTTCCCTGTGCTCCACTGCAGCAGCACAGAGAGCAGGGAGTTTAAAGGAGGCAGCCCAGTGTGGGAACACTCACTGCTACCCACATTAATCCCAGGGCTCCTGCTGCCTCCAAACACTCAGGAGTTATATACAGTGCCCCTAAAGCATCACCCAGCCTGGTCCCTCACCCTTTACAGCTGCTGTTAGATCTGCCACATGCAGCATTTAAATCAGCTCCTCATTGTGTCCCCTGTTTGGGTGCAGATTGGTGGGCAACGGGGTGGTAATGAAAATGTGTTCTGTGCCCTGGGAAGAGAAGAGAACAAAAGCATTTGTTGCAAGAGGGAGGTTTGTACCAGCTAATAACAGAAACCCTGTAAGTGGGAGGGGAGTTCAGTAAATAAATAATACAGTGCAATAAATAGTCACTGGAGTTTGCAGGATCCCCATACCTCCCTCTCCATGGGTTTTTGGGGACAGAACACGTTGTGCTGGCACACCTCTATGGTTGATTCTGCTTTGTGCCAGTGGGATGGACTGGGGGGGTATTTTAGACTAATTTTTTGTCATCCTAGGACAATTTGTGCATATAAGCCCAGCAGAAGTTCTTGTAGGGAGTGATTTCATGTTGGGGTTTTCAATCCCAGTCACAGTTAATGAGTATCCAGAGTGCTTCTTGTACATGTGCTCTGTTTAAATAAAATGTTCTGTGGTGCTGGCTTGTTTTACCTGAATCTATTCGATATTTCTGTTGTTACTGATATTGGATTTTTTGGTCTGTACGTTTTGTCAGCTACTGAAATGTGATTTAGCAATCCAATAACACTAATGTGCTGCAGAAATATGGCTTTATCCACTGGCCACGAGCAACCCACAGAAGCACTGCTGGAGTTTTAATGCTGACCTTTTCTGTTATTTAGCAGAAAATCCACAATTGCAGAAGGAAATAGAGATTTTCCTTTGTGGGCAGGGTGTTTTCCTTCAGGCTAGGAAGGACTGAGGGGCTGGGCTGCTTTTCCCTGGGCCAATCCAAGCAGAATAAAGACATTGTTGGTCAATACCCCATGACAGTGCCAACAGGGGTCAGGATTGCCATGGGATCATGGAGTGGTTTTGGCTGGAAGGGACTCAGAGCCCACCCCAGGGCTGGGCAGGGACCTTTGCTCCAGCCCAGGGTGCCCAGCCCTGCCCTGGCCAGCCTTGGGCACTGCAGGGACACCTGGGGGAGTTTGCTCCCAGCAGCTTTTCCAGCACTGTGGGCAGCAATTGGCATCAATGCTTTTCCAGCACTGTGGGCAGCAATTGGCATCAGTGCTGACCCTGGGACTGTGGGATTGTCCTGCCAGTGCTGCCCCTTTGAACTGGTTATTCTGGGATTCACTGCACAGGCTTTAGCTGCTGGATGAGATTGTAAATGCTCCTGGTGAAATTTGTGAGGAAAAAATATGGAGACCTTTCTAGGAGTTTTATAAGAAGAGATGTGTTCTTATAGAGCTCGGTTCTCTGTTCTGAAAAGGGCCTTTCAAATCAGGTATAGCTTTATCACCACTGGGCAACTTCTTGGAATCATCCTATAAAGTTTAATAAAAACCCAAGGTGTCAAAGAAATTATGCAAAAGGATGCAAAGTGCTCTAAAAGAGAGCTTCTCTTTTTCTGCTAAATGCAGTATTGAGAACTTCCAAGTTCCCTATAAAAATATGCTGATGTTCTTTTATAAATATCATGTACCACTTTATAAATATTTTATGAAAAATATTAACACTTTGCTTTGGAGGAAAGCTTTTGAGGCTTTTAGGCACATCACAATTGCTTTCTCCAGTCCTCCCACACTGCAGCATTTCCCCACTGCTTTTGTCCTTATGCAGAGTGCTCCTGAGCAAACAGAGGTGGCTCAAACCTCTCCAGGAAATCAGCTGAGGGCAGAACTGGTGAGGTGGAAAAGACCTTTGAGATCAGCAGGTGCAGCCCCCAGCCCACCACCATGGTCACCGTTAAACATTCACCATTGAAGTGTTCCCAGTGTCACGGACAGGGGGCTTTGGGGTGCCACAGCCGGGGGGCTTTGGGCTCCTCCTGTGCCCTGAGCAGCCTCTGCCAGCGCTGCCATCAGCACCTGTGAGAACAAGGAATGAATAACTCTGATCTCCTTTGGCTGGAGGCACTGTGGTCTGTGAGGTGTGCCCAGTTAATTGCTGCAGCAGTGTGCCCAGGGGCATGAGCTGCTCTGCCAGGGGCTCCTGAGCTGTTTGGGGCTGTATTTGGAACACACACACACACTGGGCTCTGCTTTGTTGCAGGCTGTTGATGGCAGTGAAGGGTCTGTGCTCCAGGAGTGGCTGCTCTGGCTGGCTTCAGGCCGTGACGAGCAGTAAAGGCTGGAAGCCTTCCCTGCCCTGGTGCATGAATGGCATCCCAGGTGTTGTGTCCCTCTGCAGCCCAGATGTTTCTGCTGCCCAGGTGTTGTGTCCCTCTGCAGCCCAGGTGCTCTTTGTGGTGTGGTGAACACCCTGAGGCAGGAGAACGTGGGTTCCTCGGGTGGCTTGGGCTGAGTCCCTGGAGGTGCCCCAGGGTGTCCCTGGGCTGTGCAGCTCTGTCCTGACCCCAGCAGCCACCCCAGCAGCTGAGGTTTGCTCTCTGCCTCCCTCAGTGTGAGGCTGGGTCAGGAGCAGGGGGCTGAACAGAGCTCTGGCAGTGCCCCAGGGTGGCTGTAGGAGCTGCAGCAGGTCCCTGTGCTGTGGGCCAGCTCAGCACAATGCCCTGCAGTGAGGGCAGCCCTGAGGAGCCAGGGCAGTGCTGTTCACTCTGTTCCACCCTGCCTGCCAGGGAGAGCAGTGCCAGCTCCCTGCCTGCCTGTGTGTTGTTGCTATAACAGCTCTGTGCTGCTGATGCTCCTCCTGAGCTCCCAGGGCAGCAGCAGCAACACTCCAAATGGCTCATTATGGATTTGTGTGTGTTCCTGGACCTGCTGAACCTCAGGGTCTTCTTAAGGGCTTGGCCTTTTTTGTTTTAAGGTTTGACAATGTAACCCTGCTAATTTGAACATACACGTTTTGGGGTTTTTGATGAAGAAGCTTACAGTTCACTTCACATGGACTCCCTGATGCACAGCCCCACTGAACGTGGTGTTGTCTGCTCTCTCTTTCTCCCCTTGCCCTTTTCCCCTTCCCACATTGTGCCTCCCCAGCCCAAAGGCAAAGCCCAACCACCCCTTCATCATCTGAGCCTCTCATCCCCTCCCTGGCTGCTGCTCTGCAGGAGAACTCGTTCCTGCTGCTCGTAATGAGCTTTCACTCAAGGGGCTGATCAATAGCAGAGCCCAGCAGGTCTGTCTCCATTTCTTGTTTTCTCTATCTTGAATCTGCCAAGAGAGATTAGACCATTGCCAAGGTCACTCAATAGGCTGTGAGTGAAGGGAAAGATACCTGGCTGACTTTTTTAGGACAGGCTGCAAAAAGGCAGGAGTGGAGCTCAAACTGGGTGCACAGAGACAGATTAAACCTGCCTCAAGGGCACCAGGGGCTGCAGGAATGAGCCTGGGACAGACACATCCCCTGCCAGGGCAGGTGGGTGCCCCAAAGTGCCCTGGCAGCACTCGGGGGATGCAGGAGCAGAGCAGAGATGATGCAGGGGCTGAGAGAGGGACCTCAGTGCTGAAATCAGGGGGGCTGTGCACGCTTTTGTGGGGCACAGATGGGGATGTGGCACTCAGGGCCCTGGGGGCAACCCTGTGGCCTCCTCCTGCTGGCACTGGGGACCCTGAGGAGCCCCAGAACCACCTGAGTGCTGGGCTCTGTGTGCCTGAGCTGCTCCTCAGAAATGGGAAATATTATTAAAAACAAAAGCAGGAGTCACTGAAAGTTTTTTGTGTTGCCAATGAGGAATGACAGAGGGAGGCTTCTAGGAAGAGGCAATATATTTAATGGCTCTGACTGCTGGAACAGGGACAGCAGGCTCCGTGGCTGCTGTGTCTGAGAGCTCGTCCTGCTTGTTTTCCCCCAGGTTCCAGCAGCTGATCTAATAAAACACACTGTCTGTATAAATCTTGCAGCCTCAGATCATCATGTCTGCCTCAGAACAGCTAATAAAACAGAAGACAGAGTCCCCTAATGTCCTTACCTCATTTGATGGCCACTCCACACAGACCAGGCAATGTTCAGGAGCCTTGCACAGAAAGCTCTGACTTGTGGGTTTACCTGGCTTTGCAGATACAACTGAAATAACTGCTTCCACAATAACACAAATTAAAAATCCTCTCCACTCTCTTCATTCAAACTTCTCCTGAGTTTGAAGCTATTTGATCTGTAGGAGATAAACCCCCATTCCTGTGCACTGGGAGGAGATATGGCTGTGCCCAAGCTGAAATTCTGCTTTTATGCCTGCTAGATTGGTAGCTTGGTTTCATTTCAGTCTGGTCATTCCTAAGGTTTTAAGCAGCAGTGTGCAGTTAATTGCTGTCTTGGCCTGGGACCAGAGCAGGCAGGACAGCTCTGAGGAAGGAACAGCAGTTGTGGGGTTTTTGCAGGGCTTTTGGAGATAAAATGCTCCTTTTGATTTCCTCTGCCTCCCCATGGCCACCAGGGTGAGGCCACAGTGTCAGTGATGGTAAGGGATGAAGGAAGTTGTGTTAATTCCTTGAACTGTAAGAGACAATCTCATATAATTATCTGTGAGACAAAGCCAACAGATAATTGCAAACTGCCACAGCTCCCACTCTGGGTTGTTCTGTGTGACCTAAAGGCTTCAAAGCCTGAAGATTTAAATCATGTGAGTGGCCTGACTCCAGAGTGACCAAACTGGGCTGGAACAAGGCAAACAGAAGAGACTCTGGCTCTGAGTGTGTCTGTCCTTATCTTACAGCTTTATCTGGGCTTCTAATTGAATTTTAAAGATGCTGATTATAGGCTGAGGCTCCAGCCCAGATGGAGAAGGATCAGTGGGACTGAGCTTGTCTAGAGCTCCTTTTGGCTTTGAAACCCTTGCTGTTGTCCTTCCCAGAGCTGGTCAGGCCAGGGGCTCCAGTCTGGGCCTGGGTTTGGTGCCAGGGCTCAGCTCAGAGCTGCCCCAGAGGGTCCCCAATGTCCCCAAGCTGCAGAACTGCCCTGTTTGCAGCTCTCTGGTGGCTTCCCAGCAGCGCCAGGTCTTGCCCAGCTGTCTCCTCCCTCTCTCCCTGTCGTTTCTGACCCACTGGGTGTTGGTATTTCAGTTTCAAGCCCAGTTTGGCACGGGGTGAGGGAGATGCCAAAGCTGGTGGGGTCTGTCCCTCCCTCACCCGAGAGGCTGCATTTGCTGGGGCTGTGAGAGCTTCTCCTGCCTCTGCCAGAGGATCTGGACTTCAATTTGAGGAGAATCCTTGCTGTTCTCAAAGTTTGGAGCCAATCCTTTCCTGCTGCAGTGTGGGATTTGTGCAGTATGGAGACTTGACACAGGATTGTCCTGTGGGTAAAGGCTTGGCCAGAGCTGGAAGGAAAAGGGTTCAGGAAGGGTTTTTGTTTGGCTTTGGATGTACCTTTGGGTTTTCCTTGTCACTTAACCTCCTGTCTGTGCTGTGGGAAGTGATTCTGCTTGCCTTAGTGGGCTCTTATAAGAATATATACTTAGAAAGTCATGAGAAATGCAAATTGTGGGGCTGTTCCTTGGCCAGGAGCACAGAGGAGCAGGCAGCAGGGATGGAGGTGTTTCCTTCCCTGTACCATGGCCTCAGTTTGCAGAATGGCTGCACCCTCAGCTGGTTATTCCCTGTTTACTGACTGCCATGGGCTGGTTATTCCCTGTTTACTGACTGCCCCATCAGCCCTGGGCTGGTTATCCTTTGTTTACTCATTTGTCTCATTGTGTTGCACGCTATGAAATCAGTTTAAATGTGATGGAATGGGATGCACTGAACTTCAGGTCTGTTAACACAATATGGCAGCATGTTTGGATGCATTAGTTTCACTTCATGGAGCCACAACTGGCTCTGACAGTGGTGGAGCTGGTGGAGGCTGGGACAGGGCAAAACACAGATCCCACTGCCAGTGCATTTGCCTCAATGAACTCTGGCATCATCTATAATTGTTCCAAAAATAAATCTAAATTTATCTTGTAGAATGCTTGAGGAGAACAATGAAGTCCAAATTGAGTATAATTTCCCCCCATTTTCTCTCTTGAAGCAGCAAAACCTGCTGGTTTAATTTCACTTGGATTGCCCAGAGCAGCTGGGGCAGCCCCTGGGTCCCTGAAGTGTCCAGGGCCAGGCTTGGAGCAGCCTGGGACAGTGGGAGGGGTCCCTGGATGGGCTTCAGCATGCCTTCCAACCCCAAACTTTCTGTAATTCTGTAATTCTAGTCACCTTTCTATCACTGCTGTGGAAGCTTTGGGCAGGAGGTAGCTGGGGATGATTTTGGTGCTTCCTCTGGTGATCTGTTTTTTCTGTTGCCTGTGCTTTGTTTGATGTTCTAAATGTGTTTCAAATGGATCTCCCTGCTACAAGGAGAATAAACAGTGCCCTGAATGAGGCTCTATCAGTGTTTGGGCAGGTGTGCAGCTGTAACTCAGTGTGGGTAACTGGGGATTGGGGAGTGTGCAGGGAATGCCCTCGGGAAGGGCTCAGGGCTCTGTTCTGCTGAGCCCCTGGGCTGAGGCTGGGACAGGGCTGGGGCTGCTCCAGACCCCCCAAACAAGAACAAGGCTCTGGAACCCCTGGGGCAAGGCTGGTGACACAAACAACTCTGCCTTTCAGCTCCTGTTTGCTTCCTTCCCTTCTGCCAGCTGAGATGTTAATAACTCTGTCAGCTCTCTGCAGATTAATTGGAGCTGTAAACATTGGAATTACCTTTGGGTTTAAGGAGTGAGCTTATTCAGACCTTGAGGAGGAGAGGGGAGCTGTCTGAACGTTGCTTGCCTTGGTCACAAAAACCTTTGGATCTTTGCAGATGGAAAACAATGGTCTGAGTGAATGAATGGAAGATGTTTGTCTGTTTTCTCCTGCCTGTGTCACTGAGATGTTGAATTGGTTTGGTTTTAAGCTCTATGATTCTGTGGCCTCGTAGCAGTGGAGATCCCAGAGCTGGTTTGGCACTGTGCTGGGTGTATGAAATGCTGAGTGCTGCAGGAGCACCTGCAGTTCTCTGTGTGAGCATTCCCTGCTCTGGAGGTGCTTTGTGCAGGGCTGTCATTTTCCATGCCCCATCCTGGGCAGGGGCTGGGGTCTCTGTGCCCACCCTGTGCCAGCTGCAGCCCAGGGTTCCAGCCCTCACCACAGCTCCCTGATGCCATGCTGACCTTGCTCCTGTGCTTGCCATGGATTCTGGAATGAGCTGCTAGAAAACAAGCACGAGCTTAGTGTTTAGGAGCTTTTTCTACCTGAGTTTCTTTGTGTAACTCACTGCAGCCTGTCTTTACAAGTGTGGTATTTTTCTCCTAAAGGGCTCTGCATGTTTATGGATCTGCAGGAAGATGTGAGTGTGTCAGAGCAGGAGCAATCGAATGGAAATACAAATGGAACCTGGGGCTGGAGGCAAACTGGGGGAGCTTGGGCCTGCTGCAGGCTTCCAGGAGCTCATTATTGAGCTGTTGATTTCATTAGAACAAAACCAATGGTGTCTGAATAATTAACAATTTGCTTTGTTGGTGGCACACTTTGTCTTCCATTGATCCATTTACTTTGAATTGCCTGACTGCATTTGGGAGGTTCAGACCTGTGTTGTGGGACAGGGGCCTTGTCCTTGCCGGGCCCTGTCCTTGCCGGGCCCTGTCCTTGCCGGGCCGTGTCCTTGCCGGGCCGTGTCCTTGCCGGGCCGTGTCCTTGCCGGGCCCTGTCCTTGCCGGGCCCTGTCCTTGCCGGGCCCTGTCCTTGCCGGGCCCTGTCCTTGCCGGGCCCTGTCCTTCCTTTCCCCAGGTCTGCCCATGCCCCTGGCACTGCTCCCTGCTGTGGCTGCTGCTGTGCAGTCAGGGAGCCTTGGGTGTGTGTGCAGCTCCTTTCCCAAGGGGTTTGCTCTGCTTTGCAGTGAAACACTTCCCCTCTCAGAGCCTGCCCAGGTTTAACATCCCTGGGGGCTGAACAAACTCCTCCTTTATGTTTCAATATAAAACAATGTCCTATAAACCAGGGAGAATATTTAATAAGAGTATAAAGGTGTACAGTAATAGAGGATTTATGCATTTTTATTGGGTTTCCTGGTGCTACAATAATAGCCATCATTTTCTGAATGTGTTTTCTTGTGGGCAGAAATTGTGAGGCTGGATCCTGATTTAAGGAGGGTTCCTCACAGCAAGCTGGGCATCCCCAGCCCTTGCCCTGGGAAGATTTACTCCTCTGTGAACATCCCTGGCACCTTCACTGCCTCCCCTGAAGGACAGGACAGGACCTGTCGTTGCCCTGTCCATCCCCACTGAGCTCTGTCCCCCTGCGGGACCTGTCCTTGCCCAGGGGCTCCATTCCCACTGTTCCCTTGCAGGACCTGTCCTTGCCCAGGGCTCCATCCCCACTGAGCTCTGTAACCTTGCAGGACCTGTCCTTGCCCTGTCCATCCCCACTGAGCTCTGTAACCCTGCAGGACCTGTCCCTGCCCAGGGCTCCATCCCCACTGAGCTCTGCTCCCCTGCACTGGGAAGGGCAGAAGGAGTTTGTTCTGCTCACACCAAAAGGAGCTGCTGGAGGATGAGGCTCTGCAAAGTCAAACTCAGATGTGTGCAGGATAAATGGGGAAGTGACTTTGTCTCTGGTTTTCAAGGCAAATGCAAATTGTGACGTGGGAAGAAGGAAATGAGGGAGCTGCACCCAAACATTGTGGAACAGGAATTTGTTTTGTAGCTGAAAGGAGCAGTTTGAAAATCCCTGTTTTTCAGCACAAATTGCTTGGGAGCAGTGAGGGAAGCACAAAGCTAAACAATTATAAATGGTAACCTTTAAAAATAGAGACATATTCCCTAACAAACAGCTCCTCTTCATTATCAGACACTTGTTAACTGAAATATTTATTTGGGGTTATGGGATGTTTAAAAATGCAGCAGCTGCTCCGTTTGCTCTGTCCCTCTGTGTGATTTATTCAGGGTTCGTGCCTGTTCAGCAGCACAAGGCAGGGCAGGAAAGGAGGAGCTCCTGGGGGCTCTGGGGCAGCAGAGAGAGGTGTGAGCTGTGCTGGGAGTGTGCCTGGGTGTGTGCACACACCTGCAGGGCTCGGGGACAGCAGGGAGGAGGAGGAGGAAGGTGCCTGCACAGGTGCTCCAGCCTGGCTGTGAGAAACCTGGGGTGTCAGGGCTCCTGACAAGCCATACATCCCCAGCTCTCACATAAGCTGAGCATGAATATTAACCTGTCAAAAGCCACCTGAGAAAGAAATTGATCTCATTTGCAGATAGCTAAAAGGAAATTTTTTCTCGGGCTCACAATGTTATGAACATTTTTTTGTTCATAGAAGCCATCAAGTGTGACACAAACTTTATAGATATAGGGAAAAATCACTTCTTGTCATTTAGCTCACGTAATTCTTCCATTTTCACTCCAGCAAAATGTGGGTGGGCCAGACAAACCCAGCCTGCCCCCCTTCTGGTTGCATTTGGGGTGTTTTGTAGGCAGAGGGCGCAAAGCAGAGTTGCTGTGGTTGGCATTGCCAGGTGGGCCCTGGGTACCCCCAGTTCCAGCTGCAGGTGGCACTGAGCCCAGCTGCTTCCCCAGCTGGCGGTGCCCAAATCCCAGCTGTGCCAGCCTGGGAACAGGCTGGGACAGCACCACCACCCCCTGTGCTCCTGGGGCACCAAGTGACCTGCCAGGGTGAGGGTGAGATACCCTGGGTGTCCCTGGGGCTCAGGGGTGACAGCCCAGGGTGGCAGGGTGAGGTGTCCTGGGTATCCCTGGGTGTCCTGAGGTGACAGCCCTGCCTGGCAGGGTGAGGGACCCTAGGTGTCCAGAGGTGACAGCCCAGGGTGACAGGGTGATGTGCCCTGGGGGCTCAGGGGTGACAGCCCAGGGTGATGTGCCCTGGGTGTCCCTGGGGCTCAGAGGTGACAGCCCTGTCCCTTTCAAGGCACACAGGCACCTCATCCTCTGTGCTGGAGTGCCAGGGCCTCCCTGGGGGCAGCACCCAGGGCTGCCATGGGTCACTGGGTATCCCTGTGTTCCCATCTGAAGGGATTCTTCCCCCAGCCCAGGAGCTCTGGGATCTCTGGATGCTGCTGCTGCTGCTCCCAGTGTGCCATAAAGAGCCCCAGTGGGTTGGTGCCTGTGGGATGGTTGCTAAGGTGACACAAACAGCCTTTTGCTTCAGCTGCTGGAGAGGACAGTTCAGCAGGGGGTGTTCAAATGAAGCTGAATTCAAACGTTTCTGCATTCTTTCACCCTGAAGTAAAGCCAATTTTGGTTCCTGGAGGTTTGGTTTTGGACCCCCTGAGCTGGGGTCATTTCTAGGCCAAGTAAAAGCATCATTCTGTGTATCTGCAAAGATGTCTGTGTTTGAGAGAGAAAGGAGTCTGACACAGAGTGTTTCCCTTGTAATCTGTGTTTCAGTGCCCACTGTGTTGCTGCACACGGAAGCGCTGGGCTGGAAGGTTTCTAATGGCTGAGTTTATCAGAGATCACAGGAGCAGAGCCTTGATGATCCCTCTGTGCCGTGTTACTGTTCAGCTCTGCCCTGTTTGCCCATTTGAGCTGCAAATGAGGGTTCTTGCACCACTTGGGCAGATAAATAAGCACAGAGCTTTGCCAGCAGATCTTGGTTTGTGCTGCTGCGCTCAGCTCTGGCTCAGGAGTCGCTGCCTCTGCTCAGCTCTGCCTCTGTCAGTGCCAGGAGAACTGAGGAGCTGCTTGCTCTGGAGGGGCACAGGTGCACTCAGGCCCAGCTCTGGGGCCCTGGGAGCCTCCTCTGCAGCTCCTCAGCAGCGCTGCTGCCACCTGTCCTTGTGAGCCCTGCTTCCCTTGTGGCCGCTCCAGAGGCTGCAGCCTGGCCGCTGCACTTTATATCCACGCCTGGGGGGCACCGAGGCTCTTGGGGGGCTGCAGGGCTCTGGCCATGCTCTGCCTGTTCTGCAGGGCACTGCAGTGACCCTTGGGGGGAGGGTGCTGCCCCTGAGCCCCCGAGTATCTGGAATATTGGTGTTATCTGTTAATTCTCACAGCTGCTGCACAGGGTTCAGCCCCTGTCTGTCTGTGCTGGGTGAGGGCTCCTGGTGGTTCTCCCCTCCCAGCCCAGCTGTGCCAGGGCATCCCAGGTGCCAGGGCCAAGCAATGCCCCTTCCTTGCAGCCAGCTCCCCTTCCCTCAGCAGCACCTGGCTCTTCAGAGGGCTGAGAGAGAAGGATCAAACCTCCCTCTCAGACCTGTCCCTGCCCTGATGGGTTATCCTCGTGCTCTGTATGGAGAGAAGGATCAAACCTCCCTCACAGATCTGCCCTGCCCTGATGGGTTATCCTTGTGCTCTGTATGGAGAGAAGGATCAAACCTCCCTCTCAGACCTGTCCCTGCCCTGATGGGTTATCCTTGTGCTCTGTATGGAGAGAAGGATCAAACCTCCCCTACACACCAGACCTGCCCTGATGAGTTCTCCTCCTGCCCTGCAGCAGCACTGGGGCTCTTGTGGCTCCACTGGCAGCAACAAATTTGCTTTATTTATGTCTTGGCTGTGTGACCCAGACTCTGTGAGTTTGGAGTCTGTCACACAGAGCCCAGAGTCAATAAATCCCCTTGTAGTTAATCATACCCTGGACACAAATCATTCACAAATGCAAACAGAAGGTTCCTTTTTGGAAGGTTTAGCAATGGGGACGTTTAAAACCAGAGTATTTGAGCAGAGTGTCAGGTTTAATTTTCACTTACTAAGAATATTAGTTAGGATGCTATTTACTTAAGAAATTTGCCATTAAGAATTTATCCCTAGCAAATGCAAGCACCTCTGAAACCTTTGTTCTCAGTTGAAACAAAATGCTTTGGGGGATTATTAAACACTGCTCTGTGAACTTTGAATTTCAAACAGGAGTTGGGTTCAAAAGGGTCCCAATGGATTGAGGAGACGGAAGAGACCAGTGGGGACCCCCCTCTGGCCTTGAAGGAGTGCTGACATTCCAACTTGTGCCTTGATTTGAGTGGGGAGGTATTTACACTCACTGACCTTGTAAAAATGGAGCCAGAATTAATTGTTCTCCTCTGCAGCAGGACTTCAGAAGGCTTTGTTTGTGCCAGCAGCAGCACACAGGACCCTCCTGGGTCAGTGCTGTGCCTGCACTGGGGTGTCTGGGCTGGGCCTGGGCTCTGCTTTTGGGGATGGCTGTGCAGGAGGCCTGATCCTGTCATACCCTGATGTCCCCTTGTGCTGGTTTTGTTCTCTGAACCTCCCTGATGTCCACTTGTGCTGGTTTTAGTCTCTTAACCTCCCTGATGTCCA
This sequence comes from Chlorospingus semifuscus, assembly GCA_035048045.1. NCBI lineage: Eukaryota > Metazoa > Chordata > Aves > Passeriformes > Passerellidae > Chlorospingus > Chlorospingus semifuscus. The sequence goes on from JAWWMS010000031.1 coordinate 665,541, forward strand.
TTTTTGCTGGTCTTTATTCTCTTAACCTCCCTGATGTCCCCTTGTGCTGGTTTTATTCTCTTAACCTCTCTGATGTCCATTTTTGCTGGTTTTATTCTCTAAACCTCCCCCCTTTCTCACTTCTGGAATCTGTAGGAATAAGGGCTCAGTTGTAGGAGGTTGGACACAATTAGTGAAAGCAAATTGTATTTTTGAAATCTGGGTGCATTCTTGGTGTTGAGTCCATTTCACCTTGTGGGTTTGCACCTCAGCCACTTTTATGTTATTAGAGTACAACCAGAAATGGAAGGAGCTCTCCTCCCTGTGCAGGGTTAGTTAAATTCTCCATATGCTGGTAGGTTAAATGGGTGTTGAGCTGTTTAACATTAATTAAACAGCCAAGGCTGGGGAGTAGCCAGGAGCACACTGGCCAATTAAAGCAGTTGCCTCTGTGAACAGCTGCCCATAAATCAGCTTCTCTTGTACACATGACAATTGTTAATTGAATAATTGCTTAAAATGAATCTCTTAATTTTTCCTCGGGAAATGCACCACATTGACTTGGAAACATTGAATTTTTGAGCAGGTCTTGATTTACCAGAGCTAAGGTGCAACGTGTGTGTTAGCAGGAACAAAGAGCTCAGAATGAGGCTCAGCTGGAGGGACAGGAGGGTTTGGGGTGTGCAGGAATGGACAGGAGGGTTTGGGGTGTGGGGGAATGGACAGGAGGGTTTGGGGT
>JAWWMS010000031.1:673884-690283 GCA_035048045.1 Chlorospingus semifuscus
TGGGGCGGTTGTGCCTCTGCTCTGCCCATGGTTCCCATTGCAGGGAAGGTCCAACCCAGAGATTCCAGCCCTGGGGCGGTTGTGCCTCTGCTCTGCCCATGGTTCCCATTGCAGGGAAGGTCCAACCCAGAGATTCCAGCCCTGGGGCAGTTGTGTCTCTGCTCTGCCCATGGTTCCCATTGCAGGGAAGGTCCAACCCAGAGATTCCAGCCCTGGGGCAGTTGTGCCTCTGCTCTGCCCATGGTTCCCATTGCAGGGAAGGTCCAGCCCTTTGCTCCAACTCGTTGCTCAGTTCCTGATCCTCGTGGTGCCGAGGTGGCAGACCTGACAGAACTCCCTTTTATTCACTTTCCTGCAGCCCTCTCTGTCATCAGGGATGTTTGTGTGAGTGGGGACGTGGGTCTCTTCCTGACTTCAGAAAGTTTTTATACTGTAATTTCCAAACTGGTGTTTGTAATTAGTCCATAAAAGAAGGTAATATGTGAAAAGTGTTCGACTGCTCTTGCCAGGATAGAAAATATATATTGTAATGCATTCAGAAAACATTCCAGGGGTAGAGGATCAAGTTGTATTTGATTTTCTCATTCTCTATAATAATCATTTTTGTTGTCTTGCAAAGCTCCAGCTTTGAAGTGCGACACATAAAGATTCTGCAATACCAGCAACTGTTTCTCTTTAGCTATTTTCCAAGTGATTTGATTTTCTCAATAGCATTAACTATATGGAGGTCTAACAAGTTGTAATTAATGTATTCAGCCATTTTCTTTTGTGACAGGCTGGAATGTGAGTGACAGCATGAAGGGAAGAAGCAGAATAGAACTGGATGCTTGAGAAGATTATCATAACATAAAAACTGACAACTCTCTGGCTCTTGAATAACATATTGTGTTACTGAAAAGGGAGGAAAAAGCTATTTGACAAAAAAGCCCAATGGGGCTTAGAAATTTTTTGAGGAGGGGAGAGATTTTCAAAAGCCTTTTTTAGTGCTGGACAGATTTGAGTACTGAAGTTCACAAACAGTTTCTTGCTTGCTGAAGTGTGTGTGCAGTGGGGTTTGGGAGCACAGGTGGAGTCTGGGGCTCTGCTAAACCCTCTGAGTGCCCATGGCTGCAGGAGCTGGGGGAATTTGGGAGCACAGGTGGAGTGTGGGGCTCTGCTAAACCCTCTGGGTGCCCGTGGCTGCAGGAACTGGGGGGATTTGGGAGCACAGGTGGAGTCTGGGGCTCTGCTAAACCCTCTGGGTGCCCGTGGCTGCAGGAACTGGGGGGATTTGGGAGCACAAGTGGGATGATGGGCTGGTTCCTCTGGTGCCTGTGGCTGCAGGATCTGCTGGGAGCCAGCAGCCTTGGAGGGGGAGCAGGGAATCAGGTGCAGAGCCTGGCTGGGCAGTGGAAACCAGGCTCCCCACTCATCTGCCAGGACCTCAGAATCTCCTGAGCTGGGAGGGACCCAGCAGGGTCAGCAGAGGCAGCTCCTGGCCCTGCACAGGACTCCCCAAGATCCCACCATGTGCTGAGAGTCTCTCCAAAGGTGAAGCACATGCTCAGCTCATCCCCTGGGGCTGCTTGGCCTTTGGGGAGCTGGGATTCCTCCTTGGGAAGGTGCCCTGGGTGATTAAGAAGCAGGGCTGGCAGCCTTTCCTCCCCTGCTGCCATCCATCCACAACAAGGTCATCTCTGCCCTGGCCCCTTCATGTTTATTTCTGAGCCAATAAAATTCCCATTTGCTCTGCTCCATTCTGTAATCCACAGCTTTCAGCCCGGGGATTGATTATCTGTATTCCTAGATAAAATCAAAGTGCAGGACTTTAAACAGATTTCACTTGATTATTTCCCCCAGAGAGCTGAAATGGTGGTGTGGAAGCCCAGATGAACTCAGGGGTGGCCCAGAGCTCTGTACCTGTGTTTGCCCCCTGGCCTGGCTGCATTCCACTGCTCAAGTGGTTTTACTGCTCTGCTTCATTTCCCCAGCAGGGAGGGAAGGGCTGTGCCCAGCCTGGGCTGGCACCTGAGCAGGGCAGCTCAGGGAGCTCTGGCTGCAGAACAAACCAAAAAACCACCATGGGCACCTGTCTGCAGCTCTGCCCTGGGCTGGGGGGTCCCAGCACTGTGTCACCGCAGCTCTGCCCTGGGCTGGGGGGTCCCCTGGGCTGGAGGGTCCCAGCACTGTGTCACTGCAGCTCTGCCCTGGGCTGGGGGGTCCCAGCACTGTGTCACTGCAGCTTTCTATGGCCTGGGGGGTCCCCTGGGCTGGAGGGTCCCAGCACTGTGTCACTGCAGCTCTGCCCTGGGCTGGAGGGTCCCAGCACTGTGTCACCGCAGCTCTGCCCTGGGCTGGGGGGTCCCAGCACTGTGTCACTGCAGCTTTCTCTGGCCTGGGGGATCCTTTGGGCTCTTCCCATCCTGCAGGAAATCCTGGCTGATCAGCAAGGCCTGGATGGAAACCTGCAGCTCTGAAATGTGCTGGGTGAAAAGTAAAAGGTGGGCTTGAAGCAGAAGGAGAGAATTCCTGACAGGAATACAGAATTCCTGTTTCCTCCACCTGCCCCTGAGATTGGATCGAGGTTGTGTTCAAGGAGCCTCTGCTCAGCCGTTTTAATGTATGAAAGTGAAATTCCTAAGGAATTCAGGAAATGAAAATGAATTTCAAGGAAGATGTTAGAAATTAGGATTGGAGGAGAAGTTGTTTGTTAGCACTGGCTCTAATGTTTCAGTTTGGGACTGGAGGACATTTTTGCACAAGACTTTTTCAATAGAAATATAAATATAAATGTAATCCCAGCATGATTTGAGAAACACATTAATTGTGAGCTATACAGCAGATGGAGGCTTTAAAACTGTATTATTTTGCTTGATTTATTGATGGCTTCTTCAGAATTTTTTAATTGCCATTTGCTTCTGAAAACCTTTAGTATCTATCACATTGATAGGTGTAAGATTGAACACTGCCAAGAGAAGAAGATATATATATATCTATCTATTTATCCCAAACCAGACATTTGAACTTTTTGATTCATCAGTGTGCTGACATTTATTTTAGTCATGGTTTAAATTTTTTTTTTCTTTTTACACTTCCAGGAATGATCAGTGATTCAAAATATCCTTTCCTTTCTACAGGAAACCAGGGCAACGTAAGTGAGTTTTTCAGTTCTGGGCAGACAGTTTTGTAATCCAGAGCATTGAGATGCTGGTCAGGGAAAGAGACATTCTCCATCTCTTTCTTGTGGTATTGAAGTGTAAATTGAAACTGTGGCAACAAAGTCCGGTGTCAGTGATAAGAAATTGCAGGTGTGTGTAGTAGGGGATGGATTTGTGCTCACAGACGGATCACAGGTGGATTAGACAAATAATTGGCAAAGGAACCTGCACCAGGCCCTCACTGCAGTCAGCTGTACAGCTACCCTGTAATTCCAGGGAAGTTATTCCAGCCACTCTGATTTACAGGAACCACTGAGATTAGGAGAATTCAGAACTGACTGTAAGGGCCTCAAAAGAGCTGCTGAAACGTGTGAGTCATGGTGGAGAGCATCCAAACAGGAGCTGTGGCACAGGATGACGACATGTGTCCTTTGGGGATGTTTTCATCTGAATTTTGCTCCATTTCCTTTGTTCCTTGGAGTGCTGTAGTGCGGGGTGAAGCACACTCCAAGCAGCAGCATGTGGAATAACTGCATGATTTTGCAATCTCTGTTAAAGCAGCTGCATCTGTAACTCATTTCATGGAAGTTTTACTGTTTTTTTTCCTTTTACCATATCACACTCGAAGCTCAATAAAGATAAACTTCAAATAATGTCAGTATATCAGGGAAGATTCAAAGCCCTGCAGCTGAGCCCCTATTCCTCAAAGTGCCATTTATGAGCTGAGCTGCTTTAATGCAGTGCTAGAAGTAAACCCAAACATTTGGCAGTGTCTGTATTGGCACCCTTGGGACAGATGATGGAGGAGTTATTTGCTCCAGCCTTTAATCAACTTTAGGTAAACAGCACGAGGTACCTGGAGCATCCATATTTCCTAATTGGCTGTGTTCAATTGTGCAGCCTGCCACAACCCAGCAGGGACTTGAGAGGAGCTCCCACCTGGAGCTGTGATGGATCTGCTCTGGCAGCCCCAGGAGCTGCAGCTCCTGCCAGAGAATGCAGACCATGGCCAGGTCCCAGACCCCTGGATGCCCTGCCCTGCACACCTGGGGCTGGTCCCAAATCCCCTGGGATGCACTGCCCTGCACACCTGGGGCTGGTCCCAGAGCCCTGGATGCACTGCCCTGCAGACATGGCCAGCTCCCAGTGGGATGCACTGCCCTGCAGACATGGCCAGGTCCCAGTGGGATGCACTGCCCTGCAGACATGGCCAGCTCCCAGTGGGATGCACTGCCCTGCAGACATGGCCAGCTCCCAGTGGGATGCACTGCCCTGCACACCTGGGGCTGGTCCCAGAGCCCTGGATGCACTGCCCTGCAGACATGGGGCTGGTACCAGAGCCCTGGATGCACTGCCCTGCACACCATGGCCAAGTCCCAAATCCCCTGGGATGCACTGCCCTGCAGACATGGCCAGGTCCCAGCCCTGGGATGCACTGCCCTGCACACCTGGGGCTGGTCCCAAATCCCCTGGGATGCACTGCCCTGCACACCTGGGGCTGCTCCTGAGCTGAGCTGTGCTGCTCCCTGATTTAGCACTGCCAGCTCTGGTTATTTCACCTGTGCTGAGCTCCCTGGGCCAGTCAGTTCCTGTTACTCAAGCAGGGTTTCCCTGGGGCTCAGGGAGTTTGGTAAATCTGCTTCCTGCACTTGGCTGGTGGAGTGTTTGTGGCCACCTCTGCAGAGATCTTGGGTGAGCTGTGAGGTGAGGCAAAGGGGAGGTGAATCTCACTGTGGGGTCGTGTCCAAAATCACACAGATGTGGCAGGACTGGGGAAAGGCACAAGAGAGGAGTGATGGTGAGGAATGGCTTTGCTTTTTAGTGTATTTGATTTTATCTGCTTCCCTTGGAGTCTGTGCCGAGCTTGGTAGCCCCAGAGTGATCCCAGGCCCTGTGTCCATGTGCCCAGTGAGGCTCAGTGTCAGGGCCAGGGCCTTGGAGCAGCCTGGGGTTGTGGGAGGGGAGGGGTCCCTGCCCATGGCAGGGGACAGGCGATGATGTTCAATGTCCCTCCCAGCTCAAACCAGTCTATCCTTGCATGTTTGCTCTCCCAGCCCTCACCTCTGGCTCCTCCTGCCAGGGATCACTTCTGATGCTCTCCTGCTGTCCTGATTTTATCCTTGGTGTGTGTGTTTGAGTCCTGGGGCTGTGGCAGAGCTCAGTAACTCCAGGGGTTCCAGAGTCAGCTTCCTGAATTCCAGGGAGCCTTTCCCAGCTCTGGCACCTGTGGCAGCACACACACAGCCCCTAAGAGCAGCATTGTGCACAATATTCTGCATTTTCAGCAAGTTGGGACACCCTTCGTTAGGATTCAGACTTTATGCACTGATTACTTCTCCTCTGCTACAGCTTAACTTCTCCTGCATGGCTTAACTTTAAACCCAAGTGAAAGGAAATCCAATAAAGATAAATGAGATGCCTTTAAAGGATCCAAAAGGAAATTCAGTAGTGTCAGCAATGAATGTGAAGATACAGTGGGTTGAGGAACTTGAGGATGATCAGCTCTTTATGAGGTTACAGCTGTTCACAAAGGCTTGGAAGTATTTAAGATAATTAATTGCTTTAGGAGCAACACTTCTTCACATTCTCATGGCTGTGAGTCTCTGAGTTCCTGTCTAGCCCCAGAGCTGGGTGCATAATGTAGGAGCTTGGAGCTGATGCCAAGCAGAGTGCAGTAAGCACTGACAAAACCAGCTCAGGTTCCTGTGGAATTCCTCATGGACAAAGTGTTTAATGTGCTTTCTGAACAACAAAATCTGTTTCTTTTCCATGTCTCCTGGTGCCAGTGGGGACCAGCGGTTTCTGCTGTTCCCCAGACAGGTGAGTCACTGAGCAGTTTATTCAAAATGGGTCCCCAGGGGTGGCATGAGCAGCTGTGCGGTGCCCAGGAATGGTCACCTTCAGATGTGTTCCTGTATTTTAAAGGAATTCTTTCCGTCCAGAGCTTGGGTTGTCACTGTTGGGTTCAGTTTGACTGCTAAGGGTGTCTGTGGGTGCAGAACCAGAGAGGTGCCCAAATCCCCTGGGTGTCAGCTCTGCTGAGCTGTGAGGGCCAGCTCAGGGGTGTTTGGCTCTTTCCTGATGGCTCTGAGGACAAGCAGTCCCTGCCCATGAGAGGCCTGCCCAGAGCAGGGTTTTAGTTCCAGCAGCCCCGGCCTGTGAGGGGCCTGCCCAGAGCAGGGTTTTGGTTTCAGCAGTCCCTGCCCGTGAGAGGCCTGGCCAGAGCAGGGTTTTGGTTTCAGCAGTCCCTGCCCATGAGAGGCCTGCCCAGAGCAGGGTTTTGGTTCCAGCAGTCCCTGCCTGTGAGGGGCCTGCCCAGAGCAGGGTTTTGGTTTCAGCAGTCCCTGCCTGTGAGGGGCCTGCCCAGAGCAGGGTTTTGGTTCCAGCAGTCCCTGCCTGTGAGGGGCCTGCCCAGAGCAGGGTTTTGGTTCCAGCAGTCCCTGCCTGTGAGAGGCTCCTCAGAGCAGGGTTTTGGTTTCAGCAGCCGCTGCCCATGACAGGCCTGCTCAGAGCAGGGTTTTCGTTTCAGGTGTTGGAGGGAGTCCCACACTGAGGATGTCCCAGTTCCCCTCCTGTGGCAGCAGCTGCTCCCTGCAGTTATTGAGTTCTGTGCCCAAATCCCCAGGAATGCCCTGAATGCTGGGGCTCCTTTCCTCAGCAGCCTGCTCTGCTCCCTCTGGTTAATGAGATCTGTGCTGGAGCTGTCATCCCCGATTACAGTTTCCCTGTTTATGTTGTTCTTCCCAGTGGTCACCTGCGTAAATGGCTCTGGGAATCTTAATGTGTTTCCTTTTCTTCTAATGCAGAAATGCCTGCAAACCAATCAAAACAACCATCCTACTCTGATTGTGTATTTTATTTCTGCTGAAAGGTTCAAATGTAATGAAAATAAAATGTTCAATGAGCAAACACAGATTTTCCAGAAGAAACAGGCACATTTAACTTGTTTTGAAAGATGGATGAACGCTATTAGTTTTGATATATTCTATATATATCTTCTCACTTGACAATTGTTATTTAAAGATTTAGTTCTGGGTTATTGCTGCACTTATGTTCTAGAGTCGTTTTACACCAACGCACGGATCAGTAACTTAATTATAAATAAGGGGGTTTGAGCCAAGTGTAATGAGCAGAGTTTTCTTAGCCAGAGTGGGCCTGGCTCAGCTGTGGGGCCCACAGTCCCACAGTGCCCCAGAGGGTCCCAAGGTGCTCAACTGGGCTGTGCTGGGCATAGGACACCCTGGAGACCCCAAAATCAGCAAAGCTTGGTGAGCTTGGTGTGAATGTGGGGGTGTAGGGCTGCTGTGCACAGCAATTCCAGGATGTCTGCCCCATGAGAGCCAAAAGGGATGCTGGGACCAAGTATTGCAGGGGTTTTTATTTTTACGCTTCGTTCTTTAGCAGACAAAGTGCTGGGTATTCTTCAGCCTGAGCCCCTCGTTGCATACCATTGTCAATATTAATTTAAAATCCTTTCAAAACGCCTATTTAAATATTTAATTGTGAGGTGCTTTTTTTGCTTCATCTCTCTCATGTACATTGTTCTTTATCTCAGCAAATGAAGCACTTGAGGCTTTGACAGGGAGGGAAGGAAAGTGATGAAAACGTGAGAGGCAGGAGCAGCAGACTGCCCAAGTCTGGGAGGTTCCCTTTGGGTTTTGGGGGATTTGTGCAGGATTTGGAGAGAAACGGGCTGTTTGTAACTCGGGATGGGAACCTGAGAGGCTGCGCTGCTGTCTGGGGACTGCAGCGGCTGCGAGTGCGCCAGCAGAGGGGGAAGGAGAGGAGTTGTTCTCTGTAATCCCCTGGAGAGAGCCAGCCCGGGCTGGGGAGGGTGCCAGGTACCCATCCCGGGCTGGAGATGGTGCCCGGTGCCCATCCCTGGGTGCAGAGGGTGCCCGGTGCCCATCCCTGGGTGCAGAGGGTGGCCCGTGCCCATCCCGGGCTGTGCAGGGTGCCCAGTGCCCATCCTGGGCTGTGCAGGATGCCCAGTGCCCATCCTGGGCTGTGCAGGGTGCCCAGTACCCATCCCTGGGTGCAGAGGGTGCCCAGTGCCCATCCCTGGGTGCAGAGGGTGGCCCGTGCCCATCCCTGGGTGCAGAGGGTAGCCCGTGCCCATCCCAGGCTGTGCAGGGTGCCCAGTGCCCATCCCTGGCTGTGCAGGATGCCCAGTGCCCATCCCGGGCTGTGCAGGGTGCCCAGTACCCATCCCGGGCTGTGCAGGGTGCCCAGTGCCCATCCCTGGGTGCAGAGGGTGCCCTGTGCCCATCCCTGGGTGCAGAGGGTCAAAGTCAGCAGGAATTCCATTTTTCCCTCATTGCACTCTGGATGGAGCCCGGCTGGGGAGGTGATGGCAGGAGCTGGATTTGGAGTTGGTAAGTGCAGTTCTCACTGGCACTGAATTCATGGGGTTAAACTGAGTTTGGAGTAAAACAGATGAAGTTTGGCACTTCAGTAATAGAGTTTGGGGCAGGATCTGGAAAAAGAGATACCTTAATAATTGTGGCAGAAGTGGGGAACACCCAGCTGCAGACCCCCATGGCCCCAGAGCAGCTCTTCTCACCAAAAAATGAGGTTTCAGGTGTAGGTGATGCCCTGAGCTCAGCTGATCTGAGGGCAGTGCACAGCCAGGGCACACCTGGGGCACAGCAGGGCACAGCCAGGGCGCAGCAGGGCACAGCCAGGGCACACCCGGGGCACACCAAGCCCTCCCTGCTCAGAGCACTCCTCCTTCCCCTGCCTGATGCCCAGCTCTCCTTCCTCTGCCAGCGAGGGAGAGGGGCAGATGACACCTGGCAATTCATGAAACACATGGAAAATGGGATTTTGCTCAGAAGGGTGATGGGGAGAACTCTTAAAGCACGTTCCATCCCGAGTGCTGACATTTGCAGCAGGGAGCTCCTGGCCCTGCTGCTCTGGAGTGGTGCCTCTCTTCCTGAATGCTGCCTCGTGGGTTGTAGCAGGGGCAGGGTCACAGTTCACTGACCCGAGGATGAACGGGGGAAAAGGCATCTCATGTGGAATGAAACGATTTATCTTATTGAAACACTGAAGCTGCGAGATTTCTTCGTGTGTTTGGCAGGAAGCAAGTGCAGCCTCAGCCAGTGGGCCCAGCAGGACCAGCCCTGCCCAGCAGGATGAGCCCTGTCCAGCAGGATGTCTGTCTGTCTGTCTGTCCCTGTGGGGACACCCAGCCCCACACGTGGGGACCTCGTCCTCTTCTGCTCTGGTGAGGCTCCTGCCGTGTCCTGGACTGCACCCCAGTAAATCAACAGCAAGGTTTGGCTTTCCTGGGGGAAAACAGGGCAGGCTGGGCTGGGAATGGGGCTGGGAATGGGACAGGAGCTGGGCTGCACTGACCTGCCTCCCTCCCTCTCAAGTCTTCCTGAAAGAACTTCAGGCCAGTAATTGGGATTAAAAACATTCTATGGGCTCATGGAATAACCCAGGTTGGGAGGGACCCACCAGGATCCCCCATCCCAGCCCTGGCCCTGCCCACACACCCCAAATCCCACCCTGGGCATCACTGGCATCTCCTGGAGCTCTGGGGCTCTGCCCATTCCTGGGGAGCCTGGGCAGTGCCAGCACCCTCTGGGGATGAACCCTTCCCAAAACCCAGCCTGACCAAAGTGTCATTGGCAGCAGCTGGCAGAGGGCTTGAGCACCCCAAGGGTGGTTCCCAATTCCTCCAGACCTGCACTTCATTTAAAATCTGGCAGGTGCTGTGAGAAATGAAATGTCCCAGTACAGAAATGGGGAAGAGAGAAGGAAGCTTCCAGTGTGACCTCCATCCCTTGCTGGCAGTAAGAACATCCCTCATTTGTGTCTTTTAAATCATCTTAGGTTAAGCTTAGAAGTGCTTAGATTTATTTTTATGGATTTCATTTTTAAATACTTTCACTTGGAAAAATTACTTTTAAATTATCATTATTTCCTGTGAAATTTGCTTTCTTCATCTGTCCCATGGTTTAAAAGTCAACTGCTTACTCAAGAGAAAACCACTTTGATGTCATGGAAGTAATGAACACTATAAAGAGACTTTTGAAAACTTTCAGTTTTGTTCTCAAAATGGCTGATAATGTCATTTATTCTTCTTCATCCCTTTTTCACTGCTACTGAAAATACAAAAAGAAAGAAAGGGGAAAGCAAACAATACCCTGGGAATAGTAACCGAAATGTTTTTATGGGAATTAATCTATCTCTTTTCTAAAAATGGGCGAGAAAAGCAGAAATAATTCCATGAAGCCGATAGGAGAAACCCCAAGTGTCTGTGCCTGTCCTGTCCCTGAGCTGTCAGCATTTGGCAAGGGGTGGAGGTGGCCCCATGTGGGATGGAAATGGACAAGTGAAAGGAGTGTCTGACACAAGGAATGCTGAGAGGGGTGATTGGGGTCAGATATGGGGAGAACTGAGCGTGGGCAGCCCTGGCACAGGTGCCCAGAGCAGCTGGGGCTGCCCCTGGATCCTTGCAAGGGTCCAGGAATGGGCACTGGGGCATGGAGCACCTGGTCTGAGGATGGATCCCAGTGCTGGATACTGGGTGATGGATCCCAGGGCTGGATCCCTGGTGATGGATCCCAGCTTGGGGCTGCCCCTGGGCCCAGGGGGATCAGGGGGATGTGGAGTGCCCCTGCAGCTCCCAGCACATCCAGCATGGGATGGTTCCATGGGGACAGGGGCTGCTGTGGGATCTGGCACAGGGACAGGAGCTGTGCCCAGCACAGGCTCCAGCTCAGGCTTTTATCAGAGCAGGAGCCCCCAGAGGCTGTTCCCAGTGGGGTGTAATGGAGGGTACAGGAGAACACAGATGCAGCCAAGATGGTTTTTGCCTTTTTTAGAAAATCCCTGTGATGGCCAAGCCCAGGGAAGTGAAGAGGGCCAAGCCTGGGGAGGTGAAGATGGGCAGTATTAATTCTGTGTTTCACAGCTGGGGAAAAAGGAGCAAACGCAGAGCGTGACTCCCGAGGCTGCAGCAGCTTCCCTGCCTTCCTCCATCTGGTTCTGAGGCAGGAATTGTCTGTCTGTGTGACTGCAGCTCTGGCTGCCTGTGCCCAGACTGCCAATGCCCAGAGAATGAAATCACAGCTGCTGTGCAGCACGGCTGGGGAGGAGGCTGCTCCCCCTGCATCCCCGGCAGGCAGGCAGGCTCCTGGCATGGGATCCATCTGAGCTCTGGGACTCTGAGCTCTGGGTGGATGGCACTGAGTGCTGCCCTGCATGCCCAGGTGGATGGATGGGCACTGAGTGCTGCCCTGCATGCCCAGGTGGATGGATGGGCACTGAGTGCTGCCCTGCATGCCTGGATGGATGGATGGATGGATGGATGGATGGATGGATGAGCACTGAGTGCTGCCCTGCATGCCCAGCTGTACCTGCAGCCTTTCTAACTGCAGCCTGTGCTCTGTCCCTTTCCTGCACGCCTGGTGGAGCACTGGGCTCTGCACAGAAATCCATCCCTCCTCCTCCTCTGTGCTCCATCCTGCTCTGGCTGTGCCAAACGATGATGGCTCACTGCACACCTTCCTCACAGAATGGGGGGTTATTTACTTGTTTGTGTTTGAATTCTAGAGTGGATGACAGAGGATAAATTGGGGGAGAAATTGATACATTAGAGAATAAATTAGACATTAGAATCTGGAAGTAAATGAATAATAAATTAGCAAATAAGTCAGGCGTTCAGGCATCAGCAGTGCTCTATCATCTGTGTGTGAGAAGCCATGCAATGAATGTTGTTGGGCTCCTTTGTTTCTGTAACAGGCCAGAGGAAAAAGCCACCTTTGCAAACACTAAATCCTGTTGCACCTTTGCACATGATTTAAAGATCTGAAAGTGAAAGAATCCTTGATTTTCAGTAAAGAGAGGGAAAATTGATAACACTCATGAACCTAATTTGAGTTACAAACTGGGCTCTGGCAGAGCTTTCCTTGGGTTTGGTTTGGCCACTCCATCTTTACCTGCCAGCAGAACATCTTCAAAAGAGAATCTCCCCGAACAAACAGCACTTACTCATCTAATTGCTCACCAAGGACACCCCACTAGCAGGATTTATAGAGGCTCTCAACACATGAGTTATTTTGAGGTCCTTCCAGACTGTCCCAGAGTTAATTCATCAGCAGCTGCATCATTTGTGCCAAACTTTGTTCACTGCTGGCTCCGATCTCTGGGCTGGCTCTGCACTTCCCTGGGTGTTTGTAGAAACACTGACACACCAGGGTCACTGCAGGGACTCATTACGGCACAGCCCACCCTGCCAGGGCTCCCAGCTGGGATGTGGAGAGCTCTCCCACCCCAGCTCTTCTCTCGCTGGCTCTAAAGGGGCTCAAGTCAACTGCAATGCCCAGACTTTGACTGGACTTTTTTTTTCATGTCATTGACATATTTTGTTTTAAACCTTTTTCTAGATGCTACTAAAGAGCCCAAACCTCCCTGGGCAATGTTACGGGCCAGAGCCAGCTCCAGCACAGATCAGAACCAGCTTGAGCCTGGATCAGAACCAGCTCGAGCCTGGATCAGAACCAGCTCCAGCACGGATCAGAACCAGTTCCAGCATGGGTCAGAACCAGCTCCAGCACGGATCAGAACCAGTTCCAGCACGGATCAGAACCAGCTCCAGCATGGGTCAGGATCAGAACCAGCTCCAGCACGGATCAGAACCAGCTCCAGCACGGGTCAGAACCAGTTCCAGCATGGGTCAGAACCAGCTCCAGCATGGGTCAGAACCAGCTCCACCATGGGTCAGGATCAGAACCAGCTCCAGCATGGGTCAGAACCAGCTCCAGCATTGGTCAGGATCAGAACCAGCTCCAGCCTGGATCAGAACCAGCTCCAGCACAGATCAGAACCAGCTCCAGCCTAGATCAGAACCAGCTCTACCATGGGTCAGGATCAGAACCAGCTCCACCATGGGTCAGGGTCAGAACCAGCTCCACCATGGATCAGGATCAGAACCAGTTCCAGCCTGGATCAGAACCAGCTCCAGCACAGATCAGAACAAGCTCCAGCCTGGATCAGAACCAGCTCCACCATGGATCAGGATCAGAACCAGCTCCACCATGGATCAGGATCAGAACCAGCTCCAGCATGGGTCAGGAACAGAACCAGCTCCACCATGGGTCAGGATCAGAACCAGCTCCAGCACAGGTCAGAACTAGCCACACCCAGCTGGTCCCAGCCCAGGTGGGCAGCCCAGTAATGGGTGACAGTGCCAGAGGTGAGGGTGCCAGTGAGGAGTGGCACCTCCCAGGAGTGCCCCCTGTGCTGGGGGTGTTTGGGGTGTTTGTGGCATTCCCTCCTGGCTCTGGTGCTCAGTGTGGGGTCACCAAACCCCAGATCACCCCAGCCAGGACAAGTTTCCCACACAAAATCTTGGCAGAATCTCTTTGTTTAAACGTATTTGTGTGTGTTTGCATTTGTGAGAGCAAACAAGCCCCATGAAGTCTTTGCTTAGGTTATGAATTATTTGCTTATTTGCTTATTTTGTTCCATGTTTGTGCAGCTGCTGATTTTTTGTGGCTGTGGCTCAGCCGAGGCTGCCTCATAGCAGTGAGTAATTAGAGTGGTAAATGTAATTAAAGGAGTCAGTATTGCTCTTTGTGGTGGTGTGGCTGTGCCCTGCTCACAGGGAGGGAGGGAGAGCAGGGGGGACCCCAGGCTGGGACCCCAGCCCAGGCTGCTGGGATGTGGGATGGCTTTGGCTGTGGGGAACAGCCAGGAGCTGTCCCTGATCAATAACCTGTGGGATTCCTGCTCTGCAAACTGAGCCAAATTCAGATGAGGGATGAAAAGGCACATCTCAAGGGAATTGTTTGTGTGGTTGTCTCAGCATTTCCTTTGGACACAGCTGCTTTTCCCAGATTGGGTGCAGCGGTGTAGCAGGTATAACAGTGACCCAGAGCAAAGTTGAATCAAATTCACAAGCAAGGAAAGAAAGCCACAAAGCCACCTTTAAAGTATAACCACAAAAGACCTTCAGGCTGTAATGGAGAGCAGTAATAACCCAGTGACAGCACGAGCAGAGTGAAACCACAGCAGAGAGGGAGAGCAGCAGGACACAAAAAGCCATGAGAGGGGGACTGCAATCACTGCCTGCTGTCTGTGCCTGTGCTTGTTTTCCTGCAGCCCCGTTAAATCATGTTTGTGCTGGATCATCATAAGGAAAAAGGCACCATAAAGGTTTATGAGGTGAGCCTTGGAGGGGATGAGTGTTTGTGGGAAGATGCTGGGGGCTCCTGGACCATTCAGGAGAGCTGGCAGTGCCAGGCTGAGCTGCTGAACTGCTGGGTGGGTGGCACTGAGGGACAGTGCCAGGACAGCGGCAGGGTGGCAGTGCCAGGCTGTGCAGGAAAGCAGGGCTGGCAAACCCACTGTCACAAACACCTGAGAGCTCTCCATCCCCCAGAGAGCAGCTTCTGTCTCAGGGCTCCCTTTACTGCCCAGCTCAGCTCCTGGGAAGCACTCACAGATCCCTGCAAGGTCCCAGCAGGGTAATTGGGAATCATTGCTCAACAAAACCAAAAATTGCTGAACACAGCCCTGCCCTGAGCTGCACCTCGAGGTGGGCACTGCCCTTTAAACCCCCATGATCAATCACCTGATAAAATCCATCCCCAGCTGCCCGGTCCCTCGGGGCTGGCAGCAGCTGAGGGTGCAGCAGTGGGAGGGTTTGGCTGCCCCTGTGCAGGGATGCTCTGCAGAGCTGCCCCCTCCTCCTCCCAGCACAGGCTGGGGTGGGGATGCTGCTCAGGGCCCTTCCTGCACCCCTGGGAACAGATCAGAGTTAGAGACTACAAACTACTCAGGTGTTTAGCTTGAATTCAAACACACAGGGCTGTGCTGCCAGGAGCAAAGGGGAGGCTTCACACTGTTCTGCCTGACTGCCCTGTGCAGGGGCTCCTCCCTGGGCTCCCTTTCCTGGGATCCCTTCCCACATCAACCCCAGGCCATTCCCTTTTTTTGGGTCGCCCTTCCCACATGAACCCCCGATCTGTTCCCCCTGGACCCCCACACCCCCAGCAGTCCGTGGGACCCCGGGAGCAGGGAATGGGCCCCCCTCTGTTCCTGCGAGGTGCTGGCAGGTGCCTTTAACCAGCCCAGGGCTGCCAGTCACTGTTTATTCTCTGAGAATCAGAGCTAACCAGGTTTTGGACACAAAGGCAGATGCCCATAGAGTCAGCTTTCTGGAATGATTCCAGCAAAAACAACAACAACAACAAAAAACCCAAACAAAACCAAAAACCAAACCAAAACAAAACAAAAAAAACACAAAAAAACCCCACAAAAAAACAAAAAGAAAAGAAAAAATTTAAAAATTAAAAAAAATTGGAAATTCTTGCACAGCTGCAAAGACTGGGAGCTTGATTTACCAGTGCAAACAAGAGGAGCCTGCCAAGCTGCCAGCACAGTTGTCTAATTTGTTGACATGGAGATCACAAGCAAGGTTTTATTTAGTCCAGTGCATCTGCATTTGTTTGCTGCTGCTCAGGTCTGTGATCCAGCCCCTCCTGGGTGGGGAGAGCTGCTCCAGGTCCTTCCCCAGCAAGGGCAGGGGGCACCTTAAACCTTCTGAGCCTCCCTGGTGGCAGGGTCTGAGCTCTCAGGGGGATTTGCCCAGGGACTGGGGCAGGTGGAGGGACAGGGATGGGTCCCTGCAGGTGGGGTGGGTGACATCAACTGGGTCCCTGCAGGTGGGGTGGGTGACATCCAGCTGGGTCCCTGCTATCTTGGGGTGGGTGACATCAGCTGGGTCCCTGCAGGTGAGGGTGGTGACATCCAGCTGGGTCCCTGCACTGTTGGGGTGGGAGACATCCAGCTGGGTCCCTGCACTGTTGGGGTGGGTGACATCCAGCTGGGTCCCTGCACTGTTGGGATCCTTCCCAAGGTGCCAGCTGGGATCCCACTGCAGCCAGGGTACCCAGGGATGGGGCTCCTGCTTTGGCTGCCTTGACCCTGCTCACATGCAGCAGAACTCTCCCAAAATCCCCGAGGGTGTTTTGCCCAGACAGACAGGGAGATCAATTCCTTGACCAGGAGAATCTCCCTCTCCCTTTCAGACTTAATTGAATTTTCCTTCTTTCCCCCTTCCATGTTCTCCAATGCCCCCCCAGCAGGGACAGGGCACCGTGCAAACCCTGGTGCTGAAAGCCCCCAGAGCCCCAGGGTGCTGTGAGAAGCCCCCAGACCCCCAGGCTGCTGTGAGGAGCCCCCAGACCCCCAGGCTGCTGTGAGGCGCCCCCAGAGCCCCAGGGTGCTGTGAGGAGCCCCCA
>JAWWMS010000031.1:703226-734550 GCA_035048045.1 Chlorospingus semifuscus
GGGCAGGGAGAATGGGCTGCTCTGGGTGCCAGGGGCAGAGCAGGGTGTCTGAGCTGCTCTGGGTGCCAGGGGCAGGGAGAATGGGCTGCTCTGGGTGCCAGGGACAGAGCAAGGTGTCTGAGCTCTGTTTGGTGCCAGGGGCAGGGAGAATGGGCTGCTCTGGGTGCCAGGGGCAGAGCAGTGTCTGAGCTGCTCTGGGTGCCAGGGGCAGGGAGAATGGGCTGCTCTGTGTGCCAGGGAGAGAGCAGGGTGTCTGAGCTCTGTTTGAGGGCAGAGCAGTGTCTGAGCTCTCTGGAAAGGCAGGGGCAGAGTGTCTGAGCTCTGTTTGTGTGTCTGGAAAGGAGCAGGGATGGCAGAGCCAGAGTCTGCCCCTGTCTGCAGCAGTGGAGACCTGCTGGAGCACAGAGCTGGGTGGAAGGAGGAAAAATAATCACTTAGAGATGGGAATCTCTGTGCTGAACACCAGGTGGAGGTGAAAAAGGGAAGGAGAAGCACACAACTTTACAGGATTTTGGTTTTTTGGGAGTGGAGGGAGACTGATTTATTGGCAGTGTTGACTAAGGTCGGGGAAAACAGATGAGGAGCTGGATCTGTGCTCTGAGCAGCCTCTGCAGCAGAGGCAGTCTGAGGCTCTGCTTTATTCATGTATTTGTTTATTTTAAAAAGGAAAAAAAATACCATTAAGCAGCAGTGGGGAGAACATTCACGTGCTGCATCTATTTGTCTATCTCCACAAATAATGAGGCGTAGGATTGGAATAGGTGGGGAGTGAAACCTGACTGGAGTCTGATGTGTGGGGATTCAGGTTTCACTTCCAAGGAGGAACATTTCAAATGGCTCAGGCAGTGTGAGCTGATGTGTTTTTCCCTCAGGAAATGGGATGCAAAATCATATGTATTGCTGCTGGTAGGGGATCTGAGGGTTTCTCAGAGCAAACATCTCCATCTCCAGAGGAAAGAGGTACCAGGGCATGTTCTGAATTCCACGTGCCTGTGCAAGGGGAGAGGGAGCCCCAGAACCTCTGGCTGTGGGGCCCTTTGGAGGGGCAGCACCTGGGGGATCCATGAAATCCCTCTGGGCTCTCAGAGCCTGGGGCTGCCCCATGGATGGGGAGGTTTGTGTCCCACTGGTGAGTCCATGGGGCTCTGTGTTATCCTGGGATCACCCATGTTCCTGAAATGAAACAAACCCACCTCTGAGGGGAGCTGATGGAAGGAGCCCTGAGGAGCTGGGAGAGGGGCAGAGGGAAGCAAAGCCAGGGCAGGCACACCTTGGCACTGGGGTGAGCTGGCCACAAGGAAATCCGTGTAATTGTGACATTTCACAAATGTGTAATTGTGACATTTCACAGTGTCCCACAGCACACAGAACCACCAGGCACTGAGCACACCACAGCCTGCATGTGTTAAAATTCCTCCCGTGCTCAGTGAAGGGCAGGACTGGCTGTGGAGCCAGGCTGGTGAGGAGGGGCAGCAGAGCCTGGCCATGCTCCCCATTCCACGATCCCTATTCCATGATCCCTATTCCACGATCCCTATTCCATGTTCCCTATTCCATGATCCCTATTCCACGATCCCTATTCCATGATCCCTATTCCACGATCCCTATTCCATGATCCATATTCTGCACCACCCCTCCTGACGGGATCAGGGGCTGGCAGCACTCCTGGCTCACACACAGCCCCGCTCCCTGAACTTTCAGTAGGTGTTTTCCCTCACCTGTTTTTAATTCTGGAACCTAGGAGGAAAAATAATTGGATATAGGGGGAAATAAGAGCCTTCAAATGTGATGTTACCATAATGTGCTCTGGCAGCTCGGGCAACGTGCTCACTTTTGCAATCCTGAGGTGCATGAATAACACATGAGGCAGAGCCAGCTGGAATGAGCTGGAAAGAGAGCTGGGCCCAGGGCAGAGAGCACATAAAAGGTGTTCTCCAGAAAGGCCCTCCAAGCTTTATCTTCCCCAGTGCTGGCTGGAGCCTCCCATGGCCCTGCAGCTGTGGCAGCCCCTGCTGTGTGCACTGTTGTCTTTGTGGTGTTTATTCCTTTCCAAGGTTCAGCTCAGTGCTGCAGTTGATAAAGAGATCTCCTTTTATTGCCTGTTGGCAGGGCCCTGTGCACAAAGCAGCTTTGGCCTGCTCTTTAGGAGTGCTCTGTGCTATTTCAGTATTGTGTGTGTGTTTGCAGGGAAATAAAGAGAACTGTTTGATCTCTATTGCAGAGTGGGCTTTAGGCTTTTACATGAATTGAAGCCACATGAACATAATTAATTTTAAGTCCTTTTGTCTGCCACTTTTCTGGTTGCTACACACAAGTACCAAGATGACAAAAAATGACTTGGCCAATAAGTGGCAATAAGTAAATGATGTTGTATTGATCTGAGCAGACTGAGCAACCAGTCTGTTCATTACAGCTCTTCCAGGCTCCTTCCAAATCAGCCTTTCTGTTAAATATGAAATGTGTGTCTCCAGTGCTGGATCAGCCATTAAATTATGCTCATGGATATTAATAAAAGAGCTGGAGGCTCGTCTTTATGCAGGCAGAGAGGGAGCACCAGTTACATGGGAAATGGGATGAAGAATATAGTTTTATGGTGCTCTTAAAATTTATTCCATTTTAAGATATGTAGCAGTGTAAGAAGTGAGAATTCTTAAATTCTGACCTTTCCATGCATAAATTGGCATATTTGGCTTATCTTTTTCCCCTTTACCCAAAGAATCACTGACAGCTCTCGTTTCCTCTCCAGCAGAGGAATGGCCTCGCTCCCAGCAGGGCTGGCAGAGACACGGGTCCAACCTGAACATCCTCCTGCTCTGAAACCTTGGCTAAAGGAAACTGCCTGGCTGCTGGGCTCAGCATTCCCTCAGGGCTGCTCTCCTGGGCTGGCCTGGGCTTTGCTTCCAAATGAGAAATCCATGGTACAGAAATGCATGGCTCTGGGAAGGGCACAGCACTCCTGCTCTCTGCAGAGCCCAGCTGCAGGGCAGGGAGCAGGCAGTTATTAAATAATGCTCTGTGGCTGATTCTAATGACAGAAACTGCACTTGCAATCTCCAGGTGGATCTGATCATCCATAATCTGCAGTTATTAAGTTGCTGGGAGAGATGAGAGTGAGAGCGCATTGAGTCCTTGCCATTTATAAGGCCAATTACCAAACCATTTCTGTCCAGGCACGGAGCTTGTCGAGCCTAAGTGAGAATAACCATGGCAGGAAGGAGCAGGAGGTGCCCAGGGGCACCAGGCAGGCACAGCTGGGCTGCACAGGGTGCCTGGGCAAAGGAAGGTTGGCACCAGGGCATCCTGGTGCCCTTGGCAGGGTGGGGACCTGGGTGCTCCCTCCTTTCTGTGCACTCAGCACCTGCCAGGCTCTGCAGTGAATGATGTTCAAACCTGATCTCTTTATCTTCTGAAGGTATTTGAGCATCCCATCCCTTCAGGAAGGGACATGTCCACGGCCAGGCCTCTGGATGTGTCCAGCTGAACACAGCTGCTGGCACCCCCTGCCTCTCACTTCCTCTTGCAGTTTTTCCCCAACTTCAGTTTTCCTTCTATTTAAATTTCAAATAAATACGTTCTGTTTTCACAGTAACACCGTGAGATTGGTTGGGTCATGCAGACATTTTAGTTAATCTTGGTTTTGTGGAATGGTTTGGGTTGGAAAGGACCTTAAATCCCACCCAGTGCCACAGCAGAGACAGCTCCCACTGTCCCAGGCTGCTCCAGCCCCAGTGTCCAGCCTGGCCTTCGGCACTGCCAGGGATCCAGGGGATGGAATAACAAATATTTATTTTTACCTGCTCAGATTTGTAAGGCCACAACCAGACACACTAGAAAATAATCCCAAATATTCTTCCTTCTTCTTTGTTCAAAAAAAGTTCCTCTGGGAAAAGCCTGAGCTGAAAGTAATTTGTACCCCACAGAGGTAATTTTCTACCCCACATTTATAGAAGAATGCTCAGAGTAAAGCTGGTAAATGGAGTAGAACAGAGAGCCCTGACAGGATTATTTGTATCCTCCTAAGAAGCCAAGCAGAGCAAAGTCATCTGCAGGAAAATGTCCTGGGTGGGAGAGGTGGCAGCCCAGGCAGTATCCAGAATTTCTCTGTGCCTCTGCCCTGGGAGGGAGGCCCAGCCTGGGGACAGGCTGCTCTGGCAGCAGCTGAGCCCTCACAGCTGAAAATAAAGGAATTATTAATGGTGGAAACGTTTAAGCACTTCAGGTAATTAGGAAATATCTCGGTGCTCCCAAATAAGTAAATTAGACCTGTGTTAAATAAGTGCCCAAAGAAAAGCAGGTGCCAGGGTGCAGGGGGTGATGAATAAAACATTTCTGCAGCATTACCTGCTACTCAGTCTGGATGGCACTGCAGGTGGCACACAGGGACCTGGCCATGGAGTCTGGGTGGCACTGCAGGTGGCACACAGAGCCCTGGCCATGGAGTCTGGGTGGCACTGCAGGTGGCACACAGGGACCTGGCCATGGAGTCTGAGTGGCACTGCAGGTGGCACACAGGGACCTGGCCATGGAGCCTGGATGGCACTGCAGGTGGCACACAGAGCCCTGGCCATGCAGTCTGAGTGGCACTGCAGGTGGCACACAGGGACCTGGCCATGGAGTCTGGGTGGCACTGCAGGTGGCACACAGGGACCTGGCCATGGAGCCTGGGTGGCACTGCAGGTGGCACACAGAGCCCTGGCCATGGAGTGCCTTTGGCACCTGGGCAGCTGCTCCCTGTGCCCTTTTTGTGGATTTTATTTCCTTTTGGGACAGGCACTCTGAGGAGGCAGCACAAGGCTGCAGTCCCTGCCACCAGCAAATATTTCTTAACTAATACTTTGATTTCTCACAAAATTGTGAAGCAATTACAGAAATTAAGACAAAAGCCTGATTAATTAGAGGATAAATGGCAACAGATCCCAGTGCAGAGCCACCAGCATTCCTTAAGGGTAACTTTGAAATGTTTTTAAGCCTTTTCCTAACTCGCTGGATGTCCTCTGCTGCTCATTTAAAGCCATCTTCCCACACCCAAATTTTCAGATTTATATGTAAATGCACTGTCGATCAATTAAAAGATAAACCCAACTTTTATGTGGGAATCTAGAAGGAATAAACTCAATAAAATGCAATTTTCATATCCTGATCTTTGTATACAGTGATCAGAGAGCAATTAATCAGATTATTTTTATTGCCCAATAGTAATTTTCCACTCTGTAGTAATTTTCTTGGTCTGTAATTGATAGTTAGAAAACCTTTTTATATAAAAAGCTAAGTTTCACGTAGGGGATCTGTTTTGATCAAAGGCAGACTGATGAATGGTGCTGGAAACACAGGGCAGGGTGACCCTGGTGGGGTATGCTGTCAGGAACATGAGGGGCCCTGGAGCAGCAGGATCTCAGTCAGGTCTCACTGAGTGCCTGGGGGGAGGGAATTTCAGAGAGCAGAGACAAGCCCTGCAGTGCTGAGGGTTCCTGGTGGTACCTGGAGGTGCCTGGTGGTACCTGGAGATACCTGGGTACACCTGATGGCACTTGGTGGCTCCTGGTGGTACCTGGAGATTCCTGGAGGCAGTTTTTTTTCTAAAAATCTCTACTTCTGTCATTTATCTCAACACAGAAGAAAATTATAAATGTTTCTTCTTGGTTTCTTTTTATCTACTTTGAAAGAGAATTTTGTGGTACTTTATTTTTAAAACGGGAAGTTTGTGTGAGGTGGAAATAATTTTTCACGGTGGTCTTTGGGTAGAATTTTGCTCTATTTTTTTTCAAATCAGTACCTGTGGCATTTGCAGAGTTTTGTCTGGAATGGGGGGTTCCCAGCCAGGGCTGCCCCATTGGCAGCTGCTCCATCCCAGCTGGGCTGGCTGTGCCAGGCTGTGCCAGGCTGTGCCATGGTGGGGCTGGGGCAGCCTGGGGCTGGCTGTGCTCTGGAAATTCTCTGATTTCCAGATCTATCACAGCAGGACCAGCTCTGGTTTGGAGGCAAAGCCTGCAGAGTCTGGGGGTAAGGGATGGAGCCCAAACGTGGGTGAGGTGCATTTGTTTGGAAGCACTGGAGAAAACAGAACAGGAGGTTGGTTTCCCAGTGGTGGAGGAAGAGTGGAATAATAGAAAACTCTGCCTTGAAGAAATACATCAGAGAAGCAGGAGGAACTGCCATGCAATATTTCCTCCTGGCTTCTCACTGTGATATTACTAAAAGTATGAAAAAAATAATTAATTATTGTGTGAAGAAGGGCAAAAATTAAAGTAATTTTTCCTGTAAGGTTTTATGATGTGTTCTACACGCTCTCCAGATAAATAATTCACCCTTTGTGATGGATGCAGTTAATTTGTGTTACATTTTTGTTGCCTTTGGGCTGTGGTGTTTGCAGGGCCCAGGGCCGGGCTGTGTCCTTAGAGAAGACAAAGTCCTGGCCCGTGTCCTGTGACTCACAGTGCCATTCTCCCAGTGCCATTCCTCAGCTCTGCCTGTGCAGAGCAGGAGCAGGAGCAGGAGGAGGAGCTGTGCTGAGCCCGCCCTGCCGTGCCAGGGAGATGCTTCTGCTCTTTATCTTCATGAATGACCACATGATTTATTTGGAACGCGCCAAACACCAACAAGTGCTCATGCAAGCAGCGAGCAAAGGCTCCCAGCAAACAGTGTGACACTAATCTGTTGTTTGTGCTAAAATACAGAGAGGAAATTACTGCTGCCTGTCATGAAGCTCATAAAGGAAAAAAGAAAAACGCCACCGCGAAAGAATGAGCTTCAGAAGAAAGTTCCATTATCAGTTTGTTTCATGCCTTGTAGCTCCAGCTGCAAACAATCCCTTCCACAAACACCCCTCGAGATAAATGGCAGCACAATTCGGGTGCTAGTGGGGAGATAAAGGCACAAGTCACTGTTTGGGGGAGGGAGGATCTGCTGCTTTATTTTGTAACATCTCATCACCATCTCGGGGCAGCAAATGAATATGTATCGTCTGTTATCTTGTCATTTTGGAGCCAAACAACTTAAAATACATTTTCTGTGAAATAACCCCGGGGATTTCAAGACCAGAATAAATTATTAGAGCAATTTGAGCTTGGAGTCTCTGCTCTTGCTTGAAACGTGGCAAAAGCTCTTCCTGGTTTGTGAGAGCTGCTTTTGCTCAGGAAGCAAAGGGGGAAACGAGGAAAAAGGATCGCCCAAGGTCTTAGCCCAGACACCTGTGCCAAAGCAGGGAACCTGCAGGGTGGGATTGTCCTCTTCCCCCAGGGAACAGGGACAGGATGAGAGGAAATGGCCTCAAGCTGGGACAGGTTGGACATTTTGGAAAATTTCCCCATGGAAAGGGTGGTCAGGCCTTGGCAGGGGCTGCCAGGGGGGTCTGGAGTGCCCATCCCTGGAGGTGTCCAGGGAATTCCTGGAGGTGGCACCCAGAGCTCTGGGCTGGGGACAAGGTGGGATCAGGCACAGCTTGGATGTGAAGGTCTGGAGGGCTTTTCCAGCTGAAATGAATTTGGATTTACATGCACAGCTGATGATGTTCAGCAAAGCTCTGCGGTGGCTGGGCCTGCAGGCTGTGGGGGTGTGGGGACAGATCTGGTGGCAAATGCCCTGTCAGGTTGTGACACTGATTCTCTGTTTGATAATTTGTGCTGGGATCTCTTAAAGCTTTCTCTGGTTTCTGTTGTGCTCAGGCTCAGGAGGCTGAGCCCTGTGCCAGCTGGGCAGCCCTGGGCCATGGCTCTGCTCTTGAATGCAGCCCTGGCAGGGCCCTGGCAAAAAGGAGCAATTAAATCCTTTAATGGACATGTAACTTCTACCTAAACACGGACATCAGAGAGGACAAAACACATGAAAAAAAGATGGGCTTTTAGCTGTTGCCATTTCCTGCTGTGTAGCTGACTGTGTGGGCCAACCTCCACCAGGCCTGAGCCAGGAGCTGGGGCTGCTGCAGCCAAGCACTGTGACAATCCATGCAAATCTAAGCTCTAATCCTTTTATATTGATGGAAATTAAACTTTTATTCTTGCCATGGATATGGGAGCCTGAAATTCACTTTGGGAAAAAATTCAGGGTTTTATTTTTGGCTCCACTTTCACAATTACTCAGCCCAGGGCGTTTTTATGCTGCAGCTCCATTATGTGAAAATCGTGAGTAACATTTTTCTCTCCAGGACTCTACATTTACTCTCCGAATGTTTCACTGAGAATATGACATGATTTAGACTGCAGTGCTTTTAAAAAACTACCCAATTTCTAGGACCAAATTGTACCTGTGAAAGCGGCTGCAGGGAGTCAGCCCTGCCATGGTGGGATGGAGCCAAGACATGGCTGGAACTCGTTAAAGCTCTCTGCAAATTATCTCATTAAGCGCTTTCAGATCAGGAAGTGCCTCAGCACTGCAGTGCTGAAGGATGGATCTCTTCAAAAAGGGGATTTTTAATGATTTGGGGGTCAGAATTCCCAGTGTAACCAGCTGCACCCTGACATGGAGCAGGTGTAGGGTCTCAGGCACCCCAGGGCACCCAGCACGGAGCAGGTGGTTTGTGGATTTTGTGTACTTGAGATTTTGGATTTTGGGGACAGACAACCCAAATCAGATCTCAAAGCCAATGCTGTTTGTTCTGGAGGCTGTTTGGGATGGTGGCAGTGAAAGGCTGGGCAGGATTGAGGCTGAAGAAGAAGTGAAATCCATTAATTCTGCAATTCCCCAGTTCTGCTGTGTCCGTGGGCTCGGCTCCCACCTGCTCCTGCTCCACATCCCTCGTTTCTGTGGGTGGGTCAGTCCCTGGGCACCCCCTGCTCCTCCCCACAGACACCTCTCACCCCCCAGGAGGAAGGGAGGGCTGTGCTGAACAATTGAGAACATTGGAAATCTTTGTTCTGCGCCTCCAGATTGAAGTGGAAATTTGTCTTGAAGTGGCAGCTATCTGAAATCAATAAAATCATCAACATCACCTGCTTTTACAAAGATAATATTTCCTTAATATTGCCTGGATTCAAAGGAAGAAGAAAGGCTGTGCAGAAGGAAAAGGCATAAAAAGCATTGCAGTGAAGCAGCACTAAATTTTAGAAAACTTTTCCAAGGTCACTAATTGAATTGGTTACAAGATTTAAATGAGATATTGAAAATCAAACGCGGCGGCTCAGTTTTAATTGCCTGTGCTGTGCTGGAGCACAATCTCAGAGGTGTGACCTCAGTTTGGGATCTGTACAGGTCCAGCAGCCCTGGCAGTGGGGGCTACACCTATCCTGTGTGCCCTGCCCTCCAACAGGGCCTTGTCCAGCGCCTGTCTCAGTGTGTATTTGAAAATAAATGCACTTAATAATACTTTAAGTATTGTGGAAGACACGCCTGGTACAGGGAATGTGTAGTTCATGTGGAAAAGTTTTAGTGCTACTCAGTAAAAAGGAATTTCTGGTGCAGCATCGGCCCAATAATGGCCATAATGTCTCACCTAATGGACAAATAAACAGCTCTGGGGAAATTAAAATAATCCAGCCTGTTAGTGCTGCAGGTTGGGCAGTAAACAGGGCACACACATGAAGAACACATCAACTGAAACGCAGAGGGAGTTAACTCTCTCCTTCCCAGGAGCCAAGGGAGGGGGTTTTGTTCGTTTGTTTGGGGGTTTTGTTGGTTTTTTTCTTATTTTTTGAGAATGAATTTACACTGAAGATTAAAATGCCAGGAAGCTGCCTGAGCCATCCAAGTTCCTAGTGGGATCTGCAGTGCTTTGTAGACATAAAGAGATTGAAAACATTTATCTTCCCCCATGATTAATAATAAATCAAGCGTCTTATGATTCTTCCTTTAGGTTTTAATTTTAAGCAAGCTGTTGAAATACAATCTCTAAGCAAAAAAGGGTTGAGAACAGGCTTTGTTTGGATTGCAGACAGAAGTTTTGTACTGTTTGGGACATAAAAAATACAAGTATATAAAAACTCAGCCTCCTGCAATAACATATGTCTGCGAGCTGGGCTGGGTGAATGAGGAGGATTTATGTCTGCAGTCACAGCAGGAATCTGAGCAGCTGTGGGAGATGAAAAACGTGCTCAAGTACACGAGGAGGGTCCCAGGCAGTGTCCATGGAGCGGCTCTGGGAATTCCAGCAGGACAATCTGGATTGAAGGACGTAAATAAAGGAGTGCCCACACTGAAACGTTATTGCCACAAGCTGAGGGACCCCAGGACGGCCCTAAAAAGGGGAAGGGAGTGTCTTGGTGTGCTTCAGCTTCCCCCAGAAATTGTGGTGCTGGGTTCCCTGGAGGAGCCCCGGGCTCAGACCTCATCCCTCCAGCCCCAGGGATCCATTCCCAGGGGTTCCTTCCCAGATCCCAGCCTGAGGGGAGATATTCCCCTCCTCCTCCTCCTCCTCCTCCTCCTCCCAGGAGCAGCTCTGCTGCTGGATGGGATTTCCTTGCTATAAAATGTGAGCAGGATCCCGAGACCAGACAATTCCCAAGGGAATGGGGAGCCCTACATGGGATATTGGTGTGTGTTCCAGCCATTCCTTGCTGCTCCTCTGAGCAGCTCCGTGTTACTCAGCAGTTTATTCAAAAAGAAATAAGGAAAAGGAGCAGCAGCGATAATGGCACTAACAGGGAATGGGAGGAAACTGAAAATTCTGCCTTTTGCCAGGTGGGTGAGTGAGCAGAACGTCAGCTCACACAAACCAGCCCTGGCAGAGGGGCAGCTCTGGGTGTGAATGGAACAATATTTCACTTCCTGGGGAAAAAAATCAGGCTATTGGTCAAGATGTTTCTATGGCAACTGATATAATTTCATTTTAGTGATGGATTACACAGGAAAACTCCAGGGAGGTTTGAGATGATGGAGTTTCATCTGACAGAGCCTGGCAGGCTCTTTCTCTGAAGTTAGCAGGCAGTTCTGGTTATGTTTTATATTTCATACAGCCGTTTATAACCATATATGTTTGTATTTTATATCTAACCGTTTTCCATGCAGGAGCTGTGTGGGACAGCTCTGCCCAGAGCCCTGGCAGTCACTGCTGGGGCTGCTGTGCTCCAGCAGGAGGGACCAGGGCTCTGTCAGCCCAGGGATGGGCAGGGCTGCCAGCACTGCAATTCCCCAGAAGTTTTGGGTTTGCCCACTTCTGAACTTGGAGCCAAGCAGCACTGAGGCAGCAGGTGACAAAACTGGAGATCTTTGTTCTTAAAAGGTGTTTCTGCTGCAGGTATAAAGCACAGGTACAGTGCAGCAGGCAGAAGAAAGCTCATTTTATTCCTCTTGAGGGGATCAATGTTCCACAGGAGGGAAAGTTCTGCATTCCCAGTATCCTTTTATAAACAGCATTTCATTATGGCCATTATCATAACAGGCTCTTGATCTCCTCTGTCAATATTTGGCTCTATCAGGCACTGTCTTATCTTGAAAGTGAAAAATCCATCATTGTGACAGAAGGGAAAGAATGCAAGAACAACCACCTGCTAATTTCTGTTTGAGGCTGGAGCCCAGAAGGGCTGTGAGGAGCTGCTGCAGGTTGGCATCAATTGTGTGCTTGAGCAGGGCTGGCAGTGCCCTCCTTGGGCTCTGAAACCCCTTCTGCTGCTCTCAGGGGTAATTTGGAATATTTGCAATAACTGAATATTTGGAATAATAAATTGAATATTTGCAATAATTGAATATTTGGAATAATAATAATAAAATAATAAATAATAGATGTCCAGCCAGCAGCTGCCCCTGCCCTGAGGGGAGGTGCTGCCCTTGGCTCTGTGTCCTGTCTGGGTTTGGGGGTCCCCTGGGCCTGTGCAGCACCCAGGAACTGAAAAATGAGATGTACTGAGAGTCTCCTCAGGATGGCACCAGTGATGGGGTTACAGTGACATTTCTGCCTGGAAAGAGACCTGCGGAGGCCCAGGCTGGCCCTGGCACAGCCAGCTCGGCTGGGCGGTCCAGCAGGGGATGGAGGAGGGCTCTGAGCAGGGCTAGGCTCCCCTCCTGAGGCTCCCTCTGGCTCCAGAGTCCAGTCAGAGCCTTGGGCAGGCCCTTCACTGCTGCTGGGAAATCAGCATCCCCATAAAGCACCCCCTGTCTGCCCAGGGAGGGGGAAAGTATTGCTAATTCAGCCATTTGTGCAGGGAAAACCAGCCAGGGATTTCAGGCCCACACCTTTCATCCTGGGAAAAACAGGTGGAGAGGTTTTGTGCCGTGGTGCCACAATGCAGGGTGCACACTGCAGGCTGCAGGAGGATCCAAGCCTCCAAAACTGCAGCTGATGGCTGCAACTCCTGCTGGGAGAAGAGAAAGAATCCCGGTGCCTAAACTCTGTGCAGGTGTCAGGAATTAAAATGTGACTTGTGCCTGGTGGGGACAGCGTGCAGGGGCAGGGGAGCCCAGCCTGGCCCCAGGTGCCTTTATTTGAGAGAAAAGGCTCAGCACAGGGTCCCTGGCAGGGCAGGAGCAGTGGGGATGGAGAGGGGTCATGGAGGGGAATGAGAAAAGGGGAGGGGAAAATGGATAGAAATGGAGAAAATGACTTTTGAACAATTCATACATGCTCGTGCATCACTCATAAAAAGCAGCATTTTTAAAAGGTTAACACCTTGGCAGAGTTAATTGCTGTTCTTCCTCTTAAATTCCAGTGTAATTTCTGATTTCTTCCTCTGTTGTTGATCTTTCAGCTAAGTAGATTTTAAATAAAACAAATATTTATGTCAGTAAAGCACACAAGGGCTTCAATGTTTAAGTAAAGCAAAGCAATTGAAAGTTCCTCGTGTAAATATTGAAGGAAAGCAAAGCAAACAAACCCAGAAACTCACATGGCTGAAGGAAACTGCCTTAAAAACCTGAGGTTACACACCCCTTCCCATATAACTTTTATTTGATTTTATGTAAAAGGCACATGTGAGAGAGCAGATACAGGATTACACCAACCAGAAAGTTAAGAGCAAGGTTCACTGATCTCATGGTTCAATACAGTGGGAGACAGTGATTTTTATAAGTTAAAGAGCAGAGATTGAGATGCATTCATCACAGATTAGCTGAGGTTCTGCCCTGAAGGGCTCACTGGAATGTGCGTGATGCCCATTGTTGTGTGAGGGGCTGGTTCCAGCTCTGAACAACAGGATAAAAGCTTGTGACTGGGAGAAAGAGCTGCTGTCATTGCTGGATTTAATAAATCTGCTGCAGGGACAATAAGCCTGAGATAAACCCACACAAAGCCTCTTGCTGGGAGTTCTTTTGGCAGGTGGGAAGGAAGGACATCCTGACATTGTGGTTTGGGACTGTGCACGTCTCTGGGCTGCTGGAACCTCCCTGGGCTCAGAGCAGAGGCTTTGGCATTGCCTGGGCACAGCCAGGGACTGGCTGGGAGAAAGGGCTGAGGGTCTGCCCAGTGCCATCCCCTGGCACCAGGCAGATTCTCAGCACCAAAAACTGGAGGAAAAATAAAGCTGAGATAACTCTTATGGGGGAAAAAAAAATAAAAGGAGTATTCTTCCTTCTGGGGTGGTATAAAATAAAATAACAGAATTTGCTGAAAATAAAATTTGCTGGAAAGAAATATGTGGGTTGGAAAAAGGCTCCCAAGATCATCAAGTCAAACTTTCAACCACCATGTCCATCAGCCATATTGCGAATGCCACATCTCGTTTGTTGAACTCTTCCAGGGATAGGGATGCCATCACTTCCCTGTTGCAGTGCTTGGCCAATTTTCAGAGAATAAATTTTTATACATACAAAATAATCATTAAAATTAAATACTAATTTAATTTCTAAATTATAATTTAATGATAAAAGTTAATTGTTAAAATTAAATCATTGTTACAATTACTGTTTATTAATACTAAATCATTGTGGCTGCATCAAGGAGAACAAATAGCCAAGGCTGCTCCCCCTGGAGCTCCCAGGGGACAGAAATGACCCTGCAAAGGCAGGGCCACGTTCCCCCTGCCCCATAACCCTTCTCACACACACTGAGTGATGATTGGCAGGTGATTGGCAGCTCTGGTGATTGCCAGGCTCCCAGTGAAGCAGGGAATGGAAGTGGCAGCCTCAGATGTGGGAAGTTCCAATCCATTTGCTCCCAAGCAGAACCAAGGCCAGAGGGCACAGCCCAGCCCTCCTGGGACTCCAGGTCTGTCACCTGCATTCAGCCAGCCCCAACACACTCCCCATTTCCCTTTTGAAGTGGTTTTGGGAAAGCCTGGGACACTGAGGGCTGCTGATCGAATTCTGACTCCACGGGAGCCAGAGGCAAAGCTGGATGGAGGCAGCACCTCACCCCTCAGCTCTTATTAATCTATTAGAAATGATATTAATTATGCCACTAGCACAAAAAGCAATTATCAAAATATTTTGCTAAACATCTTAAAAAATGTTATTTACCAAAAACCACTCAACTGTATCAAAGCCCTGACAAAAAGCTCTCTCAGAAATTAATAAATATGTTTGATTAGCACTTTCATGGATGCACAGATTCTGCATATGGGAGCATTATAGTGCATTTAATTATATATAAAGGCAATTAATGTCACAAATTAAGACTAAGCTCTGACTCGGGCTAAATAATTGTCATTATCTATCATACAACATGCCCAGAAAGCTTAACTCCGCAATGATTTTAATGAACAATAAACTTGGCATTTACATACCAAAACAATTTGGTGTAATTCAGTCTCAATAATAAAGGCAACAAAAAAAATCACTGCCATTCTTGGGGAATTTTCTCCTTTCACGATCACAGGGGCGTTTTTCACAGCACGTTAATCAGTTCCTCACCACGGGAAGGGAACATTTCCTGTCTGCAGCTGGGTCCTACAGCACAGCCTGAGGGCAGGGGATGCTGCAGCCTCACAACATCCCAGGAGTCACCCCTGTCACCCGGGGCTGGATCTCCATGGAGGTGACCAATAATATCCCAGGAGTCACCCCTGTCACCTGGGGCTGGATCTCCATGGAGGTGTCCCTAACAGCCCAGGAGTCACTGCAGGGACAAACCAGTACAGAAACCCTGCAAGAACCAAACCAGTACAGAAACCCTGCAAGAACCAAACCAGTACAAAAACCCTGCAAGAACCAAACCAGTACAGAAACCCTGCAAGAACCAAACCAGTACAGAAACCCTGCAAGAACCAAACCAGTACAGAAACTGTGCAAGAACCAAACAAGTACAGAAACTGCAGGGACAAACCAGTACAGAAACTGCAGGGACAAACCAGTACAGAAACCCTGCAAGAACCAAACCAGTACAGAAACTGCAGGGACAAACCAGTATCACGACACCAGTGTGTACTCAGAGGGGAATGAGATGAAGCTGTTATGGAAACAATGGTAACACTGCACTGATGCTAAGTGCAGCCAATTGTAAAATAAAAGATTCTAAATGGAGTTAAAGTCTCATGGTTGTGTGTTTGAAAAGGAGCTGTGTGGGTGTAATAGTGTGGTGCAGTTAGTGAAATAAAAATAAAAATTGATCCACAGTGCAGAGTGCAACATCTTCACCTTGTGTCAGCTCTTAAACCAGAGCCTTGCTGGGCTCAGGGACTTGCTTCAGAGTCTAATGCATAGAAATAGGGGTGGAGGTGATAAAAAAAAATCCTAATGCATTCATATTATTAAATATTTTTTAAAAAATTAATACAACTGACATGGTTATGTGGTGATTATCAGTTCTGTTTGTGTGTGTTGTAGCAGGGTGCTCTGCCTGCAATGGGATAAAACAACTCCAGTAAGGCCCTGTCTGCAAAGCTGTCAGTGCTGGATGAATGGGGTCATTTTGGGGTGAACAATGCTGAAGCCAGCCTTACTCATCAATCCCAAAGTTAAATATCCCGAGGGGGAGTGAAGATGAGCTTGAATCCAACTGTATCCCAACTCCTCCCTGAGGAGTTTAGGAAGCTGGGGGGCCCCTTCTGCCCCTCATGATGGAATGGGAGGGTTTCCCTAAAAACTGGGGACTTTACCTGGGCTCCCAACGTGCCCAGGACATGTGTATGTAACACAGAGCGGTCATGTGTGTACACATACACACAACAAGAGATTTATGGCTGTGGAGGTACAGCTCCGAGAGAGTCATTAATGCACCTGGGGTCCCTCATTCCCCATCACCCTCTCTCAGCAGCACCATTCCCTCTTTCCACCTCAGTCCCACCCTTCACCAAAATAAAGTGAGAAACAAACCAACAAACCATTTTTTTCCCATTCAGAAAAAAAAAAAAGAGAGTCTTTGAGCAAGAAACATTTGTTTGATGGCAATGTAGTTATTTAGCCCAACGCTGGCTCTGTCCCTGTGTTTATGGGAACAGGAAAACGCTGCAGCACCTCTGCCTTCATTATTAGCTGGCTGGTGATCAGTTTGTTGCTGAGAAAGCCTTTACCTGGTGGAGTTCCACCCGGAGTCAGCTGCAGTGCATTGGAGGTGCGGAACGTCCCCAGGCCATGGCCGTGCAGAGCAGGCAGGCTGTGACACCCAGCTCTTCATCTCCCTGCGCCCTGTCGCAGCTGTCACAGCTCTCCTGATGCTGATTAACTTCATCAGGATAAGTGATCAAGTTGTCTGCAGAAAATGGGAGGCTAAACACCTTCCCCAGGCTCCATCAGCGCAGCCGAGCCGTGGCTGCCATGCCGAAGGTGCTGCAGGTGCTGTGCTGCAAAGGGAATGAGTTTCCTCTCACCTCTGACTCAACTTCTCCTTTTCCTGCCCCAGCTCACCCAGGCTGTGCCTGGCAGATTGACTCTGATTAATTGCTCACCTAATTACCGTCTGGCGTGCTGCTGAACGTGGTGTCCTTCAAAGGAGCCTCAGCAGCTGACAGCAGCTTTGTAGATATCAGACACTGACAGGAGGTTGGCACCCTGGCACTCCAGCTTCGCTTTCGGGGTTGGGACAGAACTTTCAAAGCCCCTTCCAAGCCCTTTTCCCCCTGCAATCAGCTGCCAGCTCCCACAGGACTTTCTGCAGACCTGCTCCTCGTGCACAAGCCTCTCTGTGCTGGGTTTCTGCATGTCTGACAATGCCATGAAATAAATGTTAAGTCACAAGGGGGAAGGGGGAGGGAACAACTGAAAAAATATATTTATTGGAGTAAATAAAAAAAAGTTAACCAAAATCCTTTATTGATACATTCTTGGGTAATATCACAGGATCGAGAGAATGGAAAGGGAGGGAGGAGGTTGCGGCAAAGATTGGTTTCACTAAATTGGCACATAAGCAGCAAGATTAACGAAATTACTTATTACAAACAGTAGAAAACATACATGCTTCTGTAAGTCCTTATCACACTGGTCAATCATGGTGGGGCATCAACAAAGAAAAACCTCAAGACATGTAAAAGCCATATTCTTTCCTCCAAATATCCTAAGAATCATTGAAATTATTGCAAAATAGTCATATACCTTAAAGAAAAGAACAAAGTAGAACACAAATACAAATATCAAACATAAATTATTAACATGTACCATAAAATACATTACTGGCATGCATTCCAAAGATCAAGACCTCTACTAAAACTCAGCAAAAATCCTTCCTGCTTCCTCTGCAGCCTGTCGGAGGTGTGAAGGGGGGGACAAACTTCGCCAGCACAGTTTTTGGTCTTTAAATTCTTTTTTTTGTTTTGTTTGTTTGTTTAGTTAAAAAAAATAAGGTATATGGATTGCAGTGATACAAGAATAATAATACAAGTCATGTACACAGGTCTCAGATCCTCAGTGGTCGGTTGGTTTGAGAGGTGCCAAGAGCACAGGGCCTCAAGGAAACTGTGCATCCAAAAAACAAACAGTGACCTCGGAACAACATGGATGGCAATATGCAAAAAATCCTCACAAACTGTACAGAGAGTTCAAAAACTTGCAGTCTGGAAGTACATAGAAAGACAGAATTAGCCCCTTAGAGTCCAGAGCAGCCGAGCGCAGCCGGCCCAGGGAGCCGCTCCTGAGGCGCGGCCATGGCGGCCCTGAGGCCACGGCGGCCCTGAGGCCACGGCGGATCCACGGCCGGAGAGGCCCCAAGGCCATGGCAGCCCTAAGGCCAGAGGAGCCCCAAGGCCATGGCAGCCCCAAGGCCACAGCGGTCCCAAGGCTGGAGAGGCCCCAAGGCCACGGTGATCCCAAGGCCAGAACAGCCTCAAGGGCGTGGTGGCTCCAAGGCTGGAGAGGCCCCAAGGCCATGGTGGTCCCAAGGCTGGAGAGGCCCCAAGGCCATGGTGGTCCCAAGGCTGGAGAGGCCCCAAGGCCATGGCGGCCCCAAGGCCATGGCAGCCTCAAGGCTACAGTGGTCCCAAGGCTGGAGAGGCCCCAAGGCCACGGTGTCCCCAAGGCCACGGTGTCCCCAAGGCCACGGCAGCCCTGAGCCCTGAGGCCAGGCCAGCACCGTGCAGAGCCGGCAGGGATGGAGGAGATGCTGGGAGCGGCCTGGAGCCGGGCTCCTCTCGCCTCCCCCGTGCCCGGTTGCCCGGAGCCCGTGCGGGGAGCTCAGCCAGGCGGGTGGGCTGGCGGCCCGTGCCCCATGGCAGCTGGGCCTAGATCACCAGGTTGTTGTAGCTCACGTACTTCTTTTTTGCAGCAGGGCCTGCAAGAGAAGCAGACAGGGGTCAGAGCCCGCGGCTGAGCCCTCGGTGGGGCTGGCACTGCTCGGGGGGCACCGGGATGGGGACGTGCCAAGGATGGGGATGTGCTGGGAATGGAGACACACCAGGAATGGGGACATGCTCAGAATGGGGACACAGCAGAAAAGGGGACGTGCCCAGGATGGGGATGTGCTGGGAATGGGGACACACCAGGAATGGGGACACACCAGGATAGGGAGATGCCCAGGATGGGGACACACCAGGAATGGGGACACACCAGGATGGGGACAGCCGGTGGCTCCCGACCCCCCACTCCCACCCACAGGACTCGGGCAGGCAGCTCCCAGGCCAGCCTGGGCTCCAGCTCCAGCTCTGGCAATAAACAGAATTAGCAGGGATTGATTTTGTCAGGCTCCCGCAGTCTGGGTGACTGTGCTGCTGAGGCACCATAACCAGATCCTATTAAGATTTCTTTTTTACAAAAACAGCGACATTTTCTCCAACTTCTTAAATCTCCTGGGCTAAACTTGGCTTTTCTCATGGATAAAGTTGATTTTTATTCAACTTTTATGACTTCTGAGAATTTTTCAATATGGGGATGAAGGTACCAGCTTTCCTAATTATGACCTTCAAATCCAATCTGTTTGCAAACAGAAGGAAATCAGACCAGTCAGAAGGTTATGAGCGCAGCTACACGCTCCTGTCAGGAAAAACTGCAAATATTTAACTGCAGCTGAACACAAAGCAAATTGTTCTGCAGTACCCTGGCAACATTGACAGATCCAGGACACAGAATTGTGGAATATCCTGAGCTGGAAGGGACCCAAAGGGATCACCCAGCCCCTGGCCCTGCACAGACACCCCAAATCCCACCCTGGGCATCCCTGGCAGCTCCTGGAGCTCTGGCAGCTGGGCCCAGCACCCTCTGGGGATGAACCTTTCCCTGATATCCAGCCTAAACTCCACAGAGACCAAAAAGAGAGCCTGGATTTCCAGTTATCCCAGTTTGCTAAACCACTCAAGTCTAAATCCCACAGTCTTTGGGAGAATTTGGCATAACTTAAGCAGTTTGAGTAATTCCAGCCTGCTAAGCTGGGGCAGACTCCACTCACACTTTGGATGATGTTTTTAATGTGTCGTGTTTAGTTTTAGAACTTTCTCAGGAAGATGTAAGAGACACTGTGGAAGGAGAGGCAAGAACAACAATTGGATTTGTTCTGCAAATGTGCTTGTCAAACTTCATTGGGTTTGGGTCTCCTGGGGCTCCTCTCAGCCCCTCTGCAAAGCCAGACCCAAACAGGACATGGCTCCCACAGGGCTCTGAGTGTCTGCCCTGCATCCCCTGCCAGCCCCTGAGCATCCCCTGAGCATCCCCTGCATCTCTGCCGGCCCCTGAACATCCCCTGAGCATCCCCTGCATCTCTGCCAGTCCCCCAAGCTCCCCTGAGCCCTCAGAGACCAGACACAGCTCCCTGTGCTCCCCAGCCAGGCTGTGGTGTCCCCCAGGGGTGTCCCCCAGGCAGCAGCCAGACATCACTGCTGGCTTTTCAGAAACTCTCATGCCCCAGCAATTCAGACTACTGTGAGTACAGTGCACAGGGTGCAGCCCAGTATCAGTATTGCCCATAGTGCTCACTGAGAAAGACAAAGACAGGATTTTAGACCCGGGTATTTCCAAGATGGGCATGTAGGAACCTCACGGGGAGCTGCAGGCCTTGGCAATATTATCCTGCAACCCTGATTCAGCTCTTCCCTCGTGCCCCAGACAGGAGTCAGTGCTGTCTGTTCAATCAAGGACTGATCCCACAGAGGGCTGATCATCTTCAGCTCCCATTAACTTCTCCTGCACACGAAGGTGTCCAACACCTGCCAGGATAAAACTCATTATCCTTCAAGGCTACACTACAAATACCCAATAAACTGGGGAACGCTATTAAATGCTGAAGAAGGGTAAAATGAGCCTGGGAAAAAAATGTCATTATGAAACAGGTTGCAAAGTAATTCCATGTATTATTTTGTGATGCACTTCAGCTTTACCCATTACATGCTCCAATTTCAAGGAGCAGCAGTGTTTCTATGACAGATTTAGATGCTCCCACTGCGAGTTCAGATCATGCCACCCCTCCAGTGCCCCCGGGCATTACTGGGGCTCCCAGCAAAACCAGTCCTTCTGCGGGTGAGTTTTCTCACCAGTTCAGCCCCAGCACTCCTTCCTCACTCCCAACAGGACCAGGAACCCCCGGAGCCAGAGGGATGGAGCCAAGGAACGCTGTGGGTACCTGGATGGGCTCTGAGACAGTGACACAGGCCTTGGCACGGCCCTGCCTCCCCGGGATAATGGAGCTGACAAAAGCATCATCCATAATTCAGATGAAATGATCAGTAAAAGCCTCGGGGTTATTTTCAGGGAGGAAAGACAACCTTCCTCGTTTAAAGGCTGTTGGGCCAGGGGGGATCATGTCCCTGGTGGCTCTGCTGCATTTCCCCTCTCTGCTCCTGCACTAACTCCAGCAATCCGCAGCTCAGTGCAACTTCAGACACATCCCAGGCCTGGCCAGCTCAGGAGACACAGTCTGCCTCGGTAATGAACCCTCCTGAGTCACAGCTCATCATTATCACCGCAATTAGCTCAGGTATGGATTTGATTTTCCTCAAAGAAATTAATTTACATGAAAATGGGGGACGCTAATGAACCATCGGCGCTGGCACGCTTTAATGCAGCATTGCCTGCTCCTTACACGGGACAGATACGGATCTCACCGCTCCGCTGCTGTTCTGCTAAAGGGTGACGGCTCCGCCAGCGAGCACAGATTGGCCTCTCGCGAAGAGCATCCACATGTTCATTAATTAATTCATTAATTAATAGCCACGGAATGACGGCAGCCTGGCTGGCCGCTGCTCTGGGTGTGCTGGAAGGAGCCGAGAGCAGCACCTGCACTGCTGGGGCATCCCCGGGAATGCCCAGGGCATCAGCCGGGCTAACCCTCGGGCTCAGGTGCCCAAAGCGGTGAGGAAGGAAATATCGCGGCTGCTGCCTGCCTGTGTGCGAATAACGCTGCTCCGGAGGCACTGGCACCGTGTCACTGCCTTGGGAAAAGGGAAACCCTTCAAAAGGGCCTTAAGCACCTAAAGAAGAGGTTTCTGTCACAGTTAGAGAGCAGCGCCCTTTTCTGCTAATTTCCCGCTAATTAGCGGTGAAGAGTGACAGTGCCAATGGAGGGAACGAGCAGGAGGGACCGCTGAGGGACACAGGTGAGCACGGCCAGGCACAGGTGAGCCCAGAGAGCCACAGAACCACCGGGGATGGAAAACCCCCGAGATCAGCGAGTCCGACCTTCAGCCAACACCAGCACAGCCACCAGAGCTGCAGCTGAGAGCAAACATGCTCCTGAAAGCAGCAGGTGAAACCAAACAACGCTCCTGAGAGCACAAGGATTCATTCTGTTCCTGCAGTGGGGGCACTGAGAGCCCACACCCTTCCAGAAGTGAGGAACAGGATGGGGAACAGCTGCATCTCCGTGCCAGCAACACATCAAAAACAAACACACAGAAGCAAAAATCCTCTTTGGACTTATGAGTTTCATCACTTGACTGGTTTTCATTATCTTGGGCACAGGTCACAAAGAAAGGAGCTCCCACAGCACCCCAGAGCCAGGCAGAGCTGTCAATACTGACTCAGAGCGAGATGTAATCACTTGCACTTCAATTTTATGCACATTTGTAACCTCTTCCATGCTTAAAGAGCAAAGATTTACAGTGCAAGAAATGAATTTTATTGCAGCCCGCAGGCATCTCGAGCTATCAAACACACGAAACATCATCTCAGCATTCCCAGCTCCGAGCAGGGACGGACACGGGGATGGCTCCGAGCCTGGAACTCCTGCTCTGATTCCTCTGCAGTCACTGGGGCAGATAATGCTCAGCTCCTCTCTTTCATTTCCTTAATTCTGGCTTAGCAGCCCGTATCATTTGTGGCAGGCAGAGCAGAGGCTGATTATTAAATCCTACTCCTAGTCCATCTAAAAGCAAAATGGAGCTGCGTGGCTTTCCCTCGATCTCTGCCAGAAAGACGGAGCTCTCCCCATGCTCTGCTGCCTTCAAATTGGGGAATTTAGATGAGAGCCAGATGAAAGCAACAGGCCTAAATGATCCTACATGCTTGCCCAAAGCCC
Organism: Chlorospingus semifuscus; assembly: GCA_035048045.1. Taxonomy (NCBI): domain Eukaryota; kingdom Metazoa; phylum Chordata; class Aves; order Passeriformes; family Passerellidae; genus Chlorospingus; species Chlorospingus semifuscus. The sequence continues at coordinate 725,893 of JAWWMS010000031.1, forward strand.
AACAAATGGAATGAAGCTTGGAGAAAATAATTTTAAATTTGGTATCTAAATGTAAATGGATTGTTCTTTCACATTTTGACATCTCTCTTGTTGTGCTGCCACGGTGTTCTGGCACCTTCTCAGTCTCTCAGTGGCTGCACTGCACAGAGCATTGCACTGCCTGTGCTGCTGGGCCCCTCCAGCCTGGCCCTGTGGCTCTGACACACAGGAGCAGTGGAATGGGAATGTCCTGTTTGAGTAACAGAATGCAAGTAAATTAAACAACAAATAGAACATTAGAAAAAGTGTGTTCCTCCCCAATTGCTTCTTCTCCTAGAAATTCTGTCCTCAGCTGTCAGGCTCCCCTGGCACTGCTGGTGCAGCAGCACAGCCAGGAACAGCAGTGGCATTCCAGGTGTGGGAGATCCTCAGCACATCCCAGACAGAAACAGGCAGGGCAGGTGCTGAAACCATCCCTGCTGTTTCCTGATGGCAGATTTTGTGGGACACAGCCCCAGGCAGGGCAGGTGCTAAAACCATCCCTGCTGTTTCCTGATTGCAGATTTTCTGGGACATAACCACTCAGGTGGCAGCTGGTGATGAGCTGGACTGGGTTGGATGTGCCAGCCACAGGACAGGCTCAGGTGCCACAATGCTCAGACCTGGGGGCAGCTGCCCTTCCTGGGCAAAACACATCCCTGAGGAATGTCACCAAACTCCTCTGGCAGGAGACAGCCCCGTGGCAAGGGCTAAACTGCTCCTGTGAAGGACAGATGAAGGACAGATGTGATAGGTGAAGGACAGATGTGTGCCTGCATCAATTCCCAGGGGCTGCCACCAGGATGGGGTCACTCTGGGATATCCCACACACCAGCTGTGGAGTGCTCTGTTTGTCCCTGGCCAGAGGGCAGTGACAGCTCTGGGCACACAAACACAGCTCATTGTCCACCTCTGCTGGGCTGGTTCCTCTGCCAGCCTCAATGGGCTGCTCCTGCTGACTGCAGGGATGATCTGCAGGGCCTGTGGTGACAGACCCTGCTCCAGCTCCTGGCCTCAGGGATGAGGGATCAGCTCCTCCAGCCACCCCTCAGCCTCGAGGGGTTACCAGGGGGGAGCTCAGGAGATGAATCCAGAGATGAACCTCCCCACCTGGCCACCAACACAAATGGGACTGAGTCACAGAACAGAGCCAGGCTGTTCATGGCCTGGAAAATCTGCAGGGTTGTGCCAGAAACAGAACTATGGGATTGAGAGTTTGAGTCAGGAAATAAAACTGATAGAGAAGGATTAGTTGTGCCCTTCCAAATAAAATCAATGAAGCACAGCACTGCTGAGGAACATCCATCTCAGGCACCTTTGGCTGTCTCCCTATCTCCTGTTTGGCTGTATCCCTATCTATCTCCTGTTTGGCTGTATCCCTATCTATCTCCTGTTTGCTGCATCTCTCCCCATCTCCTCCTTGTCTGCTTTGCAGATAAGAACCTGTGTGTCAGGGGAAGCTGAGAGTGTCTGCCCCATCAGGATCAGGGGATGGGCAGCAGGAAGGCAGATCAACACCTCCAGCCCTGAAGGACTGCAGGGGGCACAGGCAGAGCTGTGCTTGTGTCCCACAGGGATGGGGGACAGAAATCCTGCTCTGAGAGGAGGAGGAGGAGGACGTGGGGATGGAGCCAGGGGCCAAAGGAGCCACTGCACAACCCTCACACCAATCCAGCCCCAGAGCCTCACCTGCACCAGGTCACGTGGAGCTGCAAAGGTGCTCAGGAGCTTTGGAAATGTGTTTCCAAATGTTTATGAGATTATGGCAGGGAAGAAACAAACCCAACTCATATTCCTTAATTGGAGCCAGCGGTACAGAAAACCTGCTAATTCCAACTCCATTTCTACTGCTGCTGTGTGAGTGCTGTGGACTGCAAAGATAACAAATGGAAGCAAATTATTTTCACCTGCTTAAAACAAAGTCATTAACAGCACTTTGGTTATCTTACCTGGAAAGCCAGGCTCTGCAGAGAGCTGTTAGAGCCAAGTGTGAAAACAGTTTGCATGAAACATAATTAAAATGATGACCTGAGTGATGGCTGAAGCATCCCCAAGGAGGGCTGGAGTCAGAGCTGATGGAAAACAATTCACCTCTGCCTCCTGACTGTGCTGCTGAACTGCTCCCAGGGTGTCCCCAGTGCCTTGTCCCCAACCCTGGGCACAACCAGGGCTCCCTGGCTGCCCTGCCCTCCCAGCACTGCTGTCACCTGCTCTAGCACATCTCCTTTACTTCTCTGCCATCCTGGGAGCTGTTCTGGGCTGCATCCCCCTCGCAGGGAGCAATTCCTCCCCAGTGTCCCAGCTCTCAATTCCTCTCCAGTGTCCCAGCTCACAATTCCTCCCCAGTGTCCCAGCTCTCAATTCCTCCCCAGTATCCCAGCTCTCAATTCCTCCCCAGTATTCCAGCTCACAATTCCTTCCAATATTCCAGCCCACAATTCCTCCCCAGTATCCCAGCTCTCAATTCCTCCCCAGTGTCCCAGCTCACAATTCCTCCCCAGTATCCCAGCTCACAATTCCTCTCCCCAATATCCCAGCTCACAATTCCTCTCCAATATCCCAGCTCACCCTGCCCTCTTGCAGTGGGAAGCCATCCCCCTGTCCTGTCTCTCCATATTCTCTCTCCCCCTTCCTTGCCAGCCCCTCCAGGCTCCAGAGGCCACAACCAGGTCACCCTGAAGCCTCTCTCCAGCACTGCCAGCTCTCCCATGGTTATACAGCAATCACACAGCAATATTTTCTTACTCACCCCAGGAACTCCTCTCCCTCCCTGCCAGCTGGCCTGCTCCAGCTCCTTGGCAAAGGGTTCCAAGTAACAAACATCTTAACAGGAAAATCAAGGATGTTCATGAGGTGTGAGAGACTCAATTCAGTGGAAAATGTATTCCTGGTGTACAACTCTGTTACACAGTGTCTGACACAATTACACTCCGAGCTGCACTGTTAAACTGCCCCATTTTGCTGCAATCAACACTTAATTTTTTTAGCAGAAAGTCTTGATTTCAAAGACCCTGGAAATGTTTAACAGCTGATATTAATAAGAGCCCAGATTTAATGCAGGGCTCTTTATCCCAGGGACATGATAAGCATCGTGACAAGTGGTGTAACTATGGCAACTTTATCTTTGCTGTTTCTCTTTCCCCGGAGCAGCAGGAACAGGCACCTCGGTGCAGGCAGTGCCAGACTGCTCCCAGCTGAGAGCCAGAGCTCTGGGTCACTGAGGGGAGCTCAGCCAAAGCTCACACCCGGGCTGGGCTGCCTTCCCTTTTCCCTGTGCCCATGGTGTGCTTCATGGGCATTACACGTGTTTAACCTGCTCCCTTCCTGTTCCTTCATTTTCCCCTGGCTGGAAAGGAACCTCCTGCCTTTGCTGCCTGCTGTCAGAAAGGAACCCCTGCCTTTGATCCCTGCTGTCAGAGCCCAAACAACCCCAGCCCAGAGCCAAACACCTCCTTGGAATGGCAAAGGATGCTCTCCTCTAATGAATGGCACAGCTCTCTGGGAGATGCCACATTTCCTCCCCTGAAGCCAGGAAGGACAAACAGCCCCTGTGGTGTTCTCCAGAGTGCTGGGTGGGACAGCAGGGCCACATTTCCTCCCCTGAAGCCAGGAAGGACAAACAGCCCCTGTGGCGTTCTCCAGAGTGCTGGGTGGGACAGCAGTGCTGGCAGAGAGGAGCACCCAGAACCCCCAATTTCTGGGTGTTTGCTTGGATTTGCTGCTGCTTGCTGGCCCTCAACAGCCAAACCAACCCAGGTCCTGCGCAAGTTGGAGTCCTGCTCTCACCTGTTTGCACTCTGTGAGAGCCCAGACCAACCCCTGCCTCACTGCAGTGATCCCTGCAGGGACAGCAGGGCTGGGCTCTGCCTCCTCTCTGTTTGCTCCCACCCTCCCCAGAGCTGCTGGGGTTTCCTGTTTGCTTCCACAAGGTGACAAATGCATCAGGGTTTGCACAGCTCCACCAAAGGCACACAACGAGGCAGGAACTGAGATTTTTGCTGTTCTTACACAACCTGAGCAGTTTTCTCCATACTTGCAATCATGCCCACCAAAAACTGCCTGGATCTGTGTGTTTGAGAAATTAATTTTGCTGCAATATTGCTTGAGGTTTGTTCTCCTTTTTACCCCATCATTATTAGAATTTCCTTTTTGAACTCACTTGCTAAATTTTCATGAGATCTATGAAAACCGTGGCCCTTCCAGCCTCTGGTTCTGCTGCTGGGAGCTGTCTGCAGCTGCGAGCTGCTCCCAGAGCCCGGGTTCCAGTGATGGCAGGGGCTGCAGGGGATGGAGGGGAGGCTGTGCACTCTGATCTGCTGGTCTCCAGCTCCTTTCCTGAGGCAGGAGGGATGGGAGGGAGCCCTGACATCTGCCCTGCCTGGGAGAAAGCGAGCCATTCCACATCTGTGGGACACAGGAGAGCCAAAAGCTGAGTCTTCTCCCTGATATTACAATTTATAGATGTGACAGATCCTCCCTCAGAGGATGTAAGGAGTGATACATTAGTCAAAGGGAGAGCTCAGAGCTGCTGAGTTTGTTAAGCAAAGCAGTGAGAGGGACTGGTCTGTGAGGTACAGCTGTATCTGCTCACTCCTCACCAGGATTTACCAGGGAAAAAGAGCACATAAGGAGACAGAAAATGTGGAATGAACACTGGATGCTTAGACACTAACTAATCCTAATTTGTGCTCCCAGACATCCATCTACTACAGAGCTTTTAATATCCCAGGCACTTCTAGCCATGAGTGTGTTTTTATTCACACATCAGACTCGAAGGTGATGGTTTAAGTGCCCTCAGAATTTCAATTTTTAAAAAAGGAAACAGTCTGACACTTCCCTGCACATTACAATCTTGTATTGTGTACAGTCATGAGACGTGTGAGACAGTCTGCAGATAATTAATATGGGAGCTGGCAATTATATCAAAGTAATTATTTTTAGATGTAAAAGAGAAAGTAACATGATCCCCAGATGCTCAGACAGGAGGGAATGTTCTCTCTGGGGCTGGAGCCCCTCTGAGCCAGGCTGGGACACCTGGGGGTGCTCACCTGGAGAGGAGCAGCTCCAGGGAGAGCTCAGAGCCCCTGAAGGGGCTCCAGGAGAGCTGCAGAGGGACTGGGGACAAGGATGGAGGGACAGGAACAGGGAATGGCTCCCACTGCCAGAGGGCAGGCATGGACGGGAGATTGGGAATTGGGAATTTTCCCTGGCAGGGTGGGCAGCCCTGGCACAGCTGGGGCTGCCCCTGGATCCCTGGCAGTGCCAAGGGCAGGACGCACCTCTGTGCAACACTTTTAAAATAAGCACATCACCATTAGAAGGAATTGGTGATGGTTAGTTTTCCAGTCAGCCATTCCAGAAGGAAATAGATGCAGTGAAGGGCTGTCAAAGCCTTTCAGTTATCAATTTTGAGTGCAAATTCTCATTTCTCAGCAGCCTCCACTGAACAGAAAATCCCTCAAGTGAGGTTAAACATGGAGTATTTTCTCAGGCTGAAACTGGCCAGATTTAAAACAAAAATGACACTTCAATCCAGCAAATAATTATTCCATAGCACACACTGGAGGCTGATGAGCTACAGAGCCTCTCACAGCTCAGACCCAGAGCCTGCAAAGGCTGACTGTCCCCAGTGCCACCTGCCTGTGCCCAGGTGTTGGCATGGGCTGCTCCTGGCCTGGGGCACCCTGGGCTGGGAGCAGGAGGAGAACAGGCACGGAATTGAGGGGCACCTGAACCATGGAGCATTGGGGGCACCTGAACCACTTCCCCCTTCCAACAGCAGCCCAGGTCAGCGTGAGGCCAGGTCAGAACTCCTCTCACATCAGTTCCTTACTGGAACCCAGAAACTGCCCTTCTCCTCAGGGCAGCTGTGCCCATGGCAGGCAGGGACTGCACAGTGGTGCTGCACAGGCTGTGCCAGCCCTGGCAGTGCCCTGGCTCCCAGTGCCACGGGAATCAGCACTCCATGGTGTCTGTGTGCAGTTCCCCCAAATCCTGGAGTCAACCAGCACTGCCTGGTGTCCATGTCCATGTACCCAAACCCTGGAATCAACCAGCACTGCCTGGTGTCAGTGTCCAGCCCCAGACCCTGGCACACCCCTGTCCGTGCACATCCTGCAGTGCTGCAGTCAATCAGCACATCCCCAGCCATGCACATCCCTGCAGGACCTGCTGGGGATGCTCTCCCTGCCCCAAGCAGTGCCAGGGCCAGCCTGGGGCACCCAGCAGGAACCCAGCGGAATGCAGAGGCCAAGGCTGCAGGCACTCGTGCAGCCCCAGCCCCAGCCCAGGGGGAGTGCCAGGTGCTGCAGGCACTCCTGCAGGCACTCCTGCAGCCCCTGCAGCCCTGCAGAAACCTCAGCTGCCTCCTTGCCTTGCTCACTGATGGACAATTCCTTCCCTCACACACCTACCCGTGTTTTCCAAGCCTGGTATTTCCATCAGCCTCAGGAGCAGAGAAGCCCTATTTGTCACTCCCAGGAAACAATTTAGAGCCTTTCAAAGCCATCTCCCTGTGCATCACAAGCAGAAATTGATACAGTCACGTCAGGGCTCAGCTCTGCTCGTTCCTACTACAAACACCTTACCAGCAGAACAAGTGTCAATTTACAAGCAGGCTGATGTTTGCTGCTGGCCCGGCTTTGTTTTTAATACACTGCATTGTTTCACGCTGCTTGTTGTTCTGTATTCCTGGGAGAACAGATCAAAGCAGCAGCCAGGGCTGCAGGAGCTGGAGCAGCAGTGCTGGGATGGAAAACAGCCTGGAGCACAGGAGCACTGGCAGGACCAGCACAAGCCCAGAGCAGCCCTGGTTTGGGATGAAAAGCATTTTCAAAGCTTTTCTGGACCAAGTTTTAAAATCTGCTTAAAGAATCTGAGTGGCTAGCTGCTTTTTACATGACTGGGATGACAGAGTTATTTGTGTGCCTTTGCAGACAGCAATTCCTTACATTATTCCCATTATTACACAGAAATAAATTAATTTTAGAATCTATGTGAGCTCCTAATTATTTTTGTGCCATTTAAAAAAAAAGTTTTCTTTAAAAAAACAATTTCTCCTGAGATTTAGGTGTCTCCCATCTCTCTCTTTCTCATCTCGTTCCTTTAGCAATCTCATCTCCAGAGAGCTGCCCTTTCCTTCTCCTCTTTCATCTGCAGGATGCTTTGAGTGGCCCCTTGTCCCCCTGGTGCTTTGTCCCATTTCCCCAGCCCAGCCCTGCCTGGGATGCTCCGGGTCAGCCCGGGGTTCATGAGAGCTTCAGCCTCCCCTCCTGAGCTGGGAGCTGCCATAATGGCCCTGATTCAAACGCAATCCAAACCAATTTGGGCTCTCAGGAGGACTGAATTGATGCTGGAGCTGGGCAATTTACACCAGCCAGAGATATTGGTAATTTCTTTTCCTGTGACTCAGAGACTCAATTCGAGTAGCATTCCAACCTTTGCTGATAGAAGTTTTCACCTATTAGGGCCACGGTAAACACTCTGAAGGCTGAACACAGTGATTTTCCCAGCCCTCAGCACACAGCAGCACAGGAACCAGGTCAGGTACAGGCTTTTGTACCTGGGCAAAGTCCCTGAGCACGCAGGGAACTGTGAGAAACACTTATTAATGCTTGGCAATCGTTTCTGTGCACTATCAAAGGCTTCCTGACCCCTCTGTGTCCCTGGGAAAGCAGGAATTCCTGGCTGCTGCAGTCACAAATGCCACAGGAGCTCACACATCACCAGATCACCACGAGGCAGCCACAACAGCAGCAAAAACCAGCCCTCAAAAATTGTTCACTCGTGGTTCCACCCAGTCAGCGTCACTGGGCTGCCCTGGGGAAAAGCAGCTTTTCAATCTTTAGGGGCCATGTACAGCTTTGGTGCTGGGGAGGACTTAGAAAACACTGCCTGAGCTGTCAGGTCGGGGGGCCAGAATTCACTTTTGATCATTTATTTGTTCATTTTTATACAAATATTCCATCTTTAAAGGCTTTATCAGGGTCCAGCTCCAGTGGTGGGCAGGAGGAGAGCTCCCAGACTCACGTCAGGGTCTCCCCTTTCAGGCAAACCCCCCATGAAAGCTTTTGGTAACAGGTTTGTGAACAATTTTTAAGTCAGATATCTCTTTTAACACAGCTGCACTAATGAACATTTCTCATATAATTATGTATATAATAAAAATAGTCACAATAATCATAATCACCATCATAATTTGAGAATAAAGTAAGAAAAGCTCAGTTTTCCTTACCTTTTTGGAAAGCAGGCAAAAGCTATACAGTAGGTGGGAGAGTGTACCAAGTAACAGACTTTTGAACACTCTTTCTTACTGGTGGTATGGAGTCTACAGGGAAAGTAAATACATTGAATGTAGGATGGGTCTGGGCACCAGGAACACTCCCAGCCTGCCCTGCCACGAGCCCTGGCACTCCTCTGCCTCCCACTGGGGTCTGGGGGCACCAGCACAGGAATCAGCACAGGAATCAGCCCTGGCAGCACAGGAATCAGCCCAGGAATCAGCCCAGGAATCAGCCCAGGAATCAGTCCTGGCAGCACAGGAATCAGCCCAGGAATCAGCCCTGGCAGCACAGGAATCAGCCCTGGCAGCCCAGGAATCAGCCCAGGAATCAGCCCTGACAGCCCAGGAATCAGCCCAGG
>JAWWMS010000031.1:754319-769617 GCA_035048045.1 Chlorospingus semifuscus
GATCCTGGATGTGTGATCCTGGAGCTGCCTGGATGTGTGATTCTGGAGGTGTCTGGGTGTGTGATCCTGGAGCTGCCTGGGTGTGTGATCCTGGAGCTACCCTGTCTGGGTGTGATCCTGGAGCTGTCTGTGTGTGTGATCCTGGAGCTGTGCTGGCTGTGTGTGATCCTGGAGCTGTGCTGTATGTGTGATCCTGGATCTGCCTGGATGTGTGATCCTGGATCTGCCTGGGTGTGTGATCCTGGATCTGCTCTGTCTGGGTGTGATTCTGGAGCTGTCTGTGTGTGTGATCCTGGATCTGCCCTGCTGGGTGTCAGAGCAAAGCCCTTGTCCCCATGGATGTTCTGATGTCCTGGGACAGCATTTGCTCCTTTAGAAGCACCTCTGGCTAGCCACAGCTTGGTGCTGAAATAATAACACCCAGGTAAATCTAATGGGTGGCTGGAACTGATCCCTGGGATTTAATGGCAGCTCCCAGAGCACAGACAGCACCTCCCCAGCAGAGACAGCACTGAGTGCCTGGAGTTGTTCCCCATGTGGATCCCACCAAAACCCAGCCCTAATGGATAGGACGAAGGCCAAATTCCATTTAATAAAAAATGGCAGGAATAACTACAAAAATAAAGACAAAGCGTCAGCTCAGATTTGGCAGGAAGTTGTTATTTTTGCAGGAATAAAATTCAGCACTAATAGAGATGGTTTAGTGATTTTTAAAGCAGGTAATTTTGTGGCAGGGCTTGAATGCACAGAAATTATATTGACAATAAAAATTAATTAAACGACTTTTTGTGGGTTTGTAGTTTTTCTATCTGACAGCAGTACAGAAAATCTCTGAGTAACTGGATGACCCTTACGGTCCCTTCCATCCCAACCCCTTCCATGGATGATGACGCAAAGAAAATCATCTTTTTGAGATGTGTCTGCTGTGGCTACACGGAGGATTTGCAAAGGAGGAAAAGATGGTTTGATTCCCCAGCAAGCCTTGGACAATGGGGATGGACAACGGGGATGGACAATGGGGATGGACAAATGGAATGGACAACTGGAAGGGGCTGGTTTGCCCATCCCTGGAGTGTCCCAGGAAGGGCTGGAGGTGGCACTCAGTGCTCTGGGCTGGGGCCAAGGTGAGCATTGGGCACTCCCTGGGCTGGGAGGGCTGTGCCAGCCTCAGGACCCTGGGATTCTCTGCACTGGCAGCTCCTTGCCTCTTCCATTTCCTGCAGCAGAATGTTGGTGTACCAGGTGAAGGGGTTTTGGCCTTCACAGGATTTTGGAAGCTGGCACAAAAAGATGAATTTTCCATCTGCCTGCAGTGCCCAGGGTGGCAGCAGCCCTGAGGGAGTGACAGCTCCTGTTTGGCCAAACTGGAAATGTGGGAACGAGCAATGGCCTGGCGTTTTCCAGCCCCATGAGGATCCCAGGGCAGCTGCACAAGTCCTTCTGTAACCCACCAGGATCCCCAACAGCTCAGTGTGAAACAGGAGCACAGCAGAGGTAATGGAGTCCCTGGAAAAGCCACTTTCCTTCTTCAGGAATATTTCAGTGATGTGATAAACTGTGAAGAGCATTAAATCCACGAAGAAATGAAATAAATCCCAAATACAATTTTTCCCACCTGTGAAAAATGTATTTTGCTGGGGAATCAAATTGTTTTTAAAAAATGCCTCCCACCCCTGTGCTTATTTTCTCAGGAAGAATCTCCTTGCATTTCAGAAGAGAATGAAATAACTCTGAGCACAGAAGCACTGAGGAATGGGGCTGAGAACTCATCTGTAAGATGTCCTGCTCGAGCCCAGCCCAGCCTGTGCTGCTCCCTGTGGCAGGGGAAGGCTGAGGTGCCTCCTGTGCTGTGCCTGCCATGGCTCTGCTGGGCATGGAACAGCCAGGGGTGGTTCTGGGTGTGCTCCTGTGCTGCGCCTGCCATGGCTCTGCTGGGCATGGAACAGCCTGGGATGGTTCTGGGTGTGCTCCTGTGCTGTGCCTGCCATGGCTCTGCTGGGCATGGAACAGCCTGGGGTGGTTCTGGGTGTGCTCCTGTGCTGTGCCTGCCATGGCTCTGCTGGCAGACCTGGGCATGGAACAGCCTGGGGTGGTTCTGGGTGTGCTCCTGTGCTGGAGCCAGGGGCTGAGCCTGGCCCTGAGCCTGCCCAGCACCATATGCAGAACAGCAGTGGGGCTGTTCCTTGGAATCGTGGAACCAGAAAGGTGTCACCATGTTCTTCTGAGCTCTTCTAAGCCTTCTAATGTTTACATTCTTGTAACAAACGTTTTCAAGCACTTTTCTCTAAATAATTATTATTTTGCACTCTTTTCTGGAGGAGGAGAAATTTGATGGACTGTTGGTTTGTCCAGTGTCACTGGAGAGGTGGCACTGTCATCATCCAATGCACTGTCACTTTTGGAAATCTATAAATGTCAGAAATGAAATGCCCTTCTTATTACCTTAAAGATTCCGGGGTCTGCAGCGTTTTATTTTGTGTCCTGTAGTGACAGTAAGGCTGGAAAAGACCTCCAGGGTGAAGTGCAGCCTTTGGAGTGGATCTGGGGCTCCTCTGACCCCCAACACAGCAAGGCTGGACTGCAGGAGGAGCTGAGAGGTCCCATCAGGAGGAGCTGAGAGGTGCCATCCCTGCTCTAATCCAGAAGCAGTAGTGGCAGTTCATTGCGATCTGCACAGACTGGCTGCTGTGTGTCACTCTGTCCAGCAGTGATGGACAGACTTCAGGCCATGCTTTATTGGTGAACACTGCTTTGCTTTGCCTTTGCTGCTGTCTCACAGGGAATTTTCAGCTATGAACATGAGTGCTGTACATCTCCCTCTTCCCAGAGCAGCTGGGGCTGCCCCTGCATCCCTGGCAGTGCCCAAGGCCAGGCTGGACACTGGGGCTGGAGCACCTGGGACAGTGGGAGGGGTCCCTGCCACGGCAGGGGGGGCACTGGAGGGGATTTGGGGTCCCTTCCCACCCATTCCATGGATAGCTGACCCCAAGGCTGAATGCTCTCTTCACCCACAGTGGTTTGGGGTAGGATGGTGCCCTGGCAGTGCCCTGGGATGTCACCCACTCTCTGTGACACCCATCCCAAGCAAGACTTCCACTTCTCCTGGCCCTTCCTGCTCCTGCCCTGGCAGTTTTCCATGCTCCTTCCTTTTGTTCCTGTTTATTCTAAAGCAAACAGAAGGAAACCTCCACTCCAGCCATGAGGGATGCTCCTTCTGCAGGGCTGCTCCATCTGGGGCCCTTTGCTCTCATCACCCACTCACAGGAGCTGCCAGGAGCGCTCAAGGACCAATTCCTGCTGCTGAAAGCCCCGATGAAAGCAAACCCTGACTCCAGCATCCACCTTCAGCGAGGAAATGAGAACCATCTGCATAACTGCCATTGTACTGAAGGGGCCCTCCAGGCTCTGCTGCCGATGAGCTCAGAATCAGCAGCCATTATTTCTGCCTCCAAACAGCAGATTGTGTTTGTACAACACAGGGGCAGAGCCTGGCTGAGCTCTGCTCTCTCAGATCGGGGCTGGGCTGGCTCTGTGTGCCCTGGGATGCTCTGCAGGGTGAGGAACTCGCTCCAAACCAAGCAGCAGCAAAGGGAGCTGAGGATTTCTGCAGCAGAACTCACCTGAGCTCCATCCCCAGCCCCAGCAGAGCCCCTGTGCTCTGGCTGAGCCCACAGGGACAATCCTGCAGGGCTGGCACAGGGAGGGCCCCACAGCACCCCCTGAGCGCCTGAGATGGGGCTCTCCTCAAACACGCACATGGAAGGGGATCAGGGCTGCAGGAATGGGTCAGTGCCTTGGGGAAGCACCACTTACCCTGAATAAACAGGGAATGCAAAATATTCATTAAAGTCACAGAGTCCCCCTGGGATCACCAAATGTCACCATGAACCCACAGCAGCACCACGTCCATCGCCTCCTGAGGTGCCCCGCTCCCCCTGGCTCTGGGCACCCAAGGGTTATTTCACCATTCCTGTGGGAATACAGGATCACAAACTGGTACTACCATGGACACTGAAACAAACTGACCCTCCCCTGCCTGGAGCTGTTTATTCTGTGATTGATTCCTTCCTGACTTTGAGGAGCTGTTCCATAACCCCACAGCCACAGCTCCCATGGGTGCCTGCCTCAGCCCAGCCCAGCTCAGCGTTAATCCCAGCACAGGGCTTTGCAAGGCTGAGCTTTCCTAGGCTGCCTCAGCAATTCAGCAAGCTGGACACCCCCAGCCCTGCCCAGCAGCGTGGCAGGGTCTGTGCAGGGAAATGATGCTGTCAGCCCAGTGGGTTTGACACTCAGAGATATCACAAGGCAAGCACAGAGCAAAGTTTCACCAACACAGTAATTACTGCCCTGGACTCCACGGAGCTGCAATTATTTCCCGGTGAGGGGCTGTCAGCTTGTGCTGCAGATAAGAACTGTTGATAGGGCTGCCAGGGCCCGAGCAGAGTTGGCTTTTCAGATGCAAAACCCTCCTGGCAATGCTACGTTTTCAAAAAAAAATAACAAGAGGAACAAAAAAAGTACGTGTCAACACTGCATTAAACACCTACACATTTTCCCTTTAAAAACTGTGCTGTTTTTTAGCCAGAGGCAGTTAAGCATGCACCAGAAATTCCAGGGGAAAAGGGACCTTCCTTCCCCACTTCTCCTGTGCGACATAAAGGGTGAGCCCAGGGCAGGGGCAGCCGAGAGCCACGGGCCAGTGCCTGTGCCACAGCCAGGCTCACAGGTGGAAAGGCACCAAAATGTTCCCAAATCTGCTGCTGCAGTCACACAGAGCCTGCCCACACCTGGGGCTGGTGCTGAATGGTCACAATGGAGACAGAGAAACCCGGGGAGGAGCTGGTGCAGCTGCCAGGGCTGCCCCAGTGCCACGGAGGGAGCCTCAGGCTGGATTTTGGGAAAGGTTCATCCCCAGAGGGTGCTGGCACTGCCCAGGGATGGGCACAGCCCCAGGGCTCCAGGAGCCTTTGGACAGCCCTGCCAGGGATGCCCAGGGTGGGATTTGGGGTGTCTGGGCAGGGCCAGGAGTGGGACTGGATGATCCCTGTGGGTCCCTCCCAGCTGAGGATATTCTCTGATTTCCACCTCTGTGATGCCCTCTCTCTTCTGGGCTCCATTTATGTTCCCATCTTCCAAATAATTTCCCTTTTCTGTCTCCCCAGCACAGCTGGGAATGGAAAAGGCTGGAATTATCACAGCAAAGAGATCCCTCAGTGCCAACATCAGACATCAAAGCAGCCACTCAGAGGCTTCAAAGGGTCCCTGGTGACACAGCAGCCCCTGGGGACAGGGATGAAGTCAATTCTGCTTAACTGAGCCCGTGTCCCCTGTGAGAGAGCAGCAAACCCCAGTGTAGTCCTGCTGCTCCCTGGCACAGAGAGCTCTCCAAAAACCAAACATTTCACCCTGTGGGCTGGGGGCTCATCCCCTGCCAGCTCTGCCCTCCCCGCACAGCAAACACAATGTGGTCCTGCTGCTCCCTGGCACAGAGAGCTCTCCAATAACCAAACATTTCACCCCATGGGCTGGGGGCTCATCCCCTGTCAGCTCTGCCCTGCCTGCACAGCAAACACAGCATGGTCCTGATCTCCATGGCACTGAGACTTCTCCAAAAACCAAACATTTCACCCCATGGGCTGGGGTTCATCCCCTGCCCTCCCTGCACAGCAAACCCAGCATGGTCCTGCTGCTCCCTGGCAGAGATCTGCTCCAACAATCAAACATTTCACCCCATGGGTTGGGGTTCATCCCTTGCCCTCCCTGCACAGCAAACCCAGCCTGGTCCTGCTGCTCCCTGGCACAGAGACCTCTCCAAAACCCAAACATTTCACCCCATGGGCTGGGGTTCATTACCAGCTCTGCCCTCCCTGCACAGCCCTGTGCCAGTCCCACCTGCTGTGCTGGTGGCACTGCTGGCTGGGGGAGCCCCCCCTGCCAGGTAATTATGTGGAACACGATTGTGGCCCTGGGCTCCTCCTGCTCAGTGTTTGCAATTAGGTTTTACTACAAAAGTACATATTAACATTAAAGGAGCATTACAATGCAGCAAATGTGATAAAGCAGAGCCACGTTACTGCACCTTCTGCTTCTGTTCTTCCAAGAATCATAATCACCGTTAATTTATGGTCTTCTGAGGAGCATCTAATTACTGCAATCAGCGCCTGTTTCGCTCTGAGGGTGCACGTGTGCTCCTCCCTGCCTTTCAGTGCCTGCCCTGGCTGCACACAGAGCCAGACCTGCATCCTCAGCGGCCCTGCAGCCTCCCTTTGCCTGGCAGTGCTGGGGGAATCCCTTCCAGAGAGCCCTGGTGGGGGTTACAGCACTCTGGGTAATTTATTTATTCACAAATGTCTTTGCTTTTTCAGGACACCACGTGAGGAGCAGAGGCTCCTTCCCCAGCCATCCCTGGCACACCCAGCTCCAGTGCCAGCTCCAGAACCTTCCCAAACCCCAGTGCCAACCCCAGAACCTTCCCAAACCCCAGTGCCAACCCCAGAACCTTTCCCAAACTCCAGGGAGGGGAAAGCAGGAGAACAGAGACCAACAGCTCCAGAACCTGGATTCCTGCAGCACTTCAACGACACAGATGGAAATGCTGAGCTCCTGCTGAGGGTTAAAGCACTGGCAGCAGTGACACCCTAAAAACCTCTCAGTCTGGCCGGGCTGTGACTGCTCAGAGCCCCCCTTCCCAAGGGGGAGGCCAATGAGTACAGGAGGTAACAAAGGAAATCTCACTGAGAACTTTACCCAGGAGCTGGGCTCGGAGTTTTTGTTCAGTTCTGCAGAAATTAGAACTGAAACCCCACAGACACTCGGAAGTTTTCACAAGGGTTTTTATAGATTTTTCAGCAGTGTTGTTGTATAACCTGATAAAAACCTAGGCCAGGATCACCTTTGTAGTGATGGTCATCAGCCTTCCAAAAAGTCCAAGGAGTATTTCACCTCCAGGTTTCAGAGAACACCTATTTTCTCCTCAATTAAAGGTGGAGCTCCAGTACTCCACAGGAGTGGATTTTCTGGAGTACCCCGAGCTTTGAGGCTCTCCAGAGCTCATGGAGGTCAGAACTGCCTGAGCTGAAGCTGCTCCTCAGTTCAGGCTTCACTCAGGACAGCTCCAGTGCCAGATCCCCAAATTCCAGGCTGCTCGCAGGGACACAGCCCAGGTTGGATGGAATTAGGAACTTCAGCACCTGAACATGCAGATAATGAAGTGATGGGTGGAGTGAAAGTGCATCAATGAGAAATTCCTGGTTTCAGAATCCTCCTTTAAACAAAAATAATTTAAAAAATTGAAACAAAAGCTGCAATACACAAAAGCTGTCCCTGGGAGAGCCTAAAATCATGGCAGAGCCAGGCACATTCCCTGGGAGACTCAAAGCCTGGGTTCCTCCACCATCCCACAGTGTGAAACTCCAACAAATCTTGCATTAAATTCCTCATAACTCCCAAATCCACACATGCAGAGTTGCTATAGCAACTGTCAGCCCAAGCCTTCCCAAGGGAGAAAATAAACGTGTGTCCTACCTGGCTAATTGGTATTTGTGTTACACAGAATTGAAGGGTAACTTAGTTCCACCAAAAAATGGAACAGAGACTGAAGTGCTCCTGTGCTAATGTGACATTATTTAATCTGAACAAGGACCCATTTTGCATGTGTCTTCAAATTATAGTATTTATGGAACACTCAACACAATAAGTAAAAGTGTTGCTGCCAAATATGCCTGACTTGCCCTGCTTATTGGTTTGAATAAAAGGGGCACTGAAAAAAAAAACCAGAGAAACAAGAAGGGAGGTGAAGAGCTGATGGGATTAGGCACTTCAAATTTCATTACAAAACCTACAAACCCCCCCAAAAAACCCCAACAGTTTACAAGTGGAAGTTATGCAGAAACAAGCTGATGGAAGGTGACAGCTCTTTTCTCCATTTCACCTTTTCCCCATTTCACCTTTTCCCAATTTCTCATCACTGCAGGATGAACAAAGCTCCCAGGCAGAGCAACCACACTGGCTGAACAACAGTCACCCCGCACTCAGAGGCACAGCTAGAACTTTTTGAACTTGATAAAAGCCCTGAAGATCATTCAGGAGAAGAGCCCCACTGGCAGGATCTATTTCAGCATGCTGACAGTTCTCCCTGGCTTGTAAACATCCAGCAATGCATTTGTTTAATCTCAGCACAATTACTAAATAAAAGCAATCAGAGCTCTGAGGCAGCAGAACATCTATGGAACATGAAAAGATCTCCGTCAGCCCAACGACACAATCTGAGAAAATGAGATTTTGGGGGAATATTCAGCTTCCCTGGGCACCCTGTGCCTCCCCACCCTCACAGGGTGGAATTCCTTCCAGATATCCAGTCTAAATGTCCCCTCCTTCAGCTGAAAGCCACAGTGGCTTTCAATCAAGTACACGCTAAAGGAAGGACCTGTCTGAGCAGGGACAGCACAAGCCCTGCCCCAGAGCTGGCACAGCATTTTCAGGATACACAATCCATCCAGGATAACACAGCCGAGAGCTGCACAGTGCCCAGGCAGGGAGAGCAGGACACACAGTACAGGACAACACAGCCCATAAATCAGAGCTGAGCCATAAATCACAACCAGCCACACCTTCTCTCCATTTCTGATGTGGACAGAGAAACAGGGTGAGTGAACTCAAGCTGTAAAAACATCGGAAATCTGCTTTTACCACGTGCCACCTCTCCTGCTCCTCATGGCTCATCTCCATCCTGGAGAATCTCAGATTTCTGGCCTCCCTCCACCTGCTGCAGCAGCTCCTGCTTGAATTATTCACCTTTTATGAATTACCTGCAGCACTTTGCTAGGGTTTGGTTTTTTGTTGTTGGAGGTGTTATTCTCTGCCCTGAACAAGGCAGGTGTTTACAATATGCCTTCCACCCAACAACATCATGCTTGTATTTATCGATAGAATAAAATAAATCCATCCCCAGGAACCCCAGTGTTATATATAACCCCATTGCTCAGCTGAAGAGATCGTGCTGCATGAGACTTTCCAGCAGGTGCAATTTCCATTTCAGCAGACGTGCGTGCCTCAGCTAAGGCACAATATTTTCCAGAGGGAATATCTGACAGGAAATCAGTGGCAGGCACCAAAAAGCACTCCCTGCACCCTTCCCACAAAAGGAGTGCTAGAAAAGGAGGAAAAGCAGCAAAACTCCTGCAGCACAACCCTGGGCAGGGCAGGGCAGGAGGGGAAAGCCCCAGGAGCAGGGAGTGGGCACCGAGCCTGGTCACAGAGCCCAGGAGCTGCACAGCCCTGCAGGGACACAGGGACAGGGACATGGGGACACAGGGAGACAGGCTGGGCTGGGGTGGAGGGGTAAAACAGACTGGCAGCATTTCAGGACAGCCCAGTATCATCATTGCTCTCTAAATACTGGACTTGGTGGTGTTTGCCAAACCCCTCTGAAATGACAGCTTTTCTCCAGGGAGAAGTAAAGGTGAATGCATCATGGAGCATCAGCTGGAGCCGCTGGGCCCAGCCCCTGGAGCTCAGGACAGACCTTTACACCGTGGTGTAAATGTGTCCTGGGGCTGTTCTGTGAGCAGAGCACTCACTCCACACTGCCCTCAGCTCCAGAGGCACAGGAGCCCACCTGGGTATTTTTTTGACAGTTCTCCTGCTTACATCTTGTATTCAAAGTGATTTAGTTAGGAGATACCTCTTTGTGGGTAATATGACAGCTAATTCCCACTTATCCTCCTGTAAAGAAACAATTGAAATAGATGCAACAATAAAACTAATGGCTAACGTGATTGCTATTGATCATTTGCCAGTTCTTTAAAGAATGGCCCACGAGCTAAACGGGGAAGGAAAACAGTGCCACAGATTGCCCTGAGTCAGTGGCTGGAGAGCTCAGCTGGAAATCCACGGAAAGCTGAGCACCAGCACGTGGCTGCAAGCACAGTGGATCCTGGGCACTCTCACCTACCTTTTCTGCTGACTGGGCAGTGCCAAAAAATATTGGAATGAAGGCAAGCCATACTATACAGGTAGTGTACATAGTGAATCCAATGGGTTTGGCTTCATTAAAATTCTCCGGGACCCCCCGAGTCTTGATGGCATACACAGTGCACGTCACCATGAGCAGAATGCTATAGCCCAAGGAACAAATGATTTGTAGATCCGTAATGTCACATTTGAGCACTCCTCGCGCCTGCTCGGGGTTCATAGTTTTCTGCTCATCGTAATCCACGATGATGTTGGGCGGGTCCACCGCGAACCAGATGAAGACGCCCAGGAGCTGGACGGAGATGAGGCTGGAGGCGATGGCCAGCTGCGAGGTGGGGCTGATCAGCCGCGGCGCCGTCACCGACTTCTTGCCCTGCTCGAAGATGCGATAGATGCGGTTGGTCTTGGTGAGCAGCGCGGCGTAGCTGATGCACATGCCCAGCCCCAGGAAGATCCTGCGGAAGGAGCAGACGGCCACGTCGGGCTTGGCGATCATCAGGAAGGTGATGATGTAGCACAGGAAGATGCCCGTCAGCAGCACGTAGCTGAGCTCGCGGCCCGAGGCGCGCACGATCGGCGTGTCGTTGTAGCGGATGAAGGTGGCCACCACGAAGATGGTGGCCACGATGCCCAGCATGGCCAGGAAGACGGGGATGACGGCCCAGGGCGAGTGCCACTCCAGCTTGATGATGGGGATGGAGCGGCAGCCGGTGCGGTTCTCGTTGGGCCGCTCGTTGTAGGAGCACAGCAGGCAGGTGACCTCGTCGGCCTGGTACTGGTACCCGTCACACAGCTCGCAGTGCCAGCAGCACGGCATGCCCTTCACCATCTTCTTCCTCTCGCCCGGCCGGCACGGCTGGCTGCACACCGAGGGGGGCACGGTGCGCACGCCCCCGCCCCACTGCATCTCCTCGATCTGTGGGACAGGGACAAACAGGGTCAGGGTTAGGCCTGGCTTAGGGCTGGCTGCATACACACAGCACACACCCCACTGCATCTCCTCGATCTGTGGGACAGGGACAAACAGGGTCAGGGTTAGGCCTGGCTTAGGGCTGGCTGCACACCGAAGGGGGCACAGAACACACAGCCCTGCCCCACTGCATCTCCTCGATCTGTGTGACAGGACACACACAGGGTCAGGGTTAGGGCTGGCAGCCACAGACGTGAGCTGGCAATGAAGGGAGGGAACTCAGGGGAGCCCCAACACACAAACTCCGAGTGGATGAAGTTCCCATGGGCAGAGTCCCGGAACCACACCCTGGTGCCTCTGTGTGAACCCTAACTGTGCTCACTGCCTCCATTTCTCATTTCTGTTTCTCGTTGAGTCTGATGGAGTGATATCCAAGCCCAAATAAACCACATGAGAATTATATGAGAATTATTAACAACACTGCAAACCTCGGGGGAAGGCAGGACTTAGACTTGCAAGGCTGCTTCCCACAAACCTTGGGGCCTCTTACCGAGACAGAACAGAGATCTCCCCTCCTGGAACTGCTACTGACCAGGGGAAGGTGTGAAATGAGGTGGGAATGTGTTTCTATAGGGCATGGGATCAGTGAGAATGGGGGAAGGTCTGCCACACAAGCCAGGAGAGAAATATGAAGGACAAAGAAAATGGTCATCACTGAAAAAAAGCAATAATTAGATAATATTTCATTTCAAAGTCACATTCAGCTTTTGAAATACCACATGTGCTTCTGGGAATGCAA
The DNA here is from genome assembly GCA_035048045.1 of Chlorospingus semifuscus. NCBI lineage: Eukaryota > Metazoa > Chordata > Aves > Passeriformes > Passerellidae > Chlorospingus > Chlorospingus semifuscus. The sequence goes on from JAWWMS010000031.1 coordinate 766,001, forward strand.
ATGATAAATGATTACATTAAATACATGGAAAGTCTCACTTACTCTGCAGTCTGGAGAGTCCTGAACCCCAAGGCAGGCAACAAAGGCTCCCAAGGACTGTGGAAAACTGGACTCACAAATCATTTCAAACTGTGCCTGACTAAAGCCACTCCCCAGCCTCCAAGAACAAGGAGGGTTTAGATTGGAGTCCCAGGGAAACAGTCCAGACTGGAAGCCTGGAAGGCCCTGGCATTCGAAGCACCAGGTACCAGCCCAGCAGCACCTCAGTGGCTCCAGCAGCTGCTCTGTGTGTGTGTGTCGTTTCCAAACATATAACCTGATCCCCTGGGATAGATGTGTCATTAAAAACAACATTTCAGCTATTTTTCCTTAGGTCACTTAAATGCTGACAAGCTCCATGATTTTCCCTACAAGCAGTCAAAGTTCTCAGATGAGTTTCTTGAATCAGCTGCCTTAATTATTCATACAGACAGGAAGACTTGGGTGGGCAAGTCTTAAATTGAAGAATTAACTTGCACTTTCCTAATTTAAATCAAAATAGGTCCTGTATCATCTTCCTTTTATATTTGTGAAAACACAAACCCTGAAGTTGTCACACTCTGCTCACACACTGGAGTACCAAGAGTCTTTCTGTGAATGCTGTAAAAATAATCCCTTAATAATGAGAGACATTCTAGAGGTCTGCTCCTGAAAAGAGAGATTGGATCCCTGCATCCCTGGGAAGGAAGGATGCTCTTCCTGCTCCCACCCATCCCCAGCTCCTGAATGCCTCCACTGCATCCACTCCCAATATACATTCTCATTATGTTCACTATAGAACAAACATTAACAAGAAATGCTTAGTCTGTCTCATAAGGCCTAATGTAATTGTTCATGTTAATGAATAAAGTAACTCAATATCTGGGGATAATTCAAACATTGCTGCTTTGCTTCCCTCCGCCACAAACATTTCCATAATAAGCCATTTGTTCTGAACTTAATTGTTTCGTGCAATGTTTGATTAAAATAAAAATCAGTACAAAAATAATTACATTAGTGGTAATTAACCTACTCAGGGAAGAAAATAGCCACGTTCCCTGATCCCACTTCCATAATGATGGTGCCATTAATTTCAGGGACACACAGCAGCCAGCGGCGAGGACCGGGCTCAGATTTATTGCCACCTCCAGACTGCAGCTCCTAACTCAGCACTTCAGACATTTGTGTATATTCCACTTTGCAGACAGCAATATTTGCATGACTTAGCTCTCCAGGCTCAGCTATTAATGTCTTGTAATTAGCTTCTAAATCCAGGGATTTACCGTGATAATGGTTTTAAGCTAAGAATATGTCAATAACACATCCTCAGCAGAGTCTTCTGCAAAATATCAACTGAAATCCCTGAAGAGATAACAGTGGTGATAAGCCCGAGTGCCAGCGAGGATGCAGAGCTGCTCCATGCCTGGCCCAGACACGGTGCCTCACACCATGGAGCTCCTTTTCATTCCCCTGCCTGCAGGGAGTGCTGGGGAAGCCTTGGCCAGCACTGGGCCTGCAAGGGGTGGAGGAAAAACCCCACCAGCTCTGTGCCAAACAAATCCTGCACTCAGCAGAGCAGCCCTAACACCTCTGCAGGGTAACACACAATTCCCAGAGACTCCAAACCCCCTCTCAAAACAGAAGGATTGTTCCTGCAGCAGCAGCAGCACATGAACTTTGGGAACAGCCATGTGGTGGGAACTCACACTGCTCCATCTCATCCCATTATCCCATCCCTTCCCATCCCATTATCCCATGCCACGCCATGCCATGATCTCATCCCATGATCTCATCCCAAAATCCCATCCCATTATCCCAGCCCATTCCATCCCATGGATCCCATTATCCCATCCCACAATCCCATGGATCCCATCCCATTATCCCATTCCATCCCATGCTATTATCCCATTATCCCAGCCCCTCCATGGGGTCCCCAGCACAGTCCCAGCCCAGCCCCTGGGTGCTCCCTGCCCCTCCCAAAGCCACCCCAGAAGGGGCAGAGCTCTCTCCCACCTCCTCTTTGGGGTTCCCACAAGAATCAATTCTCAACCCTCTTTATTTCCCTTTCATTCTACTCCTCTTTTGTCCCCTTTTTCCAGCAGCACTGAGAGCTCTCTGAGCACTCAGAGCACCATCTTTAATGAGATCCAAGGGCCATTTGTTCTACATTAAAGCAAGGACATTGCCAGCACACCACTGATGGAGGGAAAAATGCTTAATCCACAGTTTTTGCAGAAATGCTTATTATTATGCATTTCTGTTGACGCACAATAAAATGGAAAAATAATTATTTTAATGCTTTTATATCTGCCTACAGCTTTGTGTTGTCTTCTCACTAATGGAAGGGGGTGGACCATGCATCTTCAGTATTCATCCTGCAGCCCCTGCATAATAATTTTTTAATTAAAAAAAGACCATGTGCTTCCAAATGTGCATTTATAACACACAGCTCTTGTCTCTTTAAATGGATAGGTTAGGGCAAAACTATCTTCTGAAAGCAGAGCCAATCCAAGACAACTTTTTATCCTAAGGTGGCTTAGAACGAGGGAAAATCTGAATTATCCCAGAATCCCAAACTGGTTTGGACATCAAAGCCCATCCAGTGCCACCCTGGCATGGCAGGGACACCTCCCACTGTCCCAGGTGCTCCCAGCCCCAATGTCCAACCATTATTGTCCATCCTGTGAACAATTAGCTGGGGACACTCTGAATTCCACATCACACCTCTGATATTACAGTCCTGCTGCAGAAATCAGTGCTCAAGGACATTTAAAGGGATTATTTCTGACCCACTCCACACATGTGGCCTGTCAGGAACTCTGTGCCCTGCTCAAACACTGGAACTCCGAGGGCTGCTCACATGGGCTGATGTGAGCAGAGCTCTCAATCAGCCTTTGTGGGATTTCTCTGCTCCCTGAAGCAAACAGGCACAATCTGACACATCTGTCATCATCTCTGCTCCACCACCCTCGGCACTGGCATCCGTGTGGGACCAGAATTTCATTTTGCAAACACAGCTGGGTCATGTTGGGGATCTACAGAAGCAGCTCGAAGCCAAGAGCTCCCAGAGCTGCTCATACAGTTTATTAAAGGAGTTTGCTTGCAGATTTGATCAACACAAATGGAGACAAAGCAGCAAGGTTTGGCTGCTGTAATTGTCACCAGGCTCTTGGCACCGCGGGCAGGTGCCAGCCCCTGATGTGCCACTGGAACCTGGGGCAGCTGCAGTCCCTGCAGCCCTGCTGAGTGCCCCAGGGCTGGCAGGCAGTGCCAGGCTCTCAGCACTCACAGGGACTGGGATGTTCAGCTGCCACCTCCTCCCAGGCTGACCAACAAGGGCAGGTGGGAAAGGAGACCCTGAAGAAGGGAACAGCACGGGTGCCTGGGGGTGCCCTGCAGACACAAACCCCACACCGGCCTCTGCAGACACAGACCCCACACTGGTCTCTGCAGGCACAGACCCCACCTTGGCCTCTGCAGACACAAACCCCATCTTGGCCTCTGCAGACACAAACCCCATCTTGGCCTCTGCAGACACAGACCCCACACTGGTCTCTGCAGGCACAGACCCCACCTTGGCCTCTGCAGACACAAACCCC
>JAWWMS010000031.1:791887-802779 GCA_035048045.1 Chlorospingus semifuscus
AGAGATACAGAGAGATACAGAGAGATACAGAGAGATACAGAGAGATACAGAGAGATACAGAGAGATACAGAGAGATACAGAGAGATAGATACAGAGAGATAGATACAGAGAGATAGATACAGAGAGATACGTAGGTAGGCCGATAGATAAACAGATGGATGATAGATTAGATAGATGATAGATGGATAGGTAAATTAGCTAGACAGACAGACAGACAGACAGATTTTGGCTGTGCCCTCATTCCCACGGTATAAAATGACCCAGCTGAGGTGAGATCTCAGCCAGTGCTGGCTGGGGCAGCCCTGGCAGGGAAAGGCTCACACACAAGGCTGTTATTGCTCCTTATTCTGCATGCCACAGCCCTCAGGCACCTCTCACTCCCTGGGAGCTCCTGTGTGCACAGCACCAGCAGCACAAGCCCTGGGTTTGTCTCTCCATTTCCATTCCCAGGCTGCTCTAGCAACACCTCCTGGAGCAGAACCCTGCCAGGAATTCTTCCTTTCCTGCTGCCCGCTTGCTGGAAATGGGCAATTTGTTTTGCCAGGACCTTTATCCATGAAAAACCCCTTTTCCTCACAGCTGAAGATGAGCTGAAAGCTGTTGAGCAAATAACAGAGCAGCTGGGGCTGCCCTGGACCCCTGGCAGTGCTCAAGGCCAGGTTGCATATCAACTTGGGACAGTGGGAGGTGTCCCTGCCACGGCAGGGTGGCACTGGGTGGGATTTAGGGTCCCTCCCAACCCACTGGATGTTCCTTCCCACCAGTTTCCCAAGTTCCAGCTCCCCAGTCTTTCAGCAGCAGCTGCTCCACAGATGGCCTGTTCCATTTTAATAATGCAGAGCAGCAAAAGCTGAGATGCAGGAGGTCAAAATGCAGAACATGAGAGTGCTTTTCCCCCTGCTCAGCAGCCACTGACAAAACGCTCGAGCCTCTCCTTAAAAGCAGCTAAACTGCAGTCACTCACTGCATAATTTAAACCAGGGTGAAAATACAGAGATCCCTCTCTGCTGGGATGCAGAGACTGCAGCAGCTCCAGGAGACGCTCAACAGGTTAAAATTGCAATAGAGAATTATAATAAAATGCAAATGCAAGGGGCTGCTCTGCCCAGCCTGGCGTCACTGAACCTTCAGAGTTAAACTCATAAATTAGAGTTATAATAAAATGGGAAGGGACACTAAATCCCACCCAGTGCCACCCCTGCCATGGCAGGGACCCCTCCCACTGTCCCAGGTGCTCCAGCCTCAATGTCCAGCCTGGTCTTGGGCACTGCCAGGATCCAGGGGCAGCCCCAGCTGTGCCAGGCCTGCCCACCCTGCCAGGAACAATTCCTCATTCCCAATATCCCATCTGAACCTCCCCTCCTCATTCCCTTGCCCTGTCCCCCCCCATTCCTGTAGAAAATTCCTCCCCAGCCCTCCTGCAAGCCCCTTCAGGTCAGGATCTCCAAGATCTCCCCAGAGCTTTCTCTTCCCTCTGAGCAACCTCAACTCACTGAAAACAGAACCAAACCCCTCAAGTTGCAAGATAATTTGTATTCCCCTCTCTTCACACCAACACATTAACCAAATACATTATTTCCATAATGAGGAGATGAACATCTGTGTGGCTTCCCAAAATTTCAAGTGGCAATACTTGAGACAAGTATTCCCTCTTTGGGACTGACACATCAGCATTTCAAATGACTGCCACAACTAAAAATATCATTTAAATTCCAGGGAGGTCAGAGACAGTTCAGGTGTGGTTTGGGTTTCAGGATTTTAGGTAAGCAAACCAATTGGATCCCATGAAATTAAACTGCTGCAGTGTTGGACTGAATCATTTGTGCTTGGGTTAGTGAGGTGCTCAGTGCAAGCTTTACAAGGATGGCAAAGACAAACCCCAGAGGCAGGGCTGTGTCCCTGAAAGCTGCTGTGACAGAGCCCAAAGCTCTGGGTCAGCCCCCCTGGCAGCAGAGCAGCCCCAGCTCTGGTGGCTTCACCTCCTCCTGGCTTTGGGACAGTAAACCTGCCCAAAGCCCCCCAAAAACCAGCTCATCCTATTGGATCTGGGATATTCTCCTTTGGAAATTCATGCTCTGGGAAGCAGTAACTAAACAGAGAAGCAGGAAACCAAAGGTGAAAAGGAGGATGAGAAGGATTTCTGCTTCACATCTGGGCTCCATCCTCTGTGACCCAACGAGGGGGATGAGGGCTCCTGGCACAGGTGGGCACTGGGGGCACCCAGAGGAAGGAACTGGAGAGGGAATGAGCAGTGAAAACCCAGGGAGGTGGCACTGGGGGCACCCAGGGAACAGAAACTGGAGACAAAATCAGCACTGAGAGCTCAGGGAGCCCAGGGAGGTGGCACAGGAAGGAAACTGGAGAGGGAATCGGCGCTGAGAGCCCAGGGAGGCGGCACTGTTGTCACCAGCCCAGTGTCACCCCTGCCCAGCCACAGAGGAGCTGGGGCTGCTCCTGTGCCATGCAGGTGCCATGGGCACTGTGGCACCACACCACGGGCCCTAATTAGGCCTCATCATTATTCACAAGCAATTCCAGCATCCTCCACAGCACAGCCCCTGCAGCCACATCCTTCCAGCCCAGCTCCTCTCCCAGCACATGGCTCACGCCCCAGGGACACAGAAAGAGCTGCAGAGCAACAGAGAGCTCGAAAGGAGCCTGCACCAGGCTGTAAACAAACAGAAGGAATGCAAAGGGAAGTTTTTACAAGTATTATTATGCAATAAACTCTGGCCTCCTGCTCCCATGAGGAGAGGCAGGAAGGGCTGAGGGCAGCACATCATTCCCAGAGAATATTCCAGGGAAAAATGAACCCTGAGCTCCTTCCTCTGGCACTCAGGGGCTGTGAGAGTAAAACACTTCAGAGCCATAAACAAGGAGAGAATTTCATTCTCAGTTTTGCTTAAGTCACCACTCTTTCATGGTTTTTTCCAAGTTCATACTGCCCAAATAAAAAAGGAGCAAAGCAGCTCTTGGTGGAAATGAAAACAAAATGGGATTCACGTCTCTTTGGAAGACAAACAACTGAGAATTCCTGGGACAGTTTTGTTGGTTTGCAGTTTTGAATTTTTAAATACACAGGCTCATCCCTGTGCTGGATCTGAGCTATCCCTCAGCCTGCTTGCCCAGAGCTTCCCAAACTCCCCAGGCTCTGGAACTGAACCATTAATGTGAAATCCATCTGAATCCCAGTGCTCAGCTGCAGCAGTTCTGAGCTCAGACAGCAAAGACTGCTTTTCTCCACATCAGCAAAGCTTTTGCCAGACTTTGTAAATAATTCAGCTCAGATCTCTGTCCTGCCCTCTATCCAGCTGCTCCCCTCCCTGGGGCTGCAGTCCATGCAGACAGAGCACACTCACTGCTGAGGGAGGGCAGGGGGAGCCTGGCAGGGGAACACAGGAGAGGGAAACAGGAGAGGAACCCAGAGCTCTGCCGGGCTCAGTGCAGCCCTGCTGGGACTGCCCAGCCCCACAAACCCTGCCCAGCCCCACAAAGCCCTGCCCAGCCCCACAAAGCCCTGCCCAGCCCCACAAACCCTGCCCAGCAAAGGGCAGGGCCAGAGAGGGGAGGAGGTGGGCACATCCCTCACAGCTGAGCTTAGAACAATTGCTGGGGCTCAGGATGAGGCTTGGGGAGCTGTTGTCACCTTATTGCAGGGTTCCATGCTGCTGTCTCCTTATCACAAAAGTTCCACACCTTCCTGGTGTTTCTTGTAGGCAGCTCCTCAGAGCTCTGACTCTCCTTCACACAACACCCAACTGACTCCAGTTCCCATCTCAACACCACCCCACTCTTTTACAGCATCATCTTCTCACTGGTTACACCTGTGGCCTGTTAAAGTCAGGCCTGCTCCTAATCTTTGATAACTGCCCCAGCTGCAGCTCCTTAGGGGTGAGATTACTTTCTACACTGTCTTTATTTTCTGATATTCCATCCCCCTACAGGAATCTCCTCTGGGGTCAGGAGGACCCAGCTCAGAGCACCAAGGAGCAGGGCCCAGCATCACAGCGTCATCCTGCTGCACAGCTGCTCTATGAACTAACAAACAAACAAATAACTATATAAATAAATGCAATCTCCTCTTTCTCCTCTGAAAGCCTCTCAAGCCTCTCCAGTTCCCTGTACCTGGCTGGGCTGGCTCTGGAGCTGTTCCCCACCTGCCAAGGAGTGATTCCTCTTTCATGTGCACTCCTCTGGCTCCCTGTCTACTGCAATTATGCAAATAAAATGCAACTTCATCCTTTCAGCATAATTACATCAACACAATCAGGCTATATTAAGACTGACTTAAGATGAATGAATTCAGTTCATCTAATGATTTCCTAAATCCCCCCCATGGGACTGTGGCAAAGGAAATTCTGTCCCAAGAGTGACATCAAGTACCAAGACAAATAACTGTGGATCTGGGGCCTGATCCTACAAATACCAAACACTTGGGGCCCCTCTGGAGTCACAGGCTGGGACATTCCAGTGGCAGGAAAGCAGGAGCACCAGCTGGAACCTGTGCGCAGAGCTGTAAAAGCACAGCACACCTGCAGGTCACACCTGGATTTCGAACTGAACTCACTGCTGGGGGTGGAGAACAATTAGAAAAATGCTTTTTTTTCTGTGCAGTGAGTGTTTGAGTTTATGAGGTGTGTGAGCAGCAGCTCTGCAGGCAAACCCTGCTGCTCCAAGGTGTGCCAGGCATGCCTGGGCTCTCAGGGACAGCCTGCCAGTGCAGCTGATTAAACATGATTCCATGATTCCCTTCCCTGGGGCAAGGCAGGGCCAATGTTCATATCCCGCACCCCTGGGCTCTCAGGGACACCCCTGCCAGTGCAGCTGAGGTGATTATCATGTTTGATAATCAACCCCTGGCTGATTATCAAACATGATTCCATGATTCCCTTCCCTGGGGCAAGGCAGGGCCAATATCCAAGTCAAGACACACAAAGCTGCAGTTCTCTCTCTGCTTCCAGCCAGTTTCTTAGGAACCTTCTTCCAACACATCCCAAACACCACTCAAGACAGAGATAAAGGAAAGGGAATAAAGAAGAGATGGTTTTGAGGAGTAAAGCAAGGCAAGCCCCTCATTCCTGCCTCTGACACAGAGCTCTCAGTAAATGCAGAGGGAACTGAGCTGTGCCCTGCCCTGCAGCCCCCGGATGCTGCATGGGACGGAGTTGGGCTGGGCTCTGCTCCTTCCTGCAGCCTGGTTCCCTCAGCCTGCAGGGAAAACCAAGGGGGTCCATTTCTTTTATTTTATGCCCCTATCAAAAGCAGTTGTGTTGCTGAATTTTAGATGCTCATTTCTGGATGATTCAAGAATGACATTAAAATGTCCAATTCCTTTCTCAGGTCCCGTGGCCAAATGAAACTCAAAGGCCAGAAAGGGAACCAGAACAGCCTCCAGCAGCCTGGGCACAAGGAAGGCAGGAACCCAGAGGGATCAGGGCCTCCCTGGGCATGGAGACACCAAGGCCTGGGGGTTCCTGACACATCCCCTGGCTGTTCTCCTGGGGATGGACAGAAATGGGACCAGCCTGAAAGGGGAACGTGGGAGCTGAGCTGCTCCAGCAGCGCTGGGATGAGCTCTGAGCACCCCCAGCCCCTGGCAGCAGGAGCAGATGGCACATGCAGATGGCATTTGGGGACAGCTGGATGGGGCTGGGGAGGGCAGGAGCAGGCAGGAGCCCCCTGCTCTGCCCAGGGACCCCTCACCCTGCCCAGCCCTTCTGGAACACACAGACCCCACAGGTGTGTCTGTCCTGAAGGACGCCTCAGGCACACACACACATTTGTAGGCAAGATGCACTTTAGGCACCACAGCATTCCCCAGCCCATGTGCAAAATGCACCCAGGCTGCTCCAGGCATTTCCCCACCGAACCAGGAGATATTTGCAGGCTCCATAAACACAATGTTTTGCAGGTACACCAAACACACAGATATTCATACCTGCAATTTAACTGACTTTGTACACCTGAACTCTCCCACTCTGCCATCCTCACTCACTGCTTCCAAAACCCCCTCGTACTTCCCATCAGGGGTTTAATGCGTAACATAAAAGGAAAATATTTTAAAACAAACAAACGTGGGAAGTTTTGTTTCTGTGTACTGTTGACAGAATTTTCGGTTCTGTGTCAGAAACCCTCAGGGATGAATACAGACAGTGGGAAAAGCTTATTAAAATATCCTGCTTTTCAGAAACAAACCACTTCATTGTCTGTCAACTTTCTGTATTTACGGAGAAATAACATCCAAGAGTGCCTCGGGGGGCTAAAAATGTAAAAGAATGAAGCAGATGATCTACCTGAGAGGAATAACTGATGAGCAGGGAGCACAGGCACAGGAAAAATGCAAATATTTGGTTTTCCAGGGAGTGGAGGCACCAGAACCCATTTTAATGTGGGCAGCATGTTGGAGGACTGGGCCAGCAGAGCAGTTGGGTTTCCCTGCTCAGTGCCTCCCCTGGAAATAACTTTTCCTCCAAGTCCCAGAGAACACAGACCCTGCCCAACCTCGCCCAGAGGAAGCCATGTGGATGCTGAAGCATCTTTAGCACAACAGGATTAACAAACTGAGGTGAGATCAGACTACAGACACTTGAGGGCACAAATGAAAGCTGAGAAAGAAAGGGGTTCAGCAAAACCAGCTTCCCAAAATTCACCACACACACATAGGTACAGGTGTGGCTATTTCTGGAGCACGCAGCAATATGGATAAATACAGAGCTTGATCTGAAATAGAAGTTAAACTGAGTTTAAGTGGAAAGCACTGATGGAAAAATGAAGTTTTAATCAGCTGAAAAGGTCTCTTACCCTCGATGGTGGCTCTCTTGGGCAGGATGGTGATGGCTCCCTCGGCCACGTCCTCCTGCTGCAGCAGCGGGCTCACCTTGGAGCCCCAGGTGTCGGAGCCCACCCACAGGAAATGGCCCACCTGGTCTGCCCTCTTGGCCGCTGCCAGGATCTGCCTGCGGAGAGAACGGGGGTTGGCATCGGGGGCACTGACAGGGGGGATGCTCCAGGGAACGGGGGGTTGGCATCGGGGGCACTGCCACGGGGCTGCTCCAGGGAATGGGGGGTTGGCATTGGGGGCACTGACAGGGGGCTGCTGCAGGGAATGGGGTCCCACTGGCACAGGGGTGACACTGGCACAGGGGGTGGCACTGGTGCAGGGGCTGCTCTCCATGGGCTCAAGGGTCTCCTCCAGCCTGACTGGGCTGTGATGAGGAGGAACAGCACATTCCTGACCCCAGCAGAGTTCAGGGTTGGGGACACTTGGTATCACCAGGGCTCTGATCCCAGGGAAGGATGGAACTGGGTGATCTCCAAAGGTTCTTCCCAACCCAAACCATCCCATGATCCATTCTCTTTAAATTCACCCAATATCCCATGACTGAATTCTTAATTCCACTAAAACTTAAAGTTTTTCCATTGACTTTACTGAAACTTTTCCCTAAATTCTTTTTGTCTCGTTTTGTGGGACCAGGCCTCTCAGCAACTGATGATTCCACCACAATTTTAAGCTAATTTCAAATTCTGGACCCAGAATACGCAAGCGAATAATGAAATATAAAATATTCTTTGTGTTATTTTATGAGCCCATTCCATGTGGTTTAACCTTGAGCATCCAAGTCACTTTATCACTATTAACTTTCATTTGCCATAAACCAGACTGAATTAATGAATTACACCAAGTAGAACGAGCCTGGAGAGGGGGGCGTGGTTGCAATTCCTGAGAGGAAAGGTCAGCTCTGCCACCCAACAGGAGCTTGGAAAAGCTCCAGGAAAAGCTCCCAGGTCCTGGTTCCCATTGCCAGCTCCCCATATCCCATGTGTCAGCAGTGCCTGGTGCTCCCCCATTCCCAGCTCCCCATATCCCCTGTGATTCCCAGCACAGACCTTTCCCTGGCCCAGGCTCACCTGATGTCCTCGTCGTGGGCGAAGATGACGATGGCCCTGGAGTTGGGTGCTCCCTCCATTCCCAGCTCCCCATACCCCACATGGCAGCAGTGCCTGATGCTCCCCCATTCCCAGCTCCCCACAGCCCATGTGAATCCCAGCACAGACATTTCCCTGGCCCAGGGAGGGTCCAGGCTCACCTGATGTCATCGTCGTGGGCGAAGATGACGATGGCCCTGGCGTTGGGCGTCTCCAGCAGCTGCCGGATGATGCGGTCGAAGTCGATGCTCTTGTCCTTGCGCTCCTGGGGGATCTTCAGGGACTGGGCGATGCAGAGCCCACCTGTGCCAGGGGCAGAGCACAAAGGGACGCTCAGGGGAGGACGGGGTGATGTCACAGAGCCCAGCAGTGGGGAAGGCACGGCCCAAAGGGAGCCTGGGAGGGGAGGGACTCCCCCAGGGATCACTGCCCTTCCAGCACCCACGGCCAGATCCAGAGGGATCCGAGCAATTCCTGCTCTGATCCAGAGCAATTCCTGCTCTGACAGCACAGCCTGCAGGGCTGGGGGCTGAGGGGTTACACAGACTGTGCCCAACCCACTGCAGAACAGCAAGACAAGCAAAGAAATGGGAATGGAAGGATGAAAAGAAGAAGAATTAAAGCAGGAGACAACAGCAAGCTGAACGAGCCTGAACTGGTGAATAAACCCCAAAACAATGTGCTGAGAGGCACAAGGTGCTGACAGTGTACTGCGCAGGTTTATCTCACTGAAGGGCTGAGATTCTTTTTGATTTTGCAACTTGAAGGCTACTGGGGGAAAATACTTCCACTGCAATCACTTACATGGAATAGGAACAGCCAAAGCTGAGATATTGGCAAAGCCCACACTGTGCAAGAAAATCCCTGTTCCTTCAAGGGCCCACCACCAAACAGATGGACAGACACAAACCGTGAAACCTCAAAGTCTGTGAGAGAGACTTCACATAAACACCCAGAGAACACAGCAAAGAGCATCAGCACAGGCACAGGTAACCTCAGCCAGACCAAAAAATGCCCACTTTTAGCACAACTACTGTACTACAGCTGTCCAGTTTGTTTTAGAAAAAAAATAATTTTAAAAAAATCCCATCTCCACTGACATTCTGATTGTTGCTGGCAGATGAAAACACAACTTTTGCCTTAATTATTTTGTTTCTCAGCAGTAATCACTTTCATCTTTTACAGCATCTTTGATACCAACCTGCTCACCACAGTGCACAGAGCGTTAATTAATAACATATCAGAGCTCTTAATAAAAACCAGCAGTGGGGATGAGTTAATTAAAAGGCAGCAGGACAAGGGGGAGATTCACAGATAGGCTTTAAAACCCAGCTTTAAAAGTCCTGTAATTGAAGCACTGGAGAAGGTGTTGCAGGGTGAAGGACCCAGAGGAGGAGGCTCAAGCCCCAGAGCATCCTCGTCATCCCAGGGCAAAGCAGACCCAGAGAGAACCAGGGAAAAGCAAACTCCTGCTTGGAAATGTGAAAGCCAGCTCCTGTGCCGTCCCTGAGCCCCTCACAAGGCAGGCCAGCCTTGTTTTCCCTGATTTTTGAGAGAGGAGCTGAGCTGCAGCTGCCTGAAGGCAAAGGAGCTCTGCTGGGCCAGCTGCTCCAAAGGCTCACTGGAACTAAACCATTGTTCCATGGGGAGGAGGGAAACAGTGAACAGGAAAGGCTGGAAGAGAATAAAGGAGAATAAAAACCCCCAAGTTTTTCTCTGACTCACATAATGCATTTGTTTTGCAATTATCACAACCTGGACTTTCTGCAACCTTTCTTTTCCCCTTTAAACGCAAACACTACTGAGCTTTAAAAATAAACTTCATTTTAAATGAAGATTGAAAGTCTCAGTGCCAGCGAGTTCAGAACCTGACCAGTTTTACATGCTCTATTTTCCCCAGTCAGAATGAGACAGAGTGACCCCAAGGGCACGAGCAGTGCTGTCCAGCTCTCCCAAATTGTCCCACTTGGCAGGGATCACACAGTTTGAGCTTTCCCAAAAGGAGCAGATGCCATGGGGCCCTGCTGGCCTTGGCACCACCCCTGCTCAGGGGAATTTGGGATAAATGGCAAACACCAGCGTGCCCTGTGTCACCCCTTGGCAAGCAGGGTGCCCAGGGAATTGGGTGCCTGCTGTCCAAAAGGCACAGGGGAGTAAGTTCAGCTTCCACATCCTCATCCCACATTGCAGCACAACAGGAAACATGTGCACAGTTATTGAGAGTGTCAGCTTAATTCACAGCACTTCCAAGGGAAAAACCTCCGAGGGAATTAGGTGGGAAAAACACGAAAGCTGCAAATTCAGGATCTTGTCACAGGATCCCTGCAGTGATTCATTACCCCTGGTGGCCTGGAGAAGTGACAAATGCTCCAGGCTGCACAAAGTGCCTGGCAAGGGACGAGAGCCTGGGAGCCAGAGACACCCCAAGAGTGAGCTGGGGCTGCCCCGGGTCCTGGGGGTGTCCAAGGCCCCTGGACAGGGCTGGGAGCAGCCTGGGACAGTGGGAGCTGTCCCACCATGGCAGGAAGTGTGGGACAAGAAGATCCTTAAGGTGCCTCCCAACCCAAACCATTATGGATGGGATTTGTGGGTCCCACACCATGAACCCACCAACACTCAGGCTGCTGGGATAAAGGGTCCATCCACCCCAGACAGTCAGGGCCCACCTAGCCAGAGTGGGTCACCCATCCCTGCCCAGAGTGAGATCCATGGCCTGAGCCCTCTGGGGATGCCAGTGCTGTGTCAGAGCCTGGCACAGAGGTCGGGGGGCAGCCAGGACCCAAAGCAGCAGGGAGCACAGGGGCTGGGGACACAGCAGAGCCTGAGCTGTGCCCTGAGCCCGGCCCTGGCTGCTCCTATCACCGGCCAGGGTCTGTGCACAGATCCCAAACAGGGCAGGGCTGCTGGGAACTGCCTTGAGCTGTTGGATTTTCCAGCATCAGCCTCATTCCATGGTTATGACAATG